>OY292526.1:3866253-4280209 GCA_958496365.1 Subacronicta megacephala
TACCTATATTCAGTCTAGACGAGTATTATTACAGATCCGCCATGAGTAGGGTAAAAGGCGTCATTGTCAAACCGAAGCGGTCTATAGAATTTCAAGCGATCTAAATCCTTTTGATTCATTTGAAAATTTATTTATTCACGGCTTCGATTTTCAAATAGAATACGATTAAAAAGATTGGTATGAATGATTCTAATGTGAGAGGGTACACTGAATAGGGATGTTTAATTGACGTGCATGAGAGTTTGTAAAGGATGTATGCAGTCGTATCGAGATTGGTTCACCGCGCGGTAAAGGGGAACTGATGCAATACTTAGCGAGGAAATAGAAAACCTTTTTTTAAAGCGGATGGAAATGTTTATATATATTTATAGGTTTACAAATGCTGATTTTGTGTAGATGTGCCTTTATTTATTTATTTTATACTTTATTGTACACCACGAATACAAGCTATAATAATATACAGGGTGTTTGGTGCATCGTTTGCCAAATGGAAATGGCCGATAGAAGAGGTCTTTAGCTATCTTTTCAGGCCCAATAACTCATTCTTTGTCACACCGGTTTTTTTATAACAACTTTTGAAACTTTATTCGGAAAAATTCCAGAACTCAGCAGTAAACCTTCAATTTAAAAACATCTAATTAGTGTAGTGTTTAAATTTCAGTTTAATTTTGATGTCTACTCTTGTATAGTTCTATGAAATTCAAAATTACTTGCTAATAACGTCTAGTTCCTTTTTAAAAACCTCACAAAGTTTTTTGAAACTTAACTTAAAATTGCTGTAAAAAAATAACTAAAAGCGATTGGGATCTTCGAATTCTTTTAAAATGTTCTCTAGTCTGTCCCCTTTCCAACGGTATGCCATAAGCAACAAAAAACCTTTTATTAACTTTACTAATTCGCTAAATGTGTAATCGAGGCATATCAGGCTGATTTTCGAAATTACGGTAAGAAACACTAGTTTTCGCATAACATGCTTTAAGTAGGTAGATAGTGTTATTTGTCTCTTACGCAGTCTCTTATATCTTTCTTACACGTAGTAGAAACTTTCCTCGAACATGAAAAAAAAATTAAGAAAGTAGTAGTAAGTAGTAGTCGTGTCGCGCTGGCATGTCTCCATGCCAGAAGAATGGGTTTGCACGACCGTGGAAGTACTACCCTCCCACAGAATATCGACGTCAAGTAGCTGCATGCATACTGTTGCGTTTCGTCCGGGGAGTGTGAAGCGCCAGAGGCCCAAATGCTCCCTCAGTCCTCTACCTTCTCCTTTTCTCTTTCCCCTCTCTTTTCCTTTAATAGGCTCGGCAACGCATCTGCGACTCCTTTGGTTTTGCAGATGTCCATGGGCAGCGAACACAACTTACCATCAGATAGCTTGCCTGCTCGTTTGCCGAGGTATTCCATAGAAAAAAATAATAACCTAATTACAAATTTTGTTCAAATTGTCTGACTCTACTGCGTATGCACGCGCGACATCTTATACTGACTTTAGTGGTGCGTAAACGTATTACTGCTTTGATAGTGATGAAAGCCCTAGCCTCAACTTCCGATGCGTAAACAAATTCTTTCTCCGAAGATGTCGCGTGTGCATATGCAATAGATTCGGACAATTTGAATAAAATTTGTGATTAGGTTATTATTAATAAAAAAAAATATTTCATGTCCCAGGATTGTAAGTTCCCTATGTAAGAAAGAGATAAGAGACTGCGTAAGAGTCAAGTAACACTATTTACCCAATTAAAGCATGTTATGCGAAAACTAGTGCTGGTTACCGTAATATCGAAAATCAGCCTATTTAATGTGCCTCGATTACATATTTAGCGAATTAGTGAACTCAATAAAAGTTTTTTTTTAGCTTATGGTATACCGTTGGAAAGGGGACAGACTAGAGAACATTTTAAAGACTTCGAAGATCCCAATCGCTTTTAGTTATTTTTGTACAGCAATTTTAAGTTGAGTTTTAATTGAATTTTTCTTTTTTCAAAAACTTTGTGAAGTTTTTAAAAAGGAACTAGACGTTATTAGCAAGTAATTTTGAATTCCATAGAACCATACAAGAGTAGACATCAAAATTAAACTGATATTTAAACACTACACTAATTAGATTTTTTTAAATTGAAGGTTTACTGCTGAGTTCTGGAATTTTTCCGAATAAAGTTTCAAAAGTTGTTATAAAAAAACCGGTGTGACAAAGAATGAGTTATTGGGCCTGAAAAGATAGCTAATGACCTCTTCTATCGGCCTTTTCCATTTGGCAAACGATGCACCAAACACCCTGTATATTTACAAAAACAAAAGTAGGTACAATGAGCGGCCTTATCGCTTAAAGCGATTATTTGCCTTTAATTGCCTCTCCTATTCGGTTATGCAGTTTTCTTAAGAATTCTACCAAATTATTTCCAATTTAGGTCACGAATCTCCTCATATCATCAGAAGAATATATTCTAAGGAATCTAAAATAAATCGAAAATCTAATTAGAAATCTCCATAAGAATCATTTTTAGGAAATATTGCTAGTTTTTTATAATTTAAAATAAATAATTGCCGTTATTTTTTTTTATGAAACCTTATTATTCCCAACTGTGACACGTATATAATCTCTCATTTTTATGTAACGTCCATAAAACAATAATATACTGATTAATAAACAATGAGACGTATGAAAGTTCTACTAAATTCCATAAATCGAAAGTGATCCGGTAAGGTCGGGCCGGCCACAGCAGCCGTATCAAAGAGCCGAGAAACAAAGGGCTGAAGGGCTTCTCGGCTCTACGAAGCGCCTTTGAGTTTCGGACACCTGGACGCATGGTCTAATGTTATGAAATGAGCGTGTTACGAATATACAAAGTGTTGACGAGGGCGAGTTTTGTAATAATGCTGTGAATGGATTATATTATTCCACTTAATGGAATATTAAATCAAATTAAATCGAATGTGTAATTGAATTCTTAAATTATGTATTAAAGCTACAAGTTTTCAAATTAACATCAGGGAATTCAGGATGTATAAACCAGGGTGGTCCCAAATTGTGGATTATGATAGTTCACTGTATCATAGAAATCATCATGTCATCTAGATATCACAACAACTTTTGTTTACTTAGTGATCTTTCTCTACTGTATTTTTTTATTTTGTATATTGGATACCTTGTTTCATTGGTAGATGTAACGGCTCGGCTCGCACCATTTTTAGAACTACAGACAACGAAAAGATTTTTATCCATAACGAATGTATCTGTTAAAAACCGGGGACTGCATCAAACCCACTCTTTCCTCAGATTCCATTTACTTGTACTATGATTCGCTTTGTTATGGGTGCTACATTCTCAAACCACAAACAGAAACATCCGAACGAGAAAAATATCCATCCGTCGATTTTCCATTGCGAGTTAGAAAGCGGGATTCATATATATTCTGATAAATTTATTGAACTTAACATGGGCAGATCTATTTCCTTATCTACTTTAAAACATCTTTAACAATATTCCTTATTGATAACACTATTGGTGTAGCAGTGTGTTATTACTTATTGTTATGATATATAAGAATTCTTTCTATTTATTTTCTTTTTAATAGTAGTTTTCGTGCAAGTAAATAAAGATATAGTTTAAAAAAAAACAAGTTTGTTCATCAAATTTATACCACACACTGAGATAAAACCAGAAGTTTCAGGCGCGCAATGCTCGGGTGCGCAATCTTTTTTATTTCGTTGCGTTTCATTCAACACACATAGGATTTTTCCTCTTATCAACAATATCGATTACATCGCCTTCTTTAAAATCCATCAAATAATGGATTTAAGTAGACTATGGGTCTGTTGTTATGCTTTCTCATTTTCTTAACAGTCGAAACTTAATGAGGACTAAAATTTACATAATTTTAAATCTTAGCTGTTTAATTATGTTATAAATTCAAAATGACATACTTTTCAGATTCGGGAATAGAGATAATTTAAATTTTATAATTATAAATTTAAAACAACGTAGCTAGTACAAAGGTGTTGTTTTTCCCAAAACTGTCACCATTAAGCCTTGTAGGTAAGAATATCACCTTCATCAACCCATTACATTGTTTCACTGCTGGGTACGGTTCTCCTCTCAGAACGAGAGGGATTAGGCAATAGTCCACCACGCGGGCCTACTGCGGGTTGGCAGACTTCACATGCCGTCAAGAAAATCACTCAGGCATGCAGGTTTCCTCACGATGATTTCCTTCACCGTTTAAGCGCGTGATAATTAATTATGAATACGCACATGACTTCAAAAAGACAGAGGTGCGTGCCTTGGATTCGAACTCGAGACCTTTGACTTGGCAGTCAAATGGTCATATCACAAGGCTATCACTGCACTTGTTAAGAATATGCAAACATACTTTCTTTTTAACCGCTTAATTTATAATTGAAACATTCGTTCTTTAAAAAAAATATTATATTTCTGATGGTTTACTCCGCCCCAAATATTATTTGTTACACTATTCTAAACTACATGTGATTTCACTGAGTCATTTTAATTTTAATATTGTGGCTTATACGAATTAAAATGATCTTTAGGTCTTGAATATGAATACCACATCCCATTATAGAATACGACCCCAAGATCATATTGTTAAATTATCAATATTGCCAAAATTGTGACACAGAGTATTGGTGCGTATTTGTATTTATTATAAATGAGGAAAATGCTCAAATACTAATCAAATCAAATAACAAGAAAAATATCAATATTTTTTTACGAGGTAACATTTAGACCCTGTTATTTCACGAATAAACTTTTATACATAGCAACAATCCTACAACTCTAATAACAAAAGCTCATAACAATTGACACCAAAATGGCCGCCACAAATAGTAACCTCAATAAGAGCAATTGTCTCAAATTCAAGAAACGAACGACCTTCATCAGTTGCTGGCCAAGCAATCGTCGCCTGTCACGAAATCCCCAAATCCCGCCACGTAGGGATCCGGCAGCTAGTTTTATTTCATTACCGGACAAAACGCCCAGGGATTCCCCAGGATTTTGGCGCCCAACATGGGACTGACAGTCTCGAAATGTCATCTTTTGGTTGTGATTCGTGTGCGCAAATGATATTAATTTTGTTGCTTCTTTTTGTTTTTTGTTTCTAACAAGGTCGAACAGTGTGTACACTCAAGCCATTAGATTAAACAAAAATAAGATGGAGAAGGTTAATCTGGTTTAATCTGATACAGTATTGTCAATATAAATTATTGTCTAAGCAGTTTACCTACATACCGAAATATATCAAAACAGTAAACTGTACAAACATAACAAAGAATTACCTACTACAAGAAAACATCAAAGAACAGTCGTTAATATGATTCGAAGCTATCACACGTACCAACTTTATACGCGGCATTTATCGAAACTAAAGCGTCCACAACACGTACGACCTTGTTACAACATGTTTCATCGTGATTACATTTTCTTTGTGAGAGAGAAAAGACCGGTCGGGTACATTTCTCTTTTTCATGCCCATGTTTTTTGGGAGGTCTGTTCTATGCTTTTTTAGTCCGTTGCAGGCGAAAAATGGAACACAAGCTTTGTGACACGAAATGCAAGTCTGGAAAGATGTTTATGATGCTACGACTTTGTTAAAGCGAGATAATAAATGAAGGAACTTATGCATTTCGAATATAAGTTGGACTTGTTAAAATGTGTCCGTAAATGCCCCGAAGGCAAAGGTGTACTTATGTTCACCCATAGTTCGCCGATATGTTTAGGTCCTATAGGGGATTAAATATCTATATTTTATTATTATCTCAACATTACATTTCATGTTAATGTATGCGCACTGGTTGCGAATACTATGAATCTTTTTGGATTGCGGAAAATCGTGATGGATCCACTTGGAGAGATGGCCGGGTAGGTTAGTATGTTGGCCTCATACTAGCTAAAACCCCAATGCCTTCCTAGGGATTTGTAATACTCGGCACGACAATAACGAGGAGTGCTAGACATTTGACTTTTTAAGGACTTTTGATTGGCCTTGATTGGTGACAAACAAATCAACGTTTGTCTTTCTAGTACGCGCACTCCCAACGTTACCACTAACATTTTCCTTATCAATATTTTAGGATGAAAGCAAGTTGTTACAGTAATACCTATTTGTGAAATTCTTCAATTTAGCACACTAACTAGGAACAAAAATGTTCGCCATCTTTTACTCTTATCAGGCGTTATTAATTTCGTCTTTACATGGAAAGATGTCATTTCATCTCCACTTTACAAGAATCATTAACAAGAACAGTACTAATAACAAAGCCATAGTCCATATTTCACTTGTATAAATGATAGCACCAATACAGAAATTCCCTGACCACTTTATTACCGAAACAGTCAAACCTAGTCGGCGATAATTTACTCCAAAATTTTAATGAAGAATAGTTAGCACCGCAAACAGGTGTTTCGCATCGGAATTCGACTTAATAACCTTAATATCCTCTATGAAACACTATAAAGGCCCCCGGAGTGCCGGGACCTCTGGCCAGTACCCTAATGGCTCCCCTCTCGACTGCTGTGTTATTAGGCCATAAATCTCTGTATATGTTTAGCTCGGGTGAATAAAATACCTTTTAAGACGCCTCTGTATCTCGTAACATAATTTGGTTGTAAGCTTTTTTGTATATCCGTTTTTCTTTTCTTGTATGATTTGACTCTTACGGTATTATATAATTAATCAGTTGATTCTAAATTAATAATTCCATTAGTGTTATATATAAGTTATTCTATTGCTATTATTTTATCTTCTTATAAAAGTGTTCCCTTGCCCGTCAAATTCACAATTGTTCTTTTTTGCAATTCGTAGATCTTTAACATATTTTTTGTTCATGGCAGTAATAATTGACAATAACTATACAATATTAACAACTACATACTTAAACTTTTTGATTATAAATCGTTAATGTCGATAAATAGTTTCCTAAATTGTTCATTTTTGTTAGATGGCCAGTTTTGGACAAGTTTTTTTTTCAGTTCATGATTTTGAAGCGAATATTTTAGTTGTGAATAACATATACTTACCTAGTGTTATATTATAGACCGACAGTTTGCGAGAAAACAGAAATAAAAATTAAACTCGCCTAGCCTATACGAACGATCAAGTCATGTAAAATGGATAAGTAACAATGTAATGGAAATCGCTTCGATTACTCAGTATTTGTTACTAAAATATATATTCTATTTACAAGAAAAAAATGGCGGTCTCACACATTTATTCCTTTTGACAAACTAACAACCTCCATGACTTCAAAAAGGTACATTAGGTGGCCTATATTTTGCGTCTTGTTGGCACACGACCGCCACGTCACTAGAGAGAAAAGCTTAAACCACTCATGTGAAATGCGACCAGCTGAGCCCTTGGGGACTCTATCCGGCTTACGGTTAAAATGCTTACAATATTAATGTATTTCCATGCAGGTTAGATTTTCATCGTATTTTAGGAACTTTGATGTACGATCGTCAATAAGTTAGTTTGAAACAGTTTGCAGGAGCGCTCACTAACTTTATAGAACTATCACTGCATGTAGGTTTATTCTAAGTTGATAGAGACAAAACAACGTTTTATGTATCGCGATATAGACACAATGTCTCAAAATAATAACACTCAGGGTGTTCTTACTTACAAATAAGTACTTGAAACTAACACATTGATTACTCTAGCGCAATAATAATACTAATACATTGAATTCTTTGAATCTTTAACGTATTGGCTCCCAGACTAGACAGAGCTAATGAAATGAATACCAATTTAAAACAAGCGAAATTGTGGTAGTTAATAAAATTTATAATACCGATTTAGTTTGTTAGACATCAGACGGTAGGTATATAGATTTTATCAGACGATGACAAAAGTAATTTATACCTTGATGAGATCGAAAGTCAACGAAAAAGTGGACGATATTTTTATCATTTTTGAATTGCCAAAATGGATCATTTTATTTCCAGAATCCAATAACTGGAAAATTCAAATCTAAATCAACTCTATCAACCGTAATTTTGATGGACAAAGTAACTATGGATAATGTTCTTTTTGAAGCACTTACACAGGACCTAAAAGCTCACTTCTATATAAAATATTTACTAAGGAATATTTTCTTTCTCTTTCAGGTACATTGCAAATAGTTAAGAGTGAAGAAGAGGACCACGGAAAGTTCGAGTGTGTTGCTGAAAATTCCATTGGCACTGAGGTCTCAAAGCCTACGGTGCTGTATGTCAAAGGTATGTTATCTACTTGAATTTTGTACCCCAGAGATAATATAATACATTAACAATACAAATAATCACCACTCCTGAGCAACCGATGCAGCGGAGATAAAGACTAGTCTAGTCGACTTATGTATAACTGAGGATGCTGTTCTAACTGTTCCGCTCGCTACGATAGAATAATTATGATGTAAAACGTTAAACAGCATGATTAATGAGCAAGTCCATAATATTCCTTTTTTATACGAATTTAAAAAAGGATGAGACGTGTGATACGCAATGGACTCGCTGATTTTGAACCTATTTCAATTCTTTAAATTCTGATAAATCTATGAATCTTTCTTCAGAGCTGGTTCCATGTAAATTTTGTTGATGTCTGAACATAGGTTCTGAAGAAGTTGATAATTCACTCACAAATTAAAAAACGAACGACGTACGTGGCTTGGCATTGATATTAAGACATACATTTAGAGTAATTTATTTTATGCTTGTGATTTCGTAAATCTTATCATATAGTATTCTTGATCAATGTGTTGAGTCAAAATATTATTTCCTTCTTTCATATACGTGTTTCAAGTCAATTCCTTTATGTGTTCCAGTTTCTGAGCCTTCCCAATTCTAACCGTGTCACCCCTTACTATATTTACACCGTCATCGGTATTCGTTATCACTGCCCTCTGGCGGAGTGAGGTAACCTTTGTAGTCACACCGTTAATAACACGAGCCTCAATTTACATCACCGCAAAACCGCTTATAGAGACATCAACAAATCTAAGATATCATTGTAAATACGAGGTCAGACCACATCAAAGGCCTATGAAGACCCTCCCGTCGTCGGAGTCGACCGGACCCGTGCGGTCAAATTACCTAATGATCACCCATTAATGTTCTCACGCGACCATCATTACGACAGAAAGAGACAGAAGCTATAACATCGCTCAGTGTAGAGCGAGAGCACCGAAGTCGTTTGTCTATAAACCAAGCTTGTAGTTTGTCGTTAGTTAAGGGGGAGTTCGAGCGGAAATATTTTAAACAAAATTGGTTAAATGAGGGCGCCGTGAATTTTGTAGTGAATAATAAATTGTACCTTAAAATGGGTACTCGAATTAATGTTCTAGTTATCCCTGGGTTTGAATAAGAAGTTAGTTTGGAAACTGAAGCTGGAACCTTTTATTGCTTAGATAAAATACCTAAAGTTTTGATAGCGTTTCATTACAGAGAGTCAAGACTTGAAAAAGTAATAATCTAACACTTTTTCTATTATTTTTCATTAACTTGATAACAATTGGGTTGCAATTAACAAACAGTATAAACATTAACGATACTATAATCACTTCTTGTCATAACTACTACCAAATATTCTACTAAAGCTGTATCGTTTATTTGAAACAAAGAAAATATCGCTACGAAAGGCCATTTACTAGAAAATTATTTTACTATAAACAACATCACTTACACAGACTTTCAAATGGATCTAACACTTAGGAACTAGACTACATGTTGCGGACGTAGACGTAATAATATTCACAATAAATTTGCAAGATAGTGTCACTTGCCGCAGTACGTCTACCGACGTGTCGGCACAACTCTAACTTTCATACGAGTACACATTTAGATACAACGAGAAAGATTACATTGTTAAATAAATAGTTGTAAGTGTACTCCATGTTACTGCGTAGTTCTAGACTGTAGACTATTCATTTGTGATTTAAGAATGTATGAATTAAGAATTTCGAAAGAATTTTGATCTGAAATATTTCTTACATAGGTATAAAATTATAACCCATATTTCAACGCTGGTATATCTTTCTAAGTTGAAGCAACCGTCATTATTAACTAGTTTAGAGTTAATCCCAAAGATAATTTCTGTTAAAATATTAAAAATAATAGCAATGCCACTTATCACATAGATACTGTTGCTACTATCCAAAAAATTGGCAATCATTCTTAAAAACAGTGAAACTAATTATTATTGAAATTAAAATTAATACGGGACAAATGAAGATCTCGATCGTTATTCAAATGTGGACGTTTTTGGCCACGTCAAATTGTGTGGCATTTGCGTGACTTCCAACAGTTTGGGAGTGGCATACCAGTGCAAGTTAGTAAGTTTAGTTCATTAACTTTTGGTGATAAAACGAAGTGGCCAATTCATATGGACTTGCATATGTGAACACGCTGTTATCGGCGCCGTTTATCGAAGTACTAATGAAACTTTTCTAATATACATTACTCTTGTCACATTTATACAAAGCTTATGATCCCCCGGGCTTAGTAGAGATGAAAAGATTACTTGACATTATGTTTCGTATTAATGTTATTGGTTAAATTGTAATTAAGTGACTAGAGGTTGTTCAAGTTTAATATTACATTGGGGTCGTTATCTTTCTTTCTTTCTTTATTTTATGGGATAACTCGGCAAACGAGCAGACGAGCTACCTGATGGTAAGTAGTCATCGCCGCCCATGGACATCTGCAAAACCAAAGGAGTTGCAGATGCGTTGCCGAGCCTATTTAGGGAAAGGGAGGGGAAGGAGAAAAGGAAAAGGAAGGGGATTCCGGGAGGAATTGGGCCTCCGGCCCTCTTGCTCACCGAACGAAGCGCAGTAACGAAACGCTACTACTCGGACGTCGGTCTTCTGCGAGAGTGTGGTACTTCCCCGGTCAAGCCGGCCCATTCATAATAGTATTTATAGATAAATTTAATATTATGTCATGTCATCAGTTAAAATAACTGTCCCACTGCTGGGCACAGATCCATTGTCAAAATAAAAGTAAAAATAAAATTATTCTTGGTGACAACCAGATTTAGTAATAGTATATTTCCTTGTAAGTATTTTAAGTCTACCGATGTGGATCGATTATAAGGAAAGATAAAGACCAAAGGACAGATAGATGATTTGCCTTCTTCCCTAACAAGTAGGAAAGGAAGTAAGTGATGATATGACGGCTGAGAAAGCAATACGGGAGAAGAAACGTATAGAAATAAAATATATACCTACTGCGCCAACTTCATAAGGACAGATGATGCAGTAGTTACAAAAAATATTCAAACAAATTCGGTATTTCAGAAAACAATGCATAACGAAACAAAACAAACAGCAAAATAATCTTATTACAATTCTTGGGAACTATAAACCTATAAACAGGCTAACTATAGACATTTCCAACAAATGCATTGTGAGTTATCATTTATGTGAGTGCCCATTTATCGAGGAAGGCTATAGCCTGTATATCATCACGCTAAGAGTAATAGGAGCGGAGCATAAATGAAAAATGTTGCAAAAACGGGAAAATTTAAATGCAAAAAGCCGAGAAACCACGCGGATGAAGCCGTGGGCGGAAAGCTAGTTATGTTATAAAATATCAAAAACACCACTGGAAAATAACCGAACATACATACATACATAATTACTTACATACATGGACTGCCACTTGCTACGACTCTTACATATCTCTTTCGCTCTATTTCTTTCTCTCTTTCTCTTTCATAACCGAACGTTGACAGTTATAACGTTGAAATTCGTTTGAAATTATAAGTTGATCATCTTTTAAGTACTTTAACAGAATAAATTGATAGAATTTCTTTGTTACGTTCAGACTTTGAAATCTGCAAGTCAAAGAGATAAAGAATTTCGTCAACTTAAACCATACGTCAAAATAAGAAAACTTGCAGTAGTAACGGAGTCTTATTGAATTAGTTTCCAACTTGACGAAAGGGACTCTGGATTATTTTCATCTCGGACGATTCTCGTCTCTCTCACTAAGCTTTTTTTATAAAACTTTGTGTTTGTGTACGTTTCGTTTAATATGATCCGCTGCTTTTTAATTGTATAGAACGAGCTTATGAGTGGACGTGAACATTTCCGCACAATGAAATGTACCACTATTTGTTCAAATGGCTTTAAATACCTAAATATTATAAATGATAAAATGTCTTTCTTTAATAACATGACTATCATACGAAAAAGAGTCGATCATTCAAATATAACTAACAATTTGAAACTAATTTATCATTGTAATACAAATTTAAGTACAGTTTACATTTGTTTACTTGGTGATAGTTTATCAACCAAACCATAGTTGCTGGTTTTGGACGATAACTGCCTATTTCATTTGAGTTTACGCTCTGTATAGTTGTTTGTTGGAGTGTGATCATTTCACAAGCGACAGCGGGGTGATGTAATTGATATTTAATACCTTGATATATATGCACTTGCATTTCGTTGAAGTGTTTATCTTATACCAAACGTCAACGGGTGAAGGTATGAATACCAAGCAACTTCACTCAACTTCATAAAAAAAGCAATCATAATTCTTTACCTAGTACCTACATGTTACAACAAACGTCGATATCGATATCAGAAAGTTTCTATGGAAGGTCCGAGTTGAAGCATATTCGTATCTTCACAGAACGTGTAAAAATAGATTTAAGAGATCTGTTTCATATTCTGTGGCCAAATATTTGTAACTAGTAACTGTTTTAACCGCTACCGCTTATGCTATAAATCGCAGTCTTAAACGCCGATCAATCTTTCCGCTATCGATTCAACTGTTTGGTGGAACTATCTTCAAAATTACAGTGGAACTTACTATTGGTGATCAAGTGCCTATCTGCTCTAACTCAAGCATCAACTACCATCTTGGCATGCTAATGAGTTTCACATTGATTTCATGTTATCTGAGGAATAGCCATTTCATTTGTTTATCCATGATGGCTTATTGATAGCTAATGATTAAATATGACTGATCTTAAAAATGTATTAAAGCATATCAGGTTAATAGAGATTGGTGTTATTTTTATTGAAAAAAGGGACCTATTGTAAAATATTATTAAGTATAAGACGTATACTGAAAAAATACTTTAACGAAATGCACTGTTCCTTTCCCGCAAAATAAGTCTTAGTATAGAATTTGTATGACGAACCGAACTATTAACGTCACACATGTTCCTATAATGCGCAATCTCATAGCATTTAAACCAATTTCTATTTATACTCAACTTTTTCATGAAACCATGAAAAATATGCAGCAGACTAATGATACAATTTTGAAAATTCTTCAACTTGTAGATCGTTATCCCAAAATGAAGTGGGCTGTTTCATTATGATAATATGCACGCGAAAGAAGGTCCGTTTCAAATCTATAAAATTAAAGATGTAGCCCTTTTTTATTCATCAACCGACACTGCTTTAAAGAGACTGTAGCAGTATTTCAAAAGAGATTATCCGATCAGACTAACAGCTTAGCTACAAAAATAACAATATGGAGGGTCTTTGAGGCGGAAAGCGTTATATTTTAACCTGATTGGTACCGCGTACCTCTGTCACTGTCAACCTGGAGAGACAAAAAAGTGGAAAATTATTTGCATTGCGTAGAATTGGAAAAATAAATTATGTAATTGGTAAAAAAATATGTAGACCTCCATAGCTTGCTGGCTTATTAATTAATTTATTGATTGAAATTTTATTTGCATCTATAGACTTTCTTTAAATAATAATAATCCATCTTTCGCATGTATTCCCCAAAGGGTTACTTAATGTACACTCAAAGTTCGCCGGTATGTTTAGGTCCCCTATAATGAGTGGAATCCTATTGCCATCCACCAGGCACGTACCCCAACGCCAATCTATTACTGAGAATTTTATAGAAAAACCCAATAGCACTTTGCTCGACCTGGGAATCGAACCCAAGACCGTAGCATTCATACTTAGGGGCGCTAGACTATCTACCGCTAGGCAGTCAGAAATAATTTATTATAAATATTGCATCATACATCTTCATAAAGTTGGCTTGTATTATTTAAAAGTATCACTATGCTTTTAACTTTATAAGCGTACAATAGTTACATTTAATTACAGTTTACTTTAATAATACTACAATATTAACATTGTAATTAAATTCAATTTATTAAACGAATTCCCTAATTTAAATGCAATCTTGATAGTTGTATTGTTTGTTTTATTTGATATCCTTAATCCTTCTTCCTTACCACAACAGATTACATACATATTTTAATGTACCTATACGGAAAGGTCTTACGTTCCTCTCCACGCAGTCTCCTTGTTTTTGCAGGCACCTGTCCTCCTGTCACTCAATGACATTTTTATTTTTCATTTCCGTTCCGTTTTATATCCGGCCGTTTATTTGCGGCCATATCTGTTTTTATTTGATAAAAAAAAGTGAAATGGCTGACGTTGGTTCATTGCTCTACAGAATACATGGAAACATTTTTAGAAGATTGGATTTGAACCGATATAAAACAACAGTAATATCTCTTTAACGTGAGACCCGAATTTATAAATGATATTTATTTCTGTATAATAGATTCATTAAAGGAGACAGTTTTACAAATCTAAGTTTTTAATTCCTACGTTTGTGATTAGTTACAGAATATAACATAATATAGGTCATAGCGTCTGGTGTACTTAACCAGAAGACGCAGGTTCGAATCCTGCCCGCGGTCGTATTTTTCCTTCACTAAAATTACTCAATAATCTTTGCATGGAAAATGTCTTAAAAATACAAAAAGATAGTTACACAATTCTGATTAAAGCCAAGTAGATTCTTTTATTTAATTGAGCAGGTAAAGTTCTAATACATATCTAACAATTTAAGACTAAATGTTACGTAGTTTATAGGCAGAGGTGTACCAATGTACACCCACACTTCGCCGGTATATTCAGGTCGCATAGCAGTCGCGTTTGGGTCCTCTAGCCCAATGAGACAGTCTCTAGAACTTCGTTATTGGTAACTTTTTATGTCATCATGCATCTGTAGGCCCAAATCTCTCAATTGCTTCTATACATCATCATCAACCCATTACATTGTCCCACTGCTGGGCACGGGTCTCCTCTCAGTACGAGAGGGATTAGGCTATAGTCCTCCACGCTAGGCTACTACAGGTTGGCAGACTTCACACGCCGTTAAGAAAATCTCTCAGGCATGCAGGTTTCCTCACGATGTTTTCCTTCACCGTTTAAGCGCGTGATAATTCATTATTAATACCTACGCACATAACTTCGAAAAGTCAGAAGTGCGTGCCTTGTATTTGAACTCGAAGCCTTTGTCTTGACAGTCCAATGGTCATATCACTAGGCTGTCACAACTTGCTTGCTCTGCTTCTATACGTTTCTCTAGAATTTACAATAAACTAGATTCCTGAAACTACAGAAATCCAGTGTCATAAGGTTAAGCTCAAACCGAAATCAGACGACGAAATGAAAGGCATAAAGAGAGACATAGTACTACCGCTCAGACCGTCTTACCTCTATTAAGATTGTAGGCGTAAAACGGAACTCATTCATACTTTAGATGCTACCCACAAGCTTATGAAGTCGCTACTGCCTTGGCCAGATGTTGCGGGTATTAAATAAGAAAGTGTCGCCGGTATTGCGGACAGTGGTGGGGATAAGTTAGAGTTATCGATGTCATTCGTGTACAAAATTTCGTCAAAAGCGGACGTGTGGTGTTAGTGAGTTTTACTATGTAGATAGTTATGAATGCGGTTGAGACGTGGTCAAAGAGAGATATGGTTTCTATATTATGTATACCTTATTTATTAAGTGTTATTTGGGATACAATTATCGAAACAAAACATAATAATATCACGCCTGTATTCCCCGAAGGGTTAGACAGAGGTTTACCTACTAACTGTGTATGTTTAGGTACCATGAAATAGGGGGCAACCTATTGCCATTAACTGGGCTCAAATCCAAACTCCGAGCTGCTACTGAGAATTTCATAGAAAAGAAACAAAAAAAAAATTGCTCGACCTGGTAATCAAACCCTGGACCTCTAGCAGAGTACTCACGGTTGGAATCACTAGACTTACAAGGCAGTTCAAAACGACCAAACAAATTCCCCAACTAAACTCGAAACACCTTTACCTACAAAACTAAAACGCAAACGCAAAACTAATATTTAGAAACCCTTCAAATATTCGTACAAATTAACGCGAACCGGATAAGTGATGTGAAACGCTCTCACCAAAGTTATTCCGTGCTCATCCTAAAAAAGCAAAGGACGCCGTCTCTAGCTCGCTCCAACTAATTTTAATTAATCGTGAAAACAAAGTAGCGAAGCGCGTTCCGGAAGCGTTTTGAATAAAAGAATAATAATTTCCCTAGCAGGAATGAGAACGGATGGCCCAAGTGGAAGAAAATAGCGTTTAATTAATTGTTAAACGTTGCTGAAAATATTCACTTAATTTTTTTACTGTTATGTTTTGAGTGGTTTCACTTGTAGTCATTATTTTTAAACTGTTATAAACGCAACGCAGCCCTACCGAGGAAATTGCAAAGTAATGAATTTGTTATCACTAAAGATAATGCTTATTATATAACCTAATATTTTTAAAAATAATGCTCCAAACGAAGTCCGTCCTGATTTAGATTATAGCTTTTTAATGTAAAGAGTAATCAAGGTTTATATAGACTTTTTTAAATACAAATAGATAGGTATTATCTACGTTGGTGAAGCGAGTTGCAGGAAGTGTATGTAAAAAAACCATAGAATAAGTATTAATTAGAAGCCGCGTTCAGCCATTAAAGTGCAGTGATAGCCTTGTGATATGACCATTGGACTGCCAAGTCAAAGGTCTCGAGTTCCAATCCAAGGCACGCACCTCTGTCTTTTCGAAGTCTAGTGCGTATTAATCAATTATCACGCGCTTAAACGGTGAAGGAAAAGATCGTGAGGAAACCTGCATGCCTGAGAGATTTTCTTGACGGCGTGTGAAGTCTGCCAACCCGCAGTAGGCTAGCGTGGTGGACTATAGCCTAATCCCTCTCGTTCTGAGAGAAAACCCGTGCCCAGCAATGGGACAATGTAATGGGTTGATGATGATGATGTTCAGCTATTTTTGCATGTCGTGTATTGTATCAAAAACATGAGCTTCTTACGCTATATAATACTTATCCTGTGCTGTTTCGTTTTAAGCGCTTTAACAGGCAGAAATGGCACAAGACGGCATTATTAAATTAGATTTGATTATAATATACGTTATCATGATATTCACGGAGTGACTAATCGCCAAAATGTTCAACTACTCTCTTTAAGAGTAGATTTGTGGCTTCTCGGTTATACATATTCTAAAAACCGAACTTTTCAAATGATCTTTTTTTAAATAAGAAATGTAAACATTTTTTAAAGAATAATTGTCTCCTTGAACAAGAAGTCATGAATTAACAAATATAAATAGTTGCAAATTGAGTAATTCTTTGTGAACACTATTTATTATATATTATTTGAAATATATTGTTTTTTTACTCTAGCAACATTGCGCGCTTATAGCTCAGCCCACGCCCCAACATCACTGTCAGTGAGGAATGGCCACCACAGATCGTGTAAAAGCCCAACTGAGCCCCCCTTCCCCTTCTCACCTTAATTAAACGAAACCAAGCACCACAGTCCAAGCTAGATTGTTTTTATCCTACACGCTTCTTACACGTTGTAACGAAGATGTTTTTCTTCATTTTGCTTGATAGTAAGAAAATTGTCCGCTTTTAACGTGTGTTTTCTTTTTAATTATATCGGTATAGTGTGTTTAATACTGGTAGAAGAATATTTTATTTCGAATTTAGAAATCGATTTTGGCTTAAAACAAATCACACATTTATTCCTAATACCTAATTGCAAAAATGAATGCACATATAAAAAGAAGCGTTTTTTATTTTTCAATTTCAACGTTTTCATTTCAAAAAAGGTTTAATAAGCATTTATAAAATGTTTTATGTAGTTAAATCTAGTTCCACGAATCTAAAAATTTGCTCCTATGCTGAATAATCCAGCAAAAACTCATTATTCACTGGTACAATATTGAGATAACGGTATGTAAGAACATTGAAAGTTTACGTTAAGACCTTATTAAAATTTTGAGAAGGTCCGAGAACAATATTATAATTTCTTCGTCTATTATTCTTTCTAAACTAATGTATAGATGAACTTTAAATTTTTATTACACCTATTTTCATCATCATCATCATCAACCCATTACATTGTCCCACTACTGGGCACGGGTCTCCTCTCAGAACGATAGGGATTAGGCTATGGTCCACCTCGCTAGCCTACTGCGGATTAGCAGACTTCACACACCTATTTTAATTAGTATTTATTATTAATCGGAGTAGTAATCTTGATGCTGATATTAAGTACAATATTTAAAGGTATCGTTATACCTCTCACTCTGAGAACCCAGCAGTGGGATAGTCAACTGCTTGGGCCCTCAGATGATGATGATGACGTTAACCTGAAGAAACACTGTTGATAGGGAACGCCTACACTTATTAATACTCATCAGGTGATGAGTTATAATTATTAATAAGTGTAGCATCATCTTCATCATCATCATCAACATCTGAGAGCCCAGCAGTTTACAATCCCAGTACTGGGCTTTGGTCTTGTTTCAGAGCTTCTGAAGTCTTTCTCCTAATTTTTTAGCCCAGTTCATCACTGAGCAAGAAAATTACAAACTTTAATCTTTAAATCAAGCTTTCACCTGCGACCCTTTAAAATGGCCGCGCGGATGTTAAAACCTCCTTAAAATTTGGACAATGTAAGTTGCCCAATAACTGCCGGGCAGTATTTTGCGGACTATTGGAAATATGACCCATTCATTAAATAACGTAATGGCTGTCAGTTCATTGAAATGTCTGTGATTTTCATCGATGTGGTTATTTGTTCGAACGTTAAATCAAAATATACGTTCAAATAAAGTTATAAACAGCGGCGTGCTGAATTTAAAACTACTTTAACAAATTAAAAATAAACATGAAACGGATAAATAATAAATTAATTTGAACTAATATTATAAATATGAACGTTAATCTGTTTTAACCAATTTTGGTAATTTTTAATTTAGAAATAGTAGTAACTATTTTGTCTCCAAAGGTCTTGTTCGATGCGAGAGAAACCACAACTACCTTATTCAGGTGTCAAGCGCGACTGCTACGATAGGGGTTTTGCGGTTCGATTCCAAATTCTTGTTGGTTTTTTTTAAGTCATTAGACTTCTGCGAATTTCTTAGTGGTGATAGGCTTTTCCCCCATTATATGGGACCTAAAAATACCGGTGAATTGTGGGTGTCCATTAGTACGCTTCTGAGAATATTGGCGTGTTGGTATGTACAGATAATGTAAAATAAGATGTGGTTGCCAAGGAAATAACTGATGGGATAACGACTGATGGGGATGTATGGAAGAAAATAAAAAACTGCACCGACCCCATGAACATTAGGGTAAGGGCAGAGGGATAATAATGAGGGCTCCGGAGTTCACTCGTGAATAACTAACGGACAGACAAACTCACTTTTGCATCATTCATGTTAGTGTGTCTTATAATCCATAATAAGGAGTGGTTCTTATTATCAAAATGTGTGAAAATTAACAAAATGTCCCCAAAACTTAAATTCAGAAAATGGCAATACTTGGGCATTCGGGGTATTTTATTGAGTTAAAAAGGATTAGGTATATCCGTAAAAAGAATTGAATCTCTATAACTTCACGGATTGGGGGTTTTCTTAACATTTTATATTAGGAATGCCTCCTATACAAATTTTGCTTGTCAAAAGTATTTTCTAATTTTTTTTTAATAATAATTTTGTGAAAAAAGCTGTGATGGACTATTTATACGACCATTGGACTACTAAGTCATGGGTATCGACTTCGCGTACGTAATGTGCGTTTTAATTTTTACCAGCTTAAAACTTTGAAAAGAAAAATCGTGAGGAAACCGCATGCCTGGGAATTTTACTTGTGAATTTTATGCGAAGACTGCCCACTTAGGCTAGACTAGCGTGGTGGACTATAGCCTAATCCCCACTTTTAAAGAGGAGATCCGTGCCCAACCACATCAAGTACTACAAACAAAAAGATTGTGAAAAATGCAGGAATGACATTAAATATTCCTTAGTTCATTTAAAAGCCGTACAACGGCACAACCCAAATTCCTAACTTAAATATCCAGAAGACAAATATCTTCGGTTACTATTAAAGTAAGTACTTAAAATGATTAAAAATGTTACAACAAAATTAAATTTATGTGACCACTTCCTTAATTAAATTGCGGGTAAGGTAAATTCAAGATGTGACTGACATTTGAAAAACAAACTTTTACCATTAGTAGCTCAAGAAATGGCTACTTCATTTTCTTTTTTTTGATGCAGACATTTATAACGTGTTTCGAAATTAAATTGATACAGCGAATAAAACGTAATATATTTGAAAGAATGAAATACTTAGATCCAATGACGTATCTTAAATAATTTAGGTAAGCACGAGTAAGCCGAATTCCCGCGAGATTGCAAAACTCGATATCATCGCGGGTAACACTGCGGTTAAACAGCTGGTATTAGGCTTAAAGGACTTGTATCCAGGGCCGTAAATTAAATAATAAAAAAAAAAACAGCTGGTATTGTAAAAATAGTAACAATAAATTCTGACATTCGAAAATTTTACATACTTATACAAAAATTCGGTCTGCGATACGTATCTTTCTTATTATAGTCGTCACAAAGTCGAAAGTCGGTCGATTGACTTGAAATTTTGACACAAAGTTGCCTTCGTTTTTATGCAAAATGGGCAGTTTTCCGCTGGTTGTTTCACTCGCATTCTAAAGGATTTTTAAGACAATAGGTAGCCTATGTCCTTCTCCAACGTCCAATCTATGTCTATACCAAAAATCATCAAAATTGTTCACGTACGCGTGAAATCTTAACAAACGACCAAACAGAATTGCTTTTTTATTCTATTAAAGTATCAATACAGTAGGAAGTTCTTTATAAATCAGGAAGACTTTTATTTTATTAAGTAAGATATATTTACAATAGCTATTAAAAGCTAAGTATTAATGTTAAACAAAACGTAATTAAATCCGTGAATGCGTAGTGAATATTCTATGGATCCCTGGGCCGTATCGACCTACCTCGTACAATAGTAATGCTGGCACAATGAATGAGGTCCCCTTCCGACGTTAATTAGCATAATGGGAACACGGCCCATGTTTTTTCAACTTTAATATTATCTTACTCGTGTTGTTTGAGCTATTAATTGATGTTGATAATGAATATTAAGTCATTATTATGGCCGCTGTAAGAACTGGTGACGTCACGCAATAGATAAGCTTTGGTTTGCTGCAATAATGTAATACTTCTCTGACAAACCCTTAGCGGAATAGAGGCGTAATAGTTTTTAATATAAATTTATGTACCATCGTTTTGTAGAAAGTATGAATACCTAATTATTTTTTTCTTAGTCAATTTTCAAGAGTCAGTTTGTTGACAGTTAAGACAATTTCCAACACCATAATTATCGTAATATTCGTTAATAAAATATGTAAGTAAGTGCAATATATTTTCCATATCAACGCGTCACTAAAAGTCACAAGGTCTAGAGCTTCATAAATATTCTTTTTCCTACTCATCTAGGTCACGAGGTTATTACGGCAAGGGCTCTTACATAACGGGCTTTATATAAATTAAGAGGTTTATTATAATGATATGTGTGTGATGGGATGTTAATGGTCGTTCGCTGATGCAAAAGATGTTGTAGGACCAAGGTTAGAACACACTAAGAGCACCTACTCCTACTAAGTACTGACGGGAATGCGATACAACACAAAAAAAAACTTTTTTTATGGGATAACTCGGCAAACGAGCAGGCGAGCTACCTGATGGTAAGTAGTCATCGCCGCCCAAGGACATCTGCAAAACCAAAAGAGTTGCAGATGCGTTGCCGAGCCTATTTAAGAAAAAGGGAGGGGAAGGAGAAAAGGTAAAAGAAGGGGCTGTCCAATTATAATGAATATAAAGATAGATTAATCCTTGTCTTGTATTATAAAAAGCGCAAATAGGGTCTTATCGAGCACGCAATTCCAATAAATACAAAGTCAAGATTTTATTTAATTTGGTTAGCATGGAACTCAGATTTCACCATGCTAACAAATCATCCATTTGCTGCCGATAACGATAAAATTACTAGATTTTAAAATGAGTATTTAGAGAAATTTAGTGTAGAATAAGACAGAGTAGAAAAAAATCATCAATTCTCAATACAAACATAAGTAATAGAAACTATTATCCCATTGAATCACGTGTCGTTGTTAGTAATAAAGCTCGACAGAGTGAATCAGGTTAATGTTACGATCGTATGCGTTGACTAGCCAGTATTAGTAAGCTATTGCGGCTCCCTACCCGAAACATTACTCTCTACACAGATCAGTGCCCGCAATGTACAGGTAATTGACAATGAATTGTCGTTAAAAGGGTCGTTTAAGGGTTTCGTTTATGTATATATAGTAATCACTGGTTAAGGATGGAAAGGTATTCAATGAGGTGTATGATATGACGCAATTAAGAAACTAGGTATATGAAATTTGTAAAAAAAACATCTGAAAATTGTTAAACTAGCAAATTATCCTATGTACAGAAAAAGTACTTTCCAGTTTATATTTTATGTTGCATGAAACCATAATTTTATTATACTTAAGTTGTCAGCCACAGGTCAAAGCAGCATGCGACTACGGCTTACCCTTCCTATTTCTTTCGTAGTCGGGTAAAAAGATAAGCCTTGCAATAAACCTCTGAACTCAGCAGCAGATGTACCGACTTTGTAAAAGCATTGTATTATTAAAAAAAATGCTATCAAATTAATGAGACAGTCGTCTCATTAGTCTAGTAATCCTTGAGGTCCTTGGTTTGATTCCCAGGTCGAGCAAAGTGTTATTGGGTTTTTCTATGAAATTCTCAGTTGCAGCTCGGAGTTTGGAATTGTGCCCGGTTAATGGCAATAGGCTCGCCCTCTATTACACGAGACCTAAACATACCGGTGTAACATTAGTACACCTCTGCCTAAGACTTAGGGGAAAACAGGCGTGTGGCATGTGCTTATTATTAAAAAAATATTTTAGCAATGTTTGCTTGTAAGTTACGAAAGAAATCTCTCTTCTAATGTGAACACACCTTAGGCGCCACGCCACCCCGCAATGAGCCAACCATAATACTTAATGTTAATGAGCAAGCCAGCGTTAGTAACGGCCATTGGTTATCTAGAGTAGCGCAATTATTTCACACATAACCCCCGCTTACTACTGACTTATTTGTGGCGTGAGGAGTAATTGACGGCGAGTGACGACGTAGTTTAGATAACGTGAGAGAAGTATCTGTGGTATTGTTTAGCGGGGATGGAAGTAGACGTAATTACTTATTCTAATTATCCTGCCTCTGGGAAATGATAGAGAAATGACTGCAAGTGACTGGGATGTGAGTAATCTCCCTGATGATCCTGAATCGACCGTTATCATATTTATTAATGTTATGTCTAATTGTACACTACCCTTTGAACTCATGAAGAAATATTGAGTGAGAAGGAGGAAGGAAAGAAAAGTGGAAGTTAGCCGTTCCGAACTACCGCGGTGATAAAATCGTTTAATTAAGTGTTTTAATACATAAATATCGAAATTAGTTAACAAAATCATTAGAAATGTGAAACATATACGACTCTAATTAGCTTTACACCGACTCTTTCTACTAAAATTTACCACTTCTAAACCACTTGCAGACAACTTCCGATCGGCTTACTTATTTCGAACAAACTGTAATACACATATTGACAGATTTTGTCAGTCTATAGATTAATAAATAAGTGCAGTGATAGCCATGTGATATGACCATTGGACTGCCAAGTCAAAGGTCTCGAGTTCGAATCCAGGGCACGCACCTCTGTCTTTTCAAAGTCATGTGCGTATTAATAATTAATTATCACGCGCTTAAACGGTGAAGGAAAACATCGTGAGGAAACCTGCATGCCTAAGAGATTTTCTTGACGGCATGTGAAGTCTGCCAACCCGCAGTGGGCTAGCGTGGTGGACTAAAGCCTCATCCCTCTCGTTCTGAGAGGAGACCCGTGCCCAGCAGTGGGACAATGTAATGGGTTGATGATGATGATAGATTAATAAAATCCAATGTTAAGGATCCGTTATATCACGGGAAGTTATGGACATCCTATAGTTTTATTTTAAAAAGACATTTACTTTAATTGATTAAGATAGAAATAAAAGTGCTTTACTTAACGATCAATGAAACGTTCGAATTGATTAAATTAAAGATAAACTATATCCTCAAACTAAAGGTATCTTTATTGATATCAGAAACCGTAACACAAACTGTTATTACGATCGTTTTTTAATTGTGAGAGTGGGATGCCGCTATATACAATATACTAACATATTTGTGCCATCCCTTTCTCTCAACCTAAAAATGATTGCATTAACATGTTGTGCCTCAAAAATGCTTACTTAGATAAGATTTTTGTTAGGCTATTTTGTCATAAATTAACACTTTTTTTGTCCACAGTGAGGCGGGTAGCTCCGCAGTTCTCGATACCTCCGCCCCCGAAGTCCGAGGTGATGCTGGGCGGGAACCTGACCCTCAAATGTGTCGCCTTCGGATCGCCCATGCCCACTGTTAAATGGAGAAAAGGTAATATAACAGAAAGCATCATTATTTTTACATAAGAAATCACTTTTAAAAACCTTACCATAATTATACTTGAAAAACTTAACATTTGTTGTTGTTATTAATTTATTTGTTGTATTTTATTTTTTTTTACTTGTTGTAACTTCCGATATTTAGATACCTATATTATCTTTTCGATTCCGCAGACAAACTGTTTGTACAGTTTTGTGGGACACTATGCTAGTTTTTATAAAAAACTTTGTCCCTAATATAAAATAAATAATATCTTCGTATAGATAATCATTGCAGTGATAGCTTAGTGATATGACCATTGGACTGCCAAGTCAAAGGTCTCGAGTTCGAATCCAAGGCACGCACCTCTAACTTTTCGAAGTTATGTGCGTATTAATAATATAATTATCACGCGCTTAAACGGTGAAGAAAAAAAATGAGGAAACCTGCATGCCTGAGAGATTTTCTTGACGGCATGTGAAGTCTGCCAACCCGCAGTAGGCTAGCGTGGCGGACTATAGCCGAATCCCTCTCGTATTGAGAGGAGAGCCGTGCCCAGCAGTGGGACAATGTAATGGGTTGATGATGATAGATCAATACGATAGTGGATGAATTATTTGAATTTAAACTTCTATGGTTTTATCGCTTTATTTTAATAATATTAATTCCAACGTTTTCTGAATAATCGAGATTTAAAACAAAAAAAAATGTTCTGTTACTGTACAGCCCCGTGCGATATGTTTATTGAAGAAATATTTGCTGACAACTAATATTCGTTGCAACAGGTTTGACAAAATGGCTGACACCAGAGGACAACCCCCCCTTAGGCCTAAACACCCTCAAGCTGGAAGATATACGGGAATCTGCTAACTACACTTGCGAAGCAGCCAGCGTTCTCGGAGTCATCGAGGCAGTTGCCGAAGTCAAAGTGCAGTGTAAGTATTTTCAAATACAATACTTTTTTATTTATAATTATATAAGCGCTGTAATTATAGTCTCAGTAAGTGCCTCAGTAAGTTTCAGTAAGTGCCATTAGAATAAATGAAACGTTACCACAGACTAATTCATAAAATGTCACTTTAATAATTTTGAACCATAGAGTAAAATAAATTATATTTTTAAATAATGAATTGAACATTCAGTGCACTGGCCACCAAGAATGTTAAACCTACTGGCCAGTCCGTTGCGTTATTTGTTCGGTAATTTATTTTTAAATTTCAAACCACACAGTTCCTACTATACCCTTATTAATCCGAGCAATTTCACTCGACTCCGAGTCGAGTAGATGAGTGACTGAATCAAATTACACTTATAATTTCTTGGGATAACTGCTGCAAATTTATGGTAACAACTTTGTCGAGGTGGAAGGAGGGATTTACGAAAATCAATTTGATAAATTGCGGCAAGGCGAGAAGACATCCATTATGAATTAGTGTTATAATTCATAATTGAAAGGGTTGGAAAGTTGCGCGGGCCCGGGAGACAAACGAATGTCAGCTTGATTAATGATTAATTATTGTAACTAGAGGCAACGTTTTCTCAATTTAATTTGTGAAGGATTAGCCTGTTTGGTGCGTTTAGTGTTTAAAACGTTTCGATTAATGTGCGCATTTCAAATTGCGAACAAGTCGTTATTTAAATACATATTGTATGTATTTAAATAACGACTTGTTCGCAATTTGAAGTTTACTGCCGCGTGGCACACTGAAAATAAAATATCACTTAGAAGAATGAGGATAATGTGTTTTTTTATATCATCTTTGACTAATTTCAATCGTTTAAAAACAAAATTAAGTTTAGTTAATGACGAGTTTAGTTCACATTATATATGATGAGACATACATAAAAGTGGATATTTGAATAAATAAACCAATAAAATAAATACCTATTAAATAACCTTCTGGCGCAGTAGGGTAAAAAAGAGCCATTCTCACGTAAAATAACAGTTCACAATCATTAATGAACAGATTTTATTTCATATAATTATTTATAGCATTTGAGTAATTAAATACCACAACAAATTTGGATTAAGTATTCATGTGATAATTATCGTTAAATATCCAACTTAACTAATACATACAATCGTTCGGGATTAGCTTTAGTGGATACAATAGGATAATTGAATTGATATGGTATGATATTTATTTGAAAGACAGAAAAAGTATTATAAAGCGTTTCGACCTACGATCTAACATACACTCATACATCATACATAGAATGTCAAACTCATTACCCTTTTTCGTACAGTTTGTTCGAAATAAGTTAGCCGATCGGAAGTTAGCCGTTCCGACCTACCGCGGTGATAAAATCGTTAAATTAAGTGTTTTAATACATAAATATCGAAATTAGTAAACAAAATAATTAGAAATGTGAAACAAATACGACTCTAATTATCTTTACAACGACGATTTCTATTAAAATTGACCACATCTAAACCACTTGCAGATAACTTCCGATCGGCTTACTTATTTCGAACAAACTGTAGTCCGGTAATGGGAGCATACTCATCAATAATCCTTTTTTTTTTTTCTAGCCTTACCTGGCCCGCCAAGCGAAGTGCGCCCCTCAGAGATCACGGCGACCACCGTCCGACTCACGTGGACATACAACGGAGTAGAAGAGCCGCAGTACTACGTCATTCAGTACAAGCCTAAATACGCCAATCAGGTATTTTATTTTAACATTGACAGATGGAAACGGAAATTATCGGTGTTCTTTTTTCGAAATAATCTCTGGTCAGTCATTGGAAAAAAAGGTTTTATTACACAAATAAAGCTCAAAAATTAAATTTGGCTGCAAATTTTTTTTTTACCTGGCAAACAGCGTAAGCCGCCATTTTTAAATCATATTGAGACCGGAAAATTACAGTCTGTTTAAAATAGCTTTGCTCGGCCGAACTTTGCCGTTCCGAACTGCTTACTGGTAAAATAACTTTATTAAGTGTTTTATACATAAATAACAAAATTAGTATAGAAAATAGTCAAGAATGCGAAATATTTACAGACCCAACTAATTTTATACGGAGTCTTTTCTATAAAAAATTATCACTGCAGACCCACTTGCAGACAACTTCAGACTAGCCAAGTTATTCAAACATAGTGTACGTAATTATTGATGATTCCTGACCACGTTCTCTTTTTGAAATCAATCATTGTGCCAGTAACAGTTAAAAAAACTATGTCAAACTATTATAATAGTATTGTATATTTAATTATACAATCTACGTCATCTTCATCCTTCAAACGCAGGCGTTCAGCGAGATCTCAGGGGTCATCACGCAGTATTACTCGGTGACGAACCTATCACCCTACACGGAGTATGAGATGTACGTCATAGCAGTCAACAACATCGGTAGAGGACCTCCTTCGGCACCGGCTGTCATCACGACGGGAGAAACTGGTAATTACAGACATTTAATAGTCGGTTTGAAGTGTGTGCAACTTTGGTTATCTAACGGTTCATCAAAATTTCGGAAATAGGTAAGGAGTATTGATACAAAAAGTTTAAATGTATTAGACATTCTGCGTAATTGGCGATAGTGGGAAATAGTATTACGTTCAGTTTTCATCAATATTCGGAAATAGATGAGGAGTATTGGTAAGAGTAATGTATTTCGATATTTTGCGTAATTGAAGTCAGTTGGAAAGAATTTTACAGGATCAAGCATGTAAATAAATACATTTTTAAATCAATACGAAATATTTTTAAGAACAATTGCTATTTATCACAATATATACTACTTAATATGTATTTCTTTACTTAAAATCTTAAATATTTTCCTGCAAAAAGTAAAAAAAAAAAAACAACAACAACAAATTATAATCGATAATGACGTACAGGACTAATCGGTTTCACGCTGCTGATAGTTAAATCAATATAATAAATACAATCCCTATGATATTGTTAAAGAAACTAGAACTATTACATATAAAATAGTGTAGTATAATCATTTAGAACACCTTGACATTAAATTTATGGCATCGATATCAAGTTATTTCAGCTCCCTATTCTTCAAAATGATTATCACCTTCTACAGTTACACAAGACGAACGAGACTTATAAATCGTTTTAACAACGTCATCTTCTTAATAATCCCGATTTATATTAGACAATGAAAAAATATAATTTCTACACATATACCCATACGCTTGTTATTATTTAATTTTCGACTCGCTTTCAATGACGTCAACTCTGTCATTATTTTTATTGATTTGAATTAGGTACTTACTCAGATTTACTTTAAGTTTCTGCCGCTCAATTCTCAGTTTTAAGGTATTTTCTTTAATCGTCTTTTCATGCCAACGCGTATATTCGACGTACGACATTCGCCGACGCTTCATGTAAGTTCGCTTCTGATTAATCATAGACGTTTATTTCATTTGCACATTTACTTTTTTTTAGAATGTAATATATAGAGTAGAGCGTAATCTTTTTTGTTTGTTAATCATGCACCATTTCGTTTTTATCGATGTTAGGATCAAATTTCGGTCAGTTATGTGTGACACCTTTTAAAGTATCTTCTCCGGCACCGTTTGTGTGATTTGTGTTACCGTTCACCCGTTTCCTACTTACTAATGACTATTATTTGTTTCCTTGCTCTCTTGCAGTGGATTCCTTGTATGGAGGTGCCAGTAAGTATACTATAATAGATTTTCGTAAATAATCTAACGGCGTTGTTTGTGGTTCTCAAATCCTAAAATCTGGGCGTTGATAGCATGTTTAGGTTGTCATTTTAATAATTCGTGCGGGTGTAGCTAATGGATCGCTTGTGCCGCGTTAATCTTTTAATAATTTGCATGTTTCTTATATTTCACGTGTTGCTTGTTTGTCTAAATTACATATTAAATATTTTCTATACAATTACCCTGTGGTGGAATTATATTTCTTTATCCATTCCTGAACGTTTCTCGTTAATATTAAACGCCATCATCTAATTTCTCCATCTAAATATATTAAATTTGACTTGTTAAGCCTCGCCCACAGTTCCACACCCCAGGTCGCGTTGACACAAAACAGACAAAATAAAAAAAACTTGGATGAATTGGTAATAAAAACGTTGGTATATAAAATTACCAACAGGTCTTTTGATATTCTTTACATTTCTAATAAAGGGAAAGTTGGCCTGACGCCGGCGACCCGGATTCTGGACCCAAACAAGATTATAGCGTTTTAATATTGCACAGTCCCAAAACTTTTATTGTTTCGCCCTTCGCGAGTATTATAAACAGAAAAGAGATTTTTTTCATTGAGTGACGCTCCGGTTTTCGTGTTGTCTGCGATTACAAATCCTATTAAGACAGCCATTGTGCCCCCGACGCTTATTGTCCTATTATTTTTATTTTCATTTTGTACATAATTGAGATGAGTTGAGTCGCTTCTTAATTTGACATCGGGATGTTTATGTATTATTGCGTCCGAGATAATAGTGGTAGGGTGTTTGATAGAAATTGTACAAAACAATTTTGTAGGAGTCAGAGCGGCATTATGTATAACGATTCATGAAATAACAAAACCATCCTTTTTGTGTTCAGTTTTATTAATGTTTAGAGCTGAAAGAGGTCGTAGTTGTTCATTTGTTCTTAATTGTTTGTTCTTTGTATCTTTGGCTTATTATTAAATTGTAATTTAACATCTGGGACACTTGGAACCTTCGTATTAATAACCTTTAAAATGAATGTGTCAATCAACAACTGAATTATGTAGCGAATGAATTTAGTTTAAGTAGGTATTTGGTCCCACAAGCTTGATTTGTAACTTTAACAAGTTACGTTTATGCAAAACTTTATAATTGCCTGATTCTTAGAAAATATTGAAATACAAAAAGCTGGTACATACATATTCAATAATCGGTACATTATACGACACATTCCAAATTTTAAAATTATTTTAAAAAAGCATGCTCATATGGTTAACAATAATCGACTAATCAATGTCAATCAAACCTGAATGAGTGACAACACTAGTAAACTTCTTTTTTTTTTCTTAGAACCCGGTTCAGCGCCAAGGAACGTGCAAGTTCGCCCTCTAAGCTCCAGCACAATGGTAATACAATGGGACGAGCCAGAGACGCCGAACGGACAAGTTACGGTGAGAGGATAACTAATTCTGAATGTAGTTTCTGTTCAAATTAGATTGTGAGATTTGATCGCCTTACCTCGAAGTTGTGATAGACATGTCCCGTCGTATTGAGATCTCGTAAATTTGTCTTTGACGCAAGTCCAGATGCTATTATAGGATGCAGGAAGTGAGATCATGCAATGATTTCGGAGATTGATGACATATAAGAAACTTTAACATTATAAATGGATCTTTTAATAAATTGATATACTCGTAATACTGTTGACACAGACGAAGCACATAATCAAAAAGAAATGAAAAGATTAATAGTTATTCTTGTTATTAAACAACGAAATTTATGCTAAATAGGTTTTAATACTAGCTGTTTTTCTTTAGTATCCCAAGGACTTTTTCAGCCAAAATGAAGCCTATGTAAGGACATAGGCTTCATTTTGACTGAAAAAGTTACAGTTTGGATAAGGATCCACACTGTAATGTATCGCTATATCAAAATTCGTCAAAATTGGTTTAGTGGTTTTGGTTGTAGTATGATATGAATTTCAATCAAATGCTTTTGATGAATCTTTTTTTTCAAATGCTTTGAATGCTCTGAAATATCTGTCTATTTTGTGATTATAACTGAATTTATTATTTGACAGGGCTATAAGATCTACTTCACCACGGACCCCTCACAGCCTTTGCCGTCGTGGCACTCACAAATGGTAAGGTCTAATTTAGATGTCCCTTAGATTTTACGGCTTATAAAAGATGGATGGATTGTGTTTAGGCTATATGTTTATATGATGGCAAAGGGAGTGAATGATGAGATGACGGCTGACATGGATGAAGAAGGAAAAGATCTGCTACGCCTAACCCTAAATAAATTGGAATAAGGGCAGGGAGATGATGATGATGAGAAAAATATCTGCAAACTGCCAGAATTTCACCTTGAAGATTTTGTGGAATCATTTTAGTATCGTAATCTTAAAGAACCTTTAAAAAGCCTCTACTTTGTAATTATTCCCTAAATGTAAAGGCAAGTTTACAACTACTGTCCTTTTCAGATGGACAACAGCCATCTGACCACGATCAGCGAGCTGACCCCACACACCGTGTACACTATACGTGTGCAAGCTTTCACATCTGTGGGACCTGGACCCATCTCGGCACCTGTACAGGTTAAAACGCAACAAGGTAAGTTATTCCATCACTTAGTTGCTATGTATTTTTAGAAATATGTAGCTGGATATGTATATCTAGTGATATGAATATGAATTTTCTAGTGAAAGAGGGACGAAGGGTCCTCAGGCAGTGTTCGACCATTCGTCTCTACGGCTAAGTCCACCGGACGTTTAACCAACTAAGCTACCGAGATCACTGCCTGATATGTCCAGTTTAAGCTGACCTCTTTCTGTACGGAAAGTCTATACTATGCGCGGTCAGCTTATATTAGAAGTCCGTAACAACGTGTTCTATCTAGAAATAGGTAAAGGTTGCGTTGATGATTTGAAGCATCTTTTAAATATATTTAACAATTTTTATTTTATGCCATTCAATTGTAATATTCTTAAAAACTAAATACAAAATGTACACAAAACAAAAATAAATTGTCACTCCCAGGCTTTGAAGTACGTCTCCACATCGCTGTCATCTAGTAACGTTTCCAGAAGACTGGCAGCATTGTCACGTTGAATGGCAATCCTAATTCTATGAAAGAATAAGCCAGCCCTCTGGTCACGCGATGAGTCAACAAGTGGAGAATAACCTTTTTTTTTTGACACGTTGATTATATTCCCAGGAGTCCCGTCTCAACCCTCGAACCTGGTGGCAGTGGAACCTGGTGAGACGTCCGTCACCCTATCGTGGAGGCGACCGGCCCACGCCGGGGACAACATAGTCTCCTACGAACTGTACTGGAATGACACGTACGCAAAGGAGCACCATCGGAAGTAAGTAGATTGATTGATGTACGGTGGCCCGGTGGTGGCAAGCACATTAAGTTACCACAAAATGACAAATTTTCTGTTGATTTTGAACTCTTATCTTCAACAATTTAAGGTTTAAAACCATTTGGAGGAATTTGACAGTTTTGTATACCTTGACCTTCGACTTTCTTCTTCTTTCTCGAAAATCTCCGGACCATTATTTTAGCAAGATTTTAGCCTCCATAATTGTTTTCCAATACCTATTTGGGTATTTTATCAGGGTTATCAGTAAAATACCAGAAACTTCTCAGTTCTAACTTCGTATCGTCCTACTCATAAACGTTTGTTCTACAACTTTCACCAAAACTAAATAAAAAAATAATTTACCGTTTATGGGGAGTGTCAAAAATTTATATTTAATTTTTATTTATATGCCGTTACTCGCTTGCGACGCCCGCTGTTTGAACTTGCAGCAACCCCAGCCGCTAACTTAGTATTAAGAAAATTTACAGAGTATTTTTTGTATAAATAAAGATCGCCCATTGTTTAGTATGATCATACGAAGTTAATAGGAGCTAAGAGGTATTTGATTTACGGTATTTTCATATGGCAGAACTTTTTATTCGTCGTTATTTTCCCAGGCGGATACCCATAACAGAAACTTATACCCTGAACGGACTATATCCGAATACGTTGTACTACATCTGGTTAGCGGCGCGGTCGCAGCGCGGCGAGGGAGCCACCACGCCCCCTATCGCGGTCCGAACGAAACAATATGGTATGTCCACACACCGCACACTTGGAGTGACGTCTCGTGACGAGTGAGTGTAGATAGGATGACTGGAAACGACCCACGTACCTATGTACCCCAAAATAACGTCAAAAAGTCAATAAAAATCAAAATCCTCTTCAAAATTCCTCATTGCTATCTACATACTTAACACTCATTTTCTACAATAAAATTTGCTTTCTAATACAGAAAATGCTTCCAAATGTTCCCTATAAAAAATATCTCGGACATTAGTATCGCTAAATATCCCAATTTACAAAGTGGCTCTTTTCCAATCATCGCTTTGAGAATATGAGAGAGTGAACCTATTGTGGGTATTCCAGGTAACTCCTAATGTAATATTTCACATAAGAGCACCTGCCCGGCACGCTGCCAGTAATACAGCACAAGCACCAAGTTTTATATATCACAATATGTGTTTTGTAATCGTAAATTTGTCGAAACGGTAAAGTGTACGCCGTAACTTGATTGCGCGACTGAGCGAAACTGTCGAAGTTGTTAGCGGGAATTTGCTTAATTGAAAGCGTACACCGTACCTTAGTAGTAGCTTTATGTTGTTCGTAGGTCAGACTTTTAAATCCGAGGTTAACGCCTCCAGTGACAACATTTTTTATTCAGATGCCAACGACGCGGAGGACATTGGAAATCTTGGCTTAACTGTCATTTAGTTCATCGGGCATCATCAATCTTATTGTCTCGATCTATCACTCCATCTATCACTGGGATAAGAAATAGTGTTCTCCGCGTCGTAAGCTAGAACATAATCATCACAATTTTCTTCCAACAGGGGAAGTGTGACGGATGAGACTTAGAGATGTATGGGCGAGCGGATCCTACAATCACACCACACTAACAAAAAGTGCATGCTCGTTTATTTTGACGACTGATGTCGTTTTTCATTTTGTTTTTGGGCACATTTAATTTTTTGTTTCAATCGCATTCAGTGATTGCGTCGGTTAGGTCGGTTGTGTTTTGGGTATAACCTGGCGCGCGGCGCGTGAGTCGCGCGTCATTTCAGTTCCAGGTCCTCGGCTCGGATCCTCGGATCCGCGCCGCGGTCGTTCTTACCGTTGAGCTTGTCTAGTTCCTGGAGCGCCCCCGATGAATGTGACCGCCGTGGCCGTGTCGCCAACCGCCGTGCGCGTGTCTTGGCAACCGCCGCCCGCCGAGCGAGCGAACGGAAGGATCGCTTACTACAAGCTGCTTTGTGTGGAATCTGGGAGGGGGGATTCTGAGGCGACCGTCGTCAAACTGAATCAGACGTCCTTTGTACTGGACGAGTTGAGGCGGTGGACTGAGTACCGCATCTGGGTGCTCGCGGGCACGAGCGTGGGCGACGGGCCCGCCTCCTACCCGGTCACCGTGCGCACGCATGAAGACGGTACGTGTCCTAACACTCATTCAACATACACTAACTTCCCAATCGATCTATATCAGCCCAATTTTATGACTTGAAAAAGCAAAAGAATTTCCGAACAGAAAACTCTTGATCAATGAATTTTTAATATTATCTGAGAGAGCGTTGAACATAAAATGAAATCATAAAATTGAGCGATCCCGGGCCAAAGAATTAACTGCTAATAACTGATGAATAATTTAATTATCTTTATAATTAACAAAGTTCTTTGGCTATGTAACATCAGAGGAGTTTCGGGAGTTGGTTTATTTTTAAAATCGTTTCAAATTGACTAAATTTTAATCTGTAGCAATGTACAATTTAGTTACAAATCCTCTGACACTACATCGACTAATCTTTTACTGACAATACATTATATTCAATGAAAATGATTTCTAATTATACTTACATGTATATGTACTAACAAAACCATGGGATGCTACAAAGTTGGTATAAAGTGTTATATAAAATTATTCATATTTATTAAACTATTTAAAATGTAACAGTGTTTATATGAATGATTTTATCTTAAAATATAATGTTTATTTCACTCACATTGAAAATGGAACGGTTCGTTATAAATGGTTAACGTTTAAAGTTTTCAAAAATATTCTGAGCGTAGTTCCATTTTAACTGTAAGTGAATATATTTTGTGCAAATGTTAATTGGTCCTACATTGGTGGTGGGCTATTATCAAAATAAACCATTAATACCATGACGATAGAGTTCATACCTCATTAGCAAACTCGCTACAACTACTACCAAAAATACTAATGTCATTTTTCTTTTGTTCCTTTTTTGTGAGCACATAGCAGGATTCTAAACAAGGAGGTTCAGTTCTCGTAACAAAAGTTTTACTATGCTTGCCGATAATAATAATTATTCCATGTATATCTATAATCATATCACAGATGATCATTTTCGTTTCACTGTATAATTGACGCTGTGCACAGCGGCATAGAGTTGATATTTCCACTCACTTGTCACATGTAATGATTTCTATTGGTGACGCGTCACAGGATGCGTCATCATCTCGTTAAGATGGCACTCACTGAAATGCAAAGTTTATAATGCACCTGGTATAGTGTCGACGGCACCGTTATATTATTGATTTTGGCGCACAGTTGTTGAGTATTTAGCAATGGACACAATTTTGCATGCTTTCTTTACCGACACCGCACCGTTTTCGTTCAATTAAGTTTTCACTGGGCACCAGATAGGTTTCACGTTTTGCTGCACGCAATTGATAATGATAATTGCTGTCGATCGTTGCGTGAGGTAAATACTGCACTTTTAGGAATCACTCAGCACAACTAGCGACGACACGAGGTGAGAGAGCGAGTGCGTGACACATAAAGCTATGGCCGCTTGCGTCGCTCACGACGTAGGCCGCTGCACTTCGCTGTAAGCGCTGTTTTGTGACCGCTCACCGTGAAGCAGGCTCCTAGCCGAGCAGCGTACGGGCTGAGCGACCTCGCGGCCATACCGCTCAACACGCACCACGGCCCGAGCGCCGCATTTGAATACCAATACCGTCCCCACACGACACGCGCGCATGCTACTGAACTACTCACAATTACTACTTCTTACCTCACTGTACTGTCCTGACTACTATATACTATTAGCGGGAAGGCTGCGGTCGAAGCCGCGTCCCGAGGATCCAACGTCTAAAATTCCTATGTATACCAATTGGTTCTCGCGGCGGATCCCAGGGATAGGTCCGCGACACTCTTCGCCTGTACTCCCTGACTGCTCAGCTCAGTTACTAGACTACGCGCTACTTCTCTTCCTATCTCTATCTCTCTATCTATCTCACTTGCTCTTGTGCTACAACTTCTTGGCAGTAGCAGTTTCACTCTCGCCTCTCTTCTTTCTTCTGTATACTCTATCAGACTTTCGTCGTGCATGCACACTAGATATTGTGACATATACAGAATACTATTATGCCTAACGTTCGCTATTGCCGTAAACAACGAACGGGCGGGGCTCAAAGAACGCTGCGTGATATGACCTGGCATCAATCACTCCTGTAAAGTACATGGCCGATTTTATATCAAATACAGACGAGTTATTTGAAGAGCACAGCAATGGACACTCTGACACTGTCACAAACATCACAGAGGATACACGAGGTTCGAGGCATCACACACACAGAAGGTACGAAGGCGCACATTGACAAGACCTACACAATAGAAGCACACACACACATAGACTGGCGCCGTCGCGTTAATCAATACATGTGCGTGTGAGTGACTTCTCTGCACCGATGGACGAGGAATGGTTACTGAACGTGTGTACATTGCCTTTTTCTCTGTACCTTAAAATTCAACCAAATATCGTTAAATGATGTAAACTCAGTCCCATGACACATCCTTGGTGACAAACTCTTCACATTTTCACTCTATTCAAGTAATAAAAAATCCCATTTCCATTTGTTCCGCGTACTACAAACAGAAAAAGGCAATGCATGCGAAGCTAGACCGGCGTCCCAAGCGGCTTAAACCGAATGCGCCTCCTAAAGAGCTCAAATACACGAGGAAATAAAATAAGAGTGCCCCCCATTTCGCCGACAAGCGTTCTACTCGTAATCTCTCACTTAGTAGTTCCGTTCGCCCTGCAATGTTCGCACAATTTGTCTTAAATGTATTTGAATGCGTTTTTCTCTTTTTTCTCTCGTCACTGACTTTGTATGGGCCGCTGGTAACCCGTACAGCCATAAGGAGTGAGTACAAATTACTATAGTGCTTGTTTCGATGTGCGTTTGTGCTTGTGCCTTAAGCTTTGTGTAGATAATCTTCCTAGCTCCTTAATCTAACGACTACTTTGAAACAAACTGCAAGCGGTAACCTCTGAAAGCATGTCTTCGTAGACGAAATTTATGACCATTTTGAAGACTTGGTGTGTAACTTTTGTGTGTCCTAATTTTTGAATTTATGCTCCCAAGTCTTGACGTCCCGAAGCATGATCCCTTGCAGTGTGTGAATTAAGGATTTTAGTTATAGAAATGCTGCTTTGGAAACTAATAGATGAAATACTTACTAAATGTTGACTCTTTGTAAATGCTTAACAATTTTAGTTGTTCTATACGATGTGGATTGGAAGGTAATGGATTTTAATTGGTTATGGTGATGTGAAAGGGCGTAAATGATAATGTCTCAGTGTGTGTTGGTATTCAAATGCCCGATCGAGATGCTGACAGGCGTGTGTAGACACTCGCCGCGACCAAAATGCTCTATCAGCATCACCGACGGGGATTACCGACCGCACTTTCAAACTACGATCGATTACCAAAATTCGCAGCGCTTAAACCGAAAAGCCTTTGACGCTGACGCTTAATTCCATTACTAGACCCTTGAGAGTCGCTTTAGGTAGTTTTTAGTACGCTCCCGTAGATGCTGATAGGGCAGTTTAGGTCAAACTGAAAACAGGTCCGGCTCAGATATCTCACATTTATTTTGTGTACTCACAGTACCCGGAGAGCCCCAAGACGTGAAAGTCGTGGCGATCAACTCGACATCGGTTCACGTTACATGGAAGCCACCACAAGAAAAGGAGAAAAACGGCATCATAAGGGGTTACCATGTTCACGTACAAGAAGTACGAGAAGAGGTATGTTATTAAGTAATTTTATAAGTAACAATATAATTTTAAGATCCAAGTTACTATTTATACAACATTTTAAATGCTAATAGGGCAAGGGACTTCTGAACGACCCAATGCGGTTTAACGTAATGGACGACACAATTCTCGAATTGAACGTATCGGGGCTCCAACCGGATACGCGGTACAACGTGCAAGTGGCTGCTCTGACGAGGAAGGGGGACGGTGACCGAAGTGCGCCGGTGTCTGTGAAGACGCCTGGCGGTGTGCCAAACAGGCCTACCGTTAACCTGAAGTGAGTAGAAATTATTTATTAAATCATATTTCATTTTCACGATATTTTGAACAGCAGTAACGAACCGCTATTTCCTTTGCAGGGTTTTAGAAAGGGAGCCAGTTGTTTCTATAGAATTAGAGTGGAGCAAACCTACTCAAACCTATGGTGATTTGCTCGGGTATAGACTGAGATATGGTATAAAAGATCAACCTCTCGAAGAAATTAATTTCTCCGGAACTAAAGTGCACTCATATAAACTAAATGATTTAGAAAGGGGTGTCCAGTATGAATATAGGATAGCAGGTAAAAACCATATTGGAGTAGGTCAAGAGACTATCAAATATTGGCTGACGCCAGAAGGTGCACCAAAAGGGCCTCCAACAAATATTACTTACCATTTCCAAACGCCCGACATCATCAGTATCACTTGGGAACCTCCGATTCGTGCTGATCGAAGCGGCCAGATAAAAAAATACGATGTCCAGTTTTACAAGAGAGGAGACCAATCGTCTGTTGCCGAGAAGACTACAGAATTAACTAAAGCAGTTTTTACTGGCTTAGAAGAAGATGCGCATTATGTTTACAAAGTTCGAGCATACACTGATCAGGGACCTGGACCATACAGCAAAGACGCTACAGTTCATACTGAAAGGGACATCGGTAGAGCGCCCATGGCAGTTAAAGCCGTAGCAACTTCAGAATCTGGTGTAGAAGTCTGGTGGGAAACGTTTCGCTCGAGAAAGAAGATAATTGGTTACGTAATATTCTACACTATGACGCCAGTTGAAGATATGGATGAATGGCAACAAAAGAGTGTTCATGTGACCCACTCGGCTGATTTAGAAAATTTAGAAAAGTTTGCAGAATATGCTGTCGCTGTTGCTGCAAAAACTGCAGATGGTCTTGGAAGGTTATCAGAAAAGGTTACTGTGAAAGTCAGACCAGAAGAAGTGCCTTTACATCTTAGGGCTCAAGATGTGTCCACTCATTCCATGACATTGTCATGGTCTCCCCCGTTACGCTTAAACCCCGTTAGCTATAAGATTTCCTATAACGCAATAAAAGAATTTGTTGACTCTCTTGGTATGACACAAACGCAAGAAATACCAAGAAGGGAAATCATTGTGAAGCATGATAGAACTTCGCATTCCATTAATGATTTATCTCCGTTCACAACGTATAATGTTAATGTAAGTGCCATACCTAATGACGATTCGTACAGACCACCGACGAAGATCACTGTGACCACGCAAATGGCAGCGCCGAAACCGATGGTGAAGCCAGACTTCTATGGCGTAGTTGAAAACGAAATTCTTGTCATTCTACCTCAAGCATCTGAAGAATATGGACCCATATCGCATTATTATCTAGTTGTAGTGCCCGATGATAAAGCTCATAATCATAAGAATCCGGATCAGTTCCTAACAGACGATTTAATTAAAAATAACGTGCGAACGGATGATGAAAATGCACCTTATATTGCTGCCAAATTCTTACAACGAAATATTTTATATACGTTCCATCTCGGTAATGATGAGATGTACGAAGGTTTCCTCAATAGAAAATTGAATCCTACTAAAAAATATCGAGTGTTCGTCCGTGCGGTTGTGGATACTCCCCAGAAGCATCTTTATACGTCCAGTCCATTTTCGGAGTATCTATCGCTAGATATGCGTGAAGCACCTCCCGGTGAGGAACCAAGTAGGCCCGATCCTAAGGATATACATGGAGATCCTGAAATTAGAATAGAAGAGAATAGAAAAGAAGCCGGCATGGTTTGGGTTATCGGCCCAATTATTGCAGCGTTGATGCTGTCGCTATGTTTAGTGGTTTTGTTCATATTTAAAAGAAGGCGGCAGCCATGCAAGGCTCCTGACCAAGCAGCTGTAACAAGACCATTGATGTCAGCAGACGTTGGCTTCGGAGCACCATCTGATCCTGTAGAAATGAGAAGGTTGAATTTCCAAACGCCGGCTATGATTTCCCATCCTCCTATTCCAATTTTGGAACTTTCTGAACATATTGAAAGACTAAAAACCAACGATAACCTCAAGTTCTCACAAGAATATGAAAGTATTGAACCTGGTCAGCAGTTCACGTGGGATCATTCAAATATGGAAGTCAACAAACCCAAAAACCGTTACGCTAATGTCATCGCTTACGATCATAGTCGTGTTATCCTCCAGCCTATAGACGGAATACTTGGCAGTGACTACATCAATGCAAACTATTGCGATGGATACCGCAAACATAATGCTTATGTTGCAACTCAGGGCCCTCTTCAAGAAACCTTAGCAGATTTCTGGAGAATGTGTTGGGAACTTCGTACTTCTACAATCGTGATGATGACCAAACTAGAGGAAAGAACAAGAATTAAATGTGACCAATACTGGCCTAGTAGGGGGACGGAGACGTATGGCATGATGACCGTCACTATTGCAGAGGTACAAGAGCTCGCTACTTATTGTATTCGAACCTTCCAAGTGGAAAGGAATGGAAATAGTAGCGAACGTCGTGAGATCAAACAACTGCAGTTTACCGCTTGGCCTGACCACGGCGTTCCTGATCATCCTGCACCATTCCTTCAATTCTTGCGCCGCGTAAGAGCTTTGAATCCGCCTGATGCTGGTCCATTAGTCGTCCATTGCTCTGCCGGCGTTGGTCGTACGGGCTGCTTTATTGTAATCGACTCTATGCTCGAGAGAGCACGACATGAACGCACAGTTGACATCTACGGTCATGTTACTTGTTTGCGAGCTCAGCGCAACTACATGGTGCAGACTGAAGACCAATACATTTTCATACACGACGCGTTGCTAGAAGCTGTTATATGCGGTGACACTGAAGTTCCTGCTCGCAATTTGCACGCCCACATCCAAAAGCTGATGCGCATAGACTCCATTGAGAATATTACGGGAATGGAATTGGAATTTAAGAAGTTGGCTAATATGAAAGCTGACTCTAGTCGATTTGTGTCTGCGAGTCTACCTTGCAATAAGCATAAAAACAGATTGGTTCACATTCTGCCGTATGAGTCGACTCGGGTGTGCTTGACTCCTCGTGACGGCTCTGACTATATCAATGCGTCATTCGTCGATGGCTACAGATACAGAGCAGCTTACATTGCCACTCAAGGGCCCCTGCCAGATACAACTGAAGATTTCTGGAAGATGCTTTGGGAACATAATTCTACAATCATCGTTATGTTAACTAAATTGAAGGAGATGGGCCGAGTAAGTCATCATATCTTTTCATGTAGTTATAATTATTTGGTAAACTTTGTATTGAATGTTTATGTTTTTTAGGAAAAATGTCACCAATATTGGCCATCGGACCGTTCTGTACGCTATCAGTACTACGTTGTGGACCCGATCGCAGAGTATAATATGCCTCAGTATATATTGAGAGAATTCAAGGTATGTTATTCCAAACTTTATTGATCTAACTTCCAAGTAGTTCAACAGTCTTGCTACGTAAAGTTAAAATTGTTTGTAGACTTACGACTTACTGAAACTCCAATCAATTGGTTTAAATTGATGCCCCATTAGTTGATGTTGTAAGCGCGACTGCCACACTAAGAGTTCCTGGGTCCGATTCCCAGGTCAAGAAAAGTGATTTTGTTTTTTTTTTATGAAAGCCTAATGACAGCTCGGAGTGAGGATTTTATGCCCGGTTAATGTCAATAGAGTTGACCCCAATTACATGGTATACCTTGGTAACTGCCTCATTAGTCTAGTGGCCCTAAGCGCGAGGTCTTTGGTTCGATTCCCAGGTCGAGCATTGATATTGGGTTTTTCAATGAAATTCTCAGTAGCAGCTCAGATACTGGTTTCTAACACTTACGCGAATATCAGACATTGAAATAAAACTACTTTTTACGGATTTTATCGCGTTATATTGATTATTTTAAATTCCCGACGTTTCGGATCCTTTACAGCATCCATGGTCACGGGTGGACTGCAGCAGCTCAGAGTTAAGATATTGGCAATAGAGTTGCCCACAATTACAATAATCTGCCTAACCTTTCAAGGAATACAGGCGTGATAGTATGTTCAAATTTCAGCGATATTTTCTTCTTCTGAGCGTGATTTCATCCGTAATTGTTCAGTACAGCTATTACAATGCTTGATTGTAACGATATAATTTGTAGTAAAATATTTAGATCTAATTTGTTACATGTCCTTTAGGTAACGGACGCACGCGATGGGTCCTCGAGGACGGTTCGTCAGTTCCAGTTCACTGATTGGCCTGAACAGGGCGTGCCCAAGAGTGGAGAAGGCTTCATCGACTTCCTAGGACAAGTACACAAGACAAAAGAACAGTTTGGACAGGACGGACCCATTACTGTACATTGCAGGTAATTATAATGAAAACACAAATAGAAACTAAGTGATTATAAACTGCCTTACTTGTGTTTTTCTATCCAGGTAGAAAACCAAATCATATGAGCTTTCATCAAAGTTAAATAATGCAGGTGCCACAAAGTACAACAACAATATAATATAAAGATACCCTTAGGGATAATATTTAAAATATTACAAACCTATTTTTGTTTTGATAAATTATATTTATTTCTGTTAATAGATCTTATAGAGATTTTTTCACAAGTTAATGTTTAACTAGATTGCGCTGGAATATCTGCTACTACTATCTATCAGTAATAAATCACTTTAATCAGCCGTTATTATAAGTTGGCAGAGCGTTTATTTTAACGTAGAATTAAATGCTCAATTATTTGTTTAGTGCGGGTGTGGGACGAACTGGCGTGTTCATCACACTATCGACGGTGCTCGAGCGCATGCAGTACGAGGGCGTCGTCGACGTGTTCCAGACTGTGCGCACGCTGCGCACGCAACGCCCAGCCATGGTGCAGACTGAGGTAACGTACACAATTATATTATCACGCGATATACAACTTTGTGTTTATCACACTATCGGTAATGATGGTGATGGTACATATTATTAAAGTAACACCGAGTAGATTGAATTATGTAATGAGGTCAAACAAGGATAAGCAAGCTGAAGTGGCAATGGGCCGGTCACATCTGTCGGAGAACTGACAAACGCTGGACTAAGAGAGTTCTCGAATGGAGACCGCGTCTAGGCAATCGTAACGTAGGACGCCCGCCGGCCAGATGGAGTGACGACTTGCGGAAGGCAGCTGGTGACTGGATGAGGAAAGCCGAAGATCGGGCTCTGTGGAGTTCACTAGGAGAGGCCTACGTCCAGCAGTGGACGAGTATGATGATGATGATGATGGGGTCAAACAGTGCAAGAGCGCTAATAATGATAGGACATTGACGTATTCAAGGCCGCACACGCAAATCCCAGACATATTGCAGAATGGGTAACACTTTCGCTGAGCTAGGTCAATCTGCTCGGCAATGATGTTCATTTCACTATCAATTGAAATACCAATATCATACTGGAAGGTTACACTAGATGTCGTTGTCAAAGCATTTCATCATCATCAACCCATATAATAATCCACTGCTGGGCACGGGTCTTCTCTCAGAATGAGAGGGATTAGGCTGCAGTTCGCCACGCTAGCCTGCTGCGGGTTGGCAGACTTCACACGCCACTGAGAAAATCTTGCAGGTTTCCTCACGATGTTTTCCTTCACCATTTAAGCGGGTGATAATTAAGTATTAATACGCACATGTCTTTGAAAAGTCAGAGGTGCGTGCCCTGGATTCGAACTCGAGATCTTTGACGGCAAAGCATTTCAGTTTATGTGAACGCTGCACACGCAATGCCTAGCCATGGTGCAAACTAAGGACACATTAAGGAGATTGATTTAATCGTTTCATGACACTATTTTGCCGGGTTAAGTAAGCCATGCATCCCCACTAACGATCTCCAGTCTTATTCCCCCTTACCCTTTCTTCTCTCGGACGACCAGAAGCACAAAAAAGGCGATATCGTTTCATCAGCCAAATGAAGTCCACTGCTGAACGAAGGCCTCCCCTCCCACATCGTTTCATGTTTCATCCAAAAAACCCGAACGAAACGCTTCAAGTCCACTTTTATCACGCGTACCGCTGAATTGTAGAATGAGCGTCCCGAGTTGGTCTTCCCGGTGGTTATAATCTGGATGTCTTTAAATCACGAATGAATCGGTTTCTCCTAGGCAAGCGCGGTCCATCGTAGATCGCAGTGTCAATTAACATTAGGCGAACTGGCGGTCAAGCATAGGCCTATCATTAATAAAGAAATCTACAAAATATAAATTGGCGTAATTATATCTAATTACATACACGGCTACAATTTGTTTTATAACAGTTAGGTACCAAATTAGTGTTTTACTAACACAACCTAATGGTGATTTATGTTGTAAGCTGCGAGACAGACAGAAATAGGGCACAAAGGTGTCGACAGCAAAGTTTGCATACATTTTCTGTAGTTAACGCAACATAGAGGTACTATGTCAAACAGTATTAACTTTCAAACTGGGTTTTAGTATGTGACCTACTTTTTGTTTAAAATAAACAATCAACAGCCAGTTCATATAGTTTTACATAATAAGGTATCTAAACTAGTGGTCGCCCGGTAGTTGAAATTCGACCATAATATTTTTCTGCACTCTTCTTTGAGAACTTTAATAATAATTATGCAAAATCTCACATCTCGTTTATGTTCTCAAAAAGGGGTTCAAAGAATTTTGTTAACGTATTAATATATTGATATATCAAAGTTCCTTCTTAACTCCATAAACTTTTTGATATATTAGGCCTGTTCTTACTAAATATTATAGTCCTATTTAGCATCAAAATCCTACATAATTACAGTGCTATGTAGATCTTACAATATTTAGTAAATAGAATTAGATAGATATAATTATGTAACTTTTAGTATCCTAAGTATCCCGCTCCTAAGTGTCGTAGCGTGATATTAAATAATTGGTCTATTAAATGCAAAAATATTTTTTAAACTCTGATAGTTCCAGAGATTTCGTTCAAACAAGCAAAATCTTAGGCTGTATACTATTAGTATGGATGTATAAGTGTAAATTGCTAAAAGTATAATTTCCTACAGGACCAGTACGAGTTCTGCTATCGTGCGGCACTGGAGTACCTCGGGTCTTTCGACCACTACGCCAACTGACGCTGAGACATACTCGTCTAATCGCGCTCTAAGGACCAATGTCGGGCGAAGGTTATGACGTATGTACTTATGCTTAGAACAAAGAAGTATCGGGAACAAACTCGTGCAAACATAAAAATAAACTTTTTTTAATTAACGGTATGACTCAGAAAAGGCATAGGTAACACGCTGCTGATGCAGAAATATCCATAACAACGGATTTAGGATGTCAATACTAAAAAATGTAAACGATATCGAAAGTTGCCTAATGCATTAATCATATGTAACCTTATTGCATCAAATTAAAATCAAAACTTTTTAAGGTGACAGGTTATGTATAAATATTTAGTTCAGTTTTGTATATTTAAGTATCGATTTCTAATGTACTTATTTGTACAAATTCACATTCAATTAATTTGCAACTTATATTTTCACGTTCAAACATATGTTAGACATGCTTTCAACACCGCCATAAAATGAAGACAATAATAAAATAGAACTTAGATCTAAATTCAATACCAGTTTCACTAATGCATACAATACTGGTTTGGTCATCGTCATCTTTCCCACCATTGTAGATAATGTAATACTTCTTTGTTCTACCTTCGCCATAGATAAATTATATCTTACGACATAGTTCTGCGCTGAATATGACCCTAGCGATGTACCCGTGACATCGACTGACTGTCATTTTCAACTTTGTTTAAGAGGCTAAACATGTACGAGTGCCTAGGAACGCTACTTATGATGTATTTTACGATTGTGACCACTTAAAATCATGATTGTGAGTCGGAAGGGTAATAAATATAATTAATTATTATCCTATTATCTAACTTATGATAGAATTAAAGTTGAAAACATATTTAGTATACGCTACAAGATGTCACGATAATCAACACGGTGGTAAAATGCTGTACCGACATGAGTCACGACTGAATAAAAATAAAAACGAATTATCATGATGAGAATCTTGCTATACATGATTTGTTGCTACTAAGTGTTAACATTGATAACAACAGATTAAAGTTTTTACGTATATATTCGTGACTAAATATGTCTTTAGCTTTCGCAGCTGTTCATGCTATTTTTGTCTCTAAAACGGAACAGTTTAAATGTTAAAGTCCATATAAACAGTTGAATTATACTTAGATGCATTTATATTACGAAAAAAGAGTTTTGAAAAGTATATGATCAGTGTAATGGTTACGCCGTGATAATATAATTTGCGATCAAAATATAACGTAACATTAGTGAATGAACAGTGCGCTTAGAGACTAAATATAACTTTAAATGCGATATGATATTCGATTCTGATCGTCACATACATACTTATATACAACTATAATATTGTAAAATGTATAAATAGTTATTGCCGCTGTAATTAGAAGTTTATTTTTCATATCGGGTGTTAAAATATGTTTAAGTAGTGTAAATTGTGGTGACACGTTTCATTATTGCAATATTATATGAAAACTTTTAGACGAATCGGCTGTGTCGTGTGAAATTTTGTGTCTGTCCTGTGCGTAGTGCATAACGTTCTGTAAATATTAGTCATATTCAACATAACTTTATGTTGCTTATGTTGTATTTTTAAACTTGCCCAATTAAACCAGCCATTCATGTTGACGTGACGAACAAAAACATGCGACCGCTAACATATTTAGCATACGTTAGCAAAACCGTTACATCGTCTTTATTTTATTACGTATACCTATTTCGATTTATCGTGTACAATATAACAGTAAACAAAAATATACCTGTATTGATTTAAATATAAGTAAGTTAATGAACAATTTATACAAATTAGATATGCTAAAAACTGTTAGCGGTCCAAAACTTTAATTTCATTTATTTGCGAATAAAACAGACAAGAGAGTAGCAAGCTTATTAACTTTGTATGTTACTTTGGAGTTTTGATTACTATGAACAATCACTGCTTGCTTTTAGAGTATGATCGTGATTCGATGACATATCTATATGTAGTTAGAAAAATATGTTTCGGTGTGGTAATGATATAGAAGTAAGGAACGACGATTCAATTATATTTGGATCGTAAAACTACGTATGCTGTTATAGGTATGAAAACTGATAAAATGTATGAAAAGTTTCAAAAAGATAAAAACGGAGGGGAGATTTTTTACATTTCTTTTTTGGGAAAAAAATAATGTCAAGAATTTTCTTTCCTGAATCATTATTCTTCCGATAATTTACGCTTTTCATTAAAAACGTGGATAAAATAAAATTAATAAATGGATAAAAGAACACTTCGAGTGACTTAAACGCGACTGCCACGACTAACACTATTTTAAGCTATCTTTAAGTGTAGTATGTTATTTAATCTTTTACCGTAATCCCCTTGCATAGTAAATGTATAAGATTTTTACGTTTTTCACTCGTTTTATACAATATACCTACTTGTATTGATCTACCTACGTATAAGTTAAATTTGAGCTTGTATGAGAATTAGGGAATAATGCGGTTGTCGCAATTTTCAATGGTTACACGTAGAAGAGTGGCTCATATCTAAAGGAATTAAATTAAAACTAAGTTCGTATGAATTCAGTCAGGTAATCGGCCTCTGACATTCGTAACTGCCAATCGTTTCACTTAGCTATAGTGAAAAAATAATATAAAATAAATACCTACATTAAAATATGAAACGTACGTAGAGTTAATGAGGATAATTGTTAAATTGAGGTTATAGTGAAAATTTAATACTCGTTGATGAATCATGTATAGCGGTTTGAGACATATACACGCTATTGAGCATGGATACTAATGAGGCTATGCAATGAAATCTAAGAAGGTTTTAAGTAATATTTGTCAGTGATTTTAGGCTTTACTTTACTATCATTCCCTTTTTATGTTTTTTTTAATGTATTTTTCTCGCCGCGTCGACAGCTTCGTATCATTCATTTGTAAACGTATCCGAACGCACATTACGATCTCTTATACAGTAAAGATTTTCATATTGCATTCTTAGGCTTAGGTAATGTATCATTCTGCCTTTAGAAAATATTTTATGTCTACAGTTTGTTCGAAATAAGTAAGCCGATCGGAAGTTGTCTGCAAGTGGTTTAGAAGTGGTAAATTTTAATAGAAAGAGTCGGTGTTAAGATAATTAGAGTCGTATATGTTTCACATTTCTAATTATTTTGTTTACTAATTTCGATATTTATCTATTAAAACACTTAATTAAACGATTTTATGACCGCGGTAGTTCGGAACGGCTAACTTCCGATCGGCTTACTTATTTCGAACAAACTGTAATTGCCTGCGTCTGCAGTACTGCAATACCGCGTAACTAAATATTTGATTTTATTAAAAACCCTTTAGGCGCTATAAATAATCATTTTAATGTAAATGTACTTACTTATTTGCCGCAATTGTCGCTAAATAAAATCTTTTTTGATTAACTTAATGATGCGTATTTTTTTTTTAAATATATTGTAAGTAAATCATAGCTTTAGGCCTATTATTTGCAACCAGTGATTTTTTATTATAATTTTAAGTTACGCGGTATAGTGTTCAATGATTAAGTATATTATGCCATATTAAGGTGCTGTTTATTCCATGATTTAGTACAAAACCGTTGTTTTTTAAACGTGCGCATGTCTCATTAACAAAATCATCATTGATACCTTTGTTCGGTATGTTAAGACTGATTTTACCAACTAATTTTATGTGTTTTTAATTCTTATTTGTGTAATCTCCTAACTTTGATGTAGTTTACAACATGAAATTCGTTAATGTTGATTTTTTTACGTAAAATGCCGATTAATTTGTAATGTTATGTTTACTTTTAATTAACAATGTTCACTTGCCAAATCTATCTGGGTATTGTTGTTTGGGAAATATATTGTAATATGAAATGGTCATTGGACCAAAGTTTTTAAATGTTAGTAAGTACTTAATTATTTTTTATAATATTTCATTTATTAAAAATGAAGTGAAGAAAATATAATGTGCCTAATGGATCCGTCACTCCATTACGAAACTTTTTCAATTAACTCCATCTCCAAAATATATTACATTTTTGTCGTGCAAAGTTCACGATAAAATTAAAATTTTTTTTCTCCAATCAACAGTGCCCTGAATAAAAACGATGAATTGCTTATTTTTATTGCATTTATCGAGTAAAAAATTCTGTAACCTCTCGCCATTTCGCGTATCGTATTTTTTGCAAAAACAAATCAATTATCTAACGCCCTAGCTTTAATGATAATTATTTTAGTGCAATTAAAATTGCGGACGCAATATGGCTGGCGGGGCGATGTGTGAATGTATTGTAGAAGTATGTAGACGACAATTATTTTGTAAAGATTCCCGCGCTGCGTCTCGGGACACAGTGGATTCGCAAAATTATACATATGTATATGAAGAAATAAATTTATGTGAGACCCATAACTGAGTGTTTTAAACTGGCCTTCCGGCCGAAATGGTTTTTCCTTCCATGCTGTACGTGTGTTAAATGGGGAAAATTTTTAACTGCTTTTAAGAAAATGACGAGGAAGGTGTAAATCACTATAGAGAGCACTACAGAGTAGGTACGTAGTTTAATAAAAATGTACAAAAAAATAATATTGTTCTCGTTATTTCCGTAATTACATTTGTTTAATAAAATTTTCTATAAAATGTAGTGCGGACCGCGATGGTCATTTCATTTCTTAAAACGGACCCCGGACGATACTAATTGGCAGGTGATGGTGGTACCCTGGTGTAAATTATAATCGCTATCCTTGAGACATTATAATTAACATTGACAATGCTTGGTAGATAGATATCTTTCTTAATAATAGCATCGCATTTAAACATTTTAAAAAGAAAACTGTCATAATTCACTTGTCGTAATAACTTCACGATTGTTTTTAAGCAGGAAAAACATCAGTCTATTCGCAAAAGTACCTTCTTTGGCATTCGATGATATTTTGGCCACCCTCATTAATACGCACATCATTTGAAAAAGTAAGAAGTACAGGGGCCGTATTACCACGTATTAATGCCATCATTTTTACGCTGTGAAAGAGGGACGCCACTATTTAACCTGTAGAGCGGCATCCCTCTTTCACAACCCAGTTTGTTCGAAATAAGTAAGCCGATCGGAAGTTAGCCGTTCCGAACTACCGCGGTGATAAAATCGTTTAATTAAGTGTTTTATTTTTTTTATTTTTTATTTTATTTTATATGGTTTACCAACAATTATATACACTGTTATAAGCAAACAAAACAGAAGCAACAAATCAGAATAAAGTGTAACAATCACTTATAGGTAAACTCTGCATGCACATAAAACGTTGTCGTAACTTACAAAAATTAAAGACTATATTATAAAAGTTGCACTAAATAAGAATTAATGAATTAATCTAACTTACATTAAAGTAATTAAGTAAAACTAGGCAATACAATAAAAAGGTTAACATGGCCTCAAATTCACGTTCCCAGTGAGACAATACAGGGTTAAGAAACTCAGTTTTCGGGCAGATACTTGTAAAAACTGGTTTTAATACATAAATATCGGAAGTAGTAAACAAAATATTTAGAAATGAGAAACATATACGATTCTAATTATCTTTACACCGACTCTTTCTATTACAATTTACCACAACTTCCGATCGGCTTACTTTTTTCGAACAAACTGTACATAGAGTAAATGCATACCCTAATACCTACACCATTATATATTTTCATGTGGGTAGATAATAAAATACCTAAACTTTAGCAAACCAAATTTAAAAACCACAATGGTTTGCCACAGAATAAAATATTATTGCAGTGCTATGCTAACTGAAATATCAAAACCAACCACAGACTAAAAACTAGTCAGGTTTTTAAGCCGCGTATCGATTGTCCAATTTCCTAGGTGGTGGTTAATCTTTTTTTTTCTACAGACAACATTAGTATTTTTCGAATTGGTTGTTGGAAATCTTTACCCGCATTCTACTCCCGCACATTATCTATACCACGTGCGCGATTGCGTCACTCCGCACTTCATTACTTAATATTTAAGAGTAAATGGTGGTGAAAATTCCTGTGTCGTCGCTCCAAGCCTACTTCTGCATCAAATAAGGTATTGTGCTATTCTATTTTATTTTATTGCTACCGTCGTCCATCTTGTGTACACATTTAAATACTTTTTATCTTGCGCAACAACCAAACAATTTTGTAAATTTCTGCTTAAGGCTAAGCGTCAGGGTTGTCGTCGAAGATTTTGATGTAAAATAGTGGATTCAGCGAAAAATTACAATTTGCACCTAAATCTCCTACTAATACTCAATTGTCAATAAGTTATTGTTAACTAGCTTTCCGCCCACGGCTTCGCCTGCGTGTTTTCTCGACTTTTCTGTACTATAATATGTATAAACCTTCCTCTTGAATCATACTATTCATTCATCATCAACCCATTACATTGTCCCACTGCTGGGCACGGGTCTCCTCTCAGTACGAGAGGGATTAGGCTATAGTCCACCACGCTAGCCTACTGGGGGTTGGCAGACTTCACACGCCGTCATACTATCATACTATCGCTGAATCATACTATCTATTAAAAAAACCGCATCAAAATCATTTGCGCAGTTTATAAGATCTAACCTGCATAGGGACAGACGGACAGCGGAAAGCGACTTTGTTTTATACTATGTAGTGATGTCGCAATTTCTACTGCCATTTACCTAGCATATGATTAGTTTAAAAAAAAAAACAAGAAAAAAGTGAATTTCGCGCCCAATCCTTACGCTTTAGCCTTAAAGTCGCTTATTTGCGTAAACGGGTGTCGTCCGTTAATTGGTTCAATGAATACGTATTGGTTAAGAGGATAGTATCCGCTCCGCGCTCCATACAAACGTAGTTTGGTCTTATCTTGAATATTAACAAATGAAAGTCTTTGGAATTTTGCAGTAACAATCTTATCATTAAAATACGTGTTCCTGTAGTATACAATTTCATTTCAATATACGGTTAAAAAGTTACACGAGCTCAAAGATTGGCAATTTTCGTTGAAAAACGGCCCAACTTTATGCTAGTATTTCTCGGCAATGTATCAATACAGAAACATTCTGATTCGAAAGAAACCCAGATAATATAGTGAATATATTTTTACAAGATTTTTTTTTACGTAGGTATTAACAATATTATAGGAGTAATCTCCAAAATTCGGAACATAAGAAATACCCGTGAAAATGTTGTTGTTTCTCCTCTCGGGCACGCGTTCGCATCGCGAGGGATAGAGACAGCGATAGCTGTGCAACATTGTTGCGTTCGCGAGGGACACTCCTCTTAATGTACATTATTATATCAGAGGCACATGTTCCGTGAGATTGCCGCCCATTGTCGAGGCTCGGGTGCCTTAGCAACATGGAATTAGAACTGATGGATGGAACCTGGTCGATTGGAAAACATACTATTTTGAATTTTCCAAAATATACCAAAATGTTCCTACTATTGAATATAGGTCGGTCAACTATAATTATATAAAAATAGGTAGGTATAAATCATCAAATCAGATTATGATATACAGTTTGTTCAAAATAATTAAGCCTGTCTGAAGTTCAAATGGTTTAACAGTGGTAAGAGTCGGTGTAAAGACAAATGTCGTCGTATATGTTTCACATTTTTGATTATTTTCTTTATTACTAATTTCGATATACCATACCATAACGCCTGTATTCCCCGAAGGGTACCCGATAGGTGTACTAAAGTTCACCCACATTACGCCGGTATATTTAGGTCTAATGTAATAGGGAGCGAGCCTATTGCCACTAACCGGGCACAAATCCAGACTCCCGAGCTGCTACTAGGAATTTCATAGAAAAACCTAATAACATTTTGCTCGACCTGGGGATCGAACCCAGGACCTCTAGCGTAGCAGTCGCGCTTAGGACCACTAGACTAATCAGGCAGTCTAATTTCGATATTTATGTATAAAAACAATTAAACATTTTTACCAGCGCGATAGTTAGGAACGACTAACTTCAGAAAAGCAGAGTTATTTCGAACAAACTGGTCAGCTTTTAGGACTAAAAAATGTCTGTCAAGAGCTAACTCTAAACTTTAGATAAATAAACAGTACACGGCTCATCCAGTCAAATTATGCGTATCTTCGTCGATCATTGTCAAGCATATTGGACTCTGAGACATCGAGAGCCTTTGAGTCGTCGGCTCAATATGCAACTTGGCTCGATAGCTTAAGTCGATTCGGAATATGAATTGGAATCTGTGGGTAGTGGGGTGATGTGGCCGCATATCAATCGGTATTGTTCCCGCGTAACTGCTCGCAAATGTATTCGAGTATTGTACGAAAGTGCTATTGAGGCGAGTAGTATTCTAGAGCCTAGCATTCTAGAATTTACTGCCTCATTAGTCTCACTTATTAGCGCGACTGCTACGCTAGAGGTCCTGGGTTCGATCCCCAGGTCGATCAAAGTGTTATTGGGTTGGTCTATGAAATTCTCAACAGCAGCTCGGAGGCTGAATTTGTGCCCGGTGAATGGCAATAGGCTCGCCTATTACATGGGACCTAAACATACCGGTGAAATGTGGGTGTACATTAGTAGGTACACCTCTGCCTAACCCTTCGTAGTACATCTCTAACACATTCTGCGGTTACTCTCTAACATATTCATTTGGCGCCCAAGCAGAGACGATCAGTCGTAAATAAATATAAAGCACAAAACTATTAAACTGACATCATTATCTCACATAATTATATTATGGTCGTTCGTTTTACGCCTGCTTCAACGACGCGACGCGTAGCAATTCGTAGAGTGTCATTTGCTACGACAGCGTAGTTAGTAGAGCGTCATGTGCTACGACAGCGTAGTTAGTAGAGCATCATTTGCTACGACGCGTAGCAGTTCGTAGTGTCGTTTGCTACGACAGCGTAGTTAGTAGAGCATCATTTGCTACGACGCGTAGCAGTTCGTAGAGTGTCATTTGCTACGACAGCGTAGTTAGTAGAGCGTCATGTGCTACGACAGCGTAGTTAGTAGAGCGTCATTTGCTACGACGCATTGCAGTTCGTAGAGTGTCATTTGCTACGAGAGCGTAGTAAGTAGAGTATCATGTGCTATGACAGCGTATTTAGTAGAGCGTCATGTGCTATGACAGCGTATTTAGTAGAGCGTCATTCGCTACGACAGTGTATTTCGTAGAGCGTCATTTGCTACAACGTTGCATGCATGATGATATGGTGAAATCTAACACAGACTTAATTATTTAAGGCGAAACGAGGTTTACAAGGGTTATAGAGCGCACATTGGGAATTGGAAACATTTTAATCCCGATTGATCCCGACTTGAATTGTTTTCTCTATTTGTCAGACAGAGAGAGGATAAAGAAAGACAGAGCGACCTAGACAGAGCAAAAAGTAATTAATTCCTAGACTACAATTTTGTTCTAGATAATATATCTCGCCTATCGCTAGTAATATTTAAATTTCTTTGATATGGCGGTATTTAAACAAAAAAAAAACAAAACAGCTGAAATAAAAGCTCCAGAAATATTTAATCTAACAAAAATATGTGTATGTATAAAAATATCACATTAAATCCATTTCTGCATTTCCCACACTATCTGTCTGCGTAACGTCGGCTCTATCCGTGACTACAATCATATACATGTATCATTATAGAGAAAGCACAGGTAGAAACTAGGCCGTCACACCGGCACGTCCTATCCAACGTTATAAGATAAAATCTATACAAAATGTTTTATATTTCAATGCAGAAGCCTTTTACTCGACCTTTTTTAGAACCTTTTAATAGGTCCCTTTTCCTTTGAAGCCTCTAGTATTTCTAAAGGCCGCTAAAATATGATTAATTGCGTTCCGCGTTTTAGCGAATCGATGGCTTGTATTTAAATCATCGGCTAAGCCTACACTGGTAGCCATATTGGCTGGCCGTTCCCGCTTTTAATCCCGCCATAAATAACTGACTGGCGCTTGTCTATGGCTTTAAGGGAAAACATTTTTTTATTAATCACCGAATTCATTTACAAATTGTATAGATAATTTTTCAAAGAAATGAGGGGTTCATTTTGGATTTTTTGTGAGGAAGTAGGGTTACAATGATGGATTTAAAAGGCTTCATGGGTTTGAGTCGAAGCTCACAGAATCACCAGTACCCGATAATCGTGTATTCTTTTTTACCTGGCAACAGTACCGCAATATTTTTACTTAATAAAACATACACTACGAACGTTAATAAGTAGCAATTGCCTCAAACTGTTGCTAACGAAAAGAGATCTTATAGAAAGTATATCTAGGTCGTAATCCTATTACTACAGAAATCCCGAAGGTCTTATGTGCTGAAAACGGTTTTCAAATGGTTTACTGGTTTAAGCAAACACCTGCTCTCAAGCGGAGATTATTCATGAGTACAAAGAGAATAAAGAATATACTTTGTTCTCAATCCTTGTCGTGATATTTTTATTTTCTTTTCTTAGAAAACCAACAGCGATTCATTCAACTAATGAACATGGTATAACCTAAAAGTAAGGCTCATTACAAGTTTCCCTTGACTAACATAAGTTTAATACGGTAGCGTACGAACAGAAAGATAAACTTATACTGTATTCCGGCGAAACCTACAGAAAACATAAACAAACTGTTAATTAATGTTATATTTGATCTTTTCCTAAACGGGGGATTGTATGGAATGATATGATATTACATATAATTTGCTTACATACTAGTGATATGGACATGCGATGCGTAGGAGTAGGTAAAGAACTCATTAACTAGACAGGTTTTGAAACATCAACATAGACGACCTGGTAAAGGTTGCTGGGAGTCGTTGGATGCAGGCGGCATATAACTGGTCGTTGTGGAAGTCTATGGGGGAGGTCTTCGCTCAGCAATGGACTTCATTTGGCTGATATGTTGATGATGATGATCTAAGGAAGCTAAAGAAAATATGAAATATGGATGGATTGTGTGAAAGATAATATAGTTACAAAGGAACTAAGGAAGATGGCGGCTGATTAAAGTGTAGGTACGAAATATAGAGCGCAAACTCCAAGTTATTAGGACGATCCTAATAACTTAGAATATCAATCCGTTGTCTCGCTAAGCAGTTGACGTATACGACTATAAGGATTATCCGTACTAAAAAAACGGACACCGAACTTACAATTTGAGTGCAGTAAGAGTTAAATTTGCCGTTGACTGCCTCATTAGTCTAGAGGTCCTAAGCGCGACTGCTACGCTAGAGGTCCTGGGTTCGATCCCCAAAAACCCAATAACACTTTGCTCGACCTGGAGCAAAGTGTTATTGGGTTTTTCTATGAATTTCCCAGTAACAGCTCGGAGTCTGGATTTGTGCCCGGTTAATGGCAATAGGCTCGCCCCCTATTACATGGGACCTAAACATACCGGCGAAATGTGGGTGTACATTAGTACACCTCTGCATGTATGTTTGTTTAAAATTTGTTATTTTATTTCGAGATGACACCCGTGCCCAGCAGTGGGCCATGGTTTTTGATAAAAGGCTATACACAACTGATCTTGATACATGGTTCGGTATAAATTATGTATCAGCCTCTCAGCGAAGATCTTTATAAAGTGCCACCATTCATTTGGCGTGAAAATCGAGATAGATTAATGAGTTCGTTCATAACAAACAATATTATCTTCCTGACAAACGCTGACGGGGAAATTAAATTCCCTACCGTATGCCTGAATGAGTAAATTTTAAATTTATGCTCGTCGTTAGGAATAGTTTAGGAGATTAAGTACTGTAAAAGCTTTTTAGATGTACGCGCTAGATTAAGGGACTAAAATTCTTAACGTTCTATTTAAATTCCTGGGCTTTCTTCTTTAAAACAGGAATTTGGTGCTTCCATCTTTACCAATTTTTCCGCGTTGTCATACGTCTTTAAGTTGATGATAAGTTGAACAGAATGGAGGGTCAATCCCATGTAGCAGGGGGCGAGCCTATTGCCAGTAACCGGGCACAAATCCAGATTCCGAGCTGCTACTGAGAATTTCATGGAAAAACCCAATAACACTTTGCTCTACCTGGGGATCGAACCCAGGACCTCTAGCGTAACAGTCGCGCTTAGGACCATTAGACTAATGAGGCAGTTACGTTTACTATTCATAACATGATGAGAATACCTACTTACTTATTTTATTTAAACTCATAAATTCTAAGACTTCAATAGTTACAAAATAAAAAATAGACGGGAACATTTTTTTCTAGCTAGAAAAATGGACGCGCTTAGGACCACTAAACTAATGAGTTATTTACTATACGACTGCTGGACATAGCCTCCGTTTCAAAATAAGAGGGAGTCCACGATTTGGCAGACTTCAAACGCTACCGCCATCAAGAAAATCTCTCAGACATGCGTGTTTCTTCACAATTATTTTTTGCACCGTTTTAAATGTAATTCAGTAAAATTGCAGAGATGCATGCCTTGGATTCGAAGTTGAGACCTATGCAATCCAAATGTTATATCACTAGGCTACCATTTAATAAAGTGTGTAATAATGTTACTATTCTTTGTGGCTGTGTTTAGGAGCTCGTTAGTATATTATTTTTAAGGTACATTGAGAAATTTCTGAAATACAGAAAACAACACATAAGTATTTACAAAACTCATACACACGTGTATCTTAGCTTACCAAAAAATACCCTGTAAAACGTTATATGAGTAAAAAATTATATTAGCCGCTTCAGGCACTCCCTACCTACTTAATACAAGAATTTTTATCTCACATTTTTACAAAATGGAAGCTGACAGAGGTAATATTCATTACTTTAGCCAAATTAAGTCTTATTTTGCGTGACATCGTTTGCCTTTCTTACTTAAGAATTAAAAAAGGGAATAGTAGTCTATATTTTATTACTCGGTCTAACAAATTGCACGATTACTTTCTGGCATGCTAATGGAGATCAAGTGTTGCATTGTATTAAGCTCACCTTAATTTGACTGTTTTAAAATTAAAATGTCACTTGGATGGATATGTACATTTTGTAATTAATTTTAAGAGCGAAATTTAAAATTTAATTTTGGAATACTATTTTGAATGACGTTCGGGTAAATTATAGTTTTTTTTTCTTTTCTTGTGCATTCAGCCAACGACAAGGAAAATATAGAAATTGCATTTAGCGATAAGACCGCCAATTGTATCTTCTCACGGAAATAGGTAGGCATTTGTATTTATTTTCCTTTTATTAGTGTAGAGTAACGAATAGTCCATCTAAATACATCTAATTGTATAGAGATAGGATGTCATGGGGGTAACATTTATTTATTATACGTTTATCTTTTGTTTTCTTGAATGCAAAAAATACAACGATCAGAATTCACCAATGTTTGTCATAGATTGTACCTAAATATATCACAAACAGTGAACACAGCCAGGCAACAAATTAGATCCTCTGCCAAACTATCCCGACTATTTGTACCTCGGTATTTATTTTACTGTTATTTCAAACAAACAACTTCGGTTTATTTTTACTTTCAACCGACAAATTGGGTTTCCAAATAACGTTATCTAATACCTACCTACATTTGCCACTCCAGAGTAAAAAAAATACAATAGGAATAAATCTGATTTATCCGATTACGTCACCCTACGGTTCCTGGGTGTAAAGGTCTGAAGCAATAAGATTTAAAAGTAACGTGAGACGATCTCGTGTGCAAAATTAATTTAGGCCCGCACCCCCAATACCATATGTAAATGAAATTGAACCGGGCGTTATTTTATTGAAGGGGGAAAGGGGGGAGGCCGATATTTGACGATGTTTGAACTTCCGCTGAATATGGAGGCGCGAGGTGGGAATCGACTTGAAGAGTTTTTTTTCTCTTTTGTTTTTATTATGCATGAGAAATGGGGGAAGATTTGGACGGATGCGATATTGAAATTACAGAGCTCCTGAATGTTATGATAGAACAGCTCTGCGAAGATGTCGGGAATCTATTCGCTATAGAAGCTTGGGTAAACATATTTGTCGAACAAAGTTTCCGATGTTTCTGTTTTGTTGAAAGTAATATGCTTTTGCCTGTTTAATACTGTTGCTTCTGAAACAAGAAACAAAATTGGTGAATGAGAAAATATAAATATAAACCAAAAATTTAATTAAATGGAAGAGCTTGCGACTCGATAAGCAATAGTTTCAGTATAGGTACAATACAATATAAAATCATAGAGGATCAATCTATATACTCGTAACACAATAGAGGTTGGTATTGCCTTAGGGGTAGGATCTAATAATCCACTTCACTTACTATTCTTACAAGAAATGCAGTTTACTGTATAAATGCCCTTTGACAGATCGCGGCCTCAACTCCGCAAGACAACAAAAAAATGAAATGTCAAAAATATGACGAAGTTCGCGCCAAAAATGAGCGGTAAATAATTCACGATGACTCGATAGCCCCGCGAACAATTTGGTGGCACGCAAGGCTCGGGGGAATGTATCGTATTACCCATCAACTTTATTTTTTAGCTCTCGTTTATCAATTATTAATGGCCTTAGGCCGGTATCGGCTCGAAATTGAGAAATAAGTCACTCGCGAACAACTTTTCAGGCTGATTATGATTTATTATGTGCTTCTGAACATCGGCGAAATTTGGAACAACGAAAAATTCGGCTTTTAGAGCCTTCCACGGGAGAAATGTTGGTGAAACTTTTTTATTGTAAGCCCTACAGAAAAAAAATATACGAGCGATACTTTTAATGTGTATTTATAACAATAACAACAAATTAGAAAGGAAATAATCCCAAATGCGAAACATATAACACCCTAATTGTCTTTGCACCGACTCTTTCTATTAAATTTTACCGATGCTAAACCACTTGCGGACAACTTCATACTAAGCTTAGTTTTTTGCGAACAAACTGTACTCATAGAATAATGGCATGAGTACCATTAGGCGCGTAGAGGAGTCACAATAACTCTAAACACGCTATAATTACAATCGCTAAATCATTTTAGCAGTTATAACTTGAGTATTATGCTAAACCCTCCAGCCGTTTCGCACGCGTTGAGCTAATTTATCAAAACTTTTAGAAAAACGGTCTGTGATGTAAACCGTATCAAAATCCACTTACTCGTTTAAATGGAGCATGTTTTCTTTAAATAATTTGTTTACGTAGATTTTATAAGTATTCTTTACAAAAAGGTTAGGAGGATGGATAATTAAATTGTTTTATAATTCTAGCAACGCACAATGGCGCCATACACCGAACACCATGTTGATGTTGTGTCAGTTTACCGCCAATTTTCGGTCGAAATAAATAGAAATCTTTGAATCTAATCATACTTAAAATCATAGGTACTGCTTATTTTTTAGCATTAAATATTGCGAAATGTTCACAAAGATAAGCCGATGTTTCCTTCAATAGAAATTTTCTTTAATTAGAAAATTCATATCTTTGTGATTATAGGTACTTATTAAGAATAAAGAATAATACATACATTACATGCTCCCGAGTTATGATCGCGCGTCATGACTTTATAAATATGTGCAATTAAGTAGTTGGTTTAGAATATAAAAATCTAGTAGGCACGTAAACCAATTATAAATTAGACTAGGTACCTCATTAACCAAGTCGTCCTATGCGTGACTGCTATTCTACAGGTCCTGGGTCCAATACCCAGGTTGGGCAGTGTTATTGGGTTTCTCTAAGAATTTCTCCGTAGCAGTTCGGAGTCTGGATTTGTGCCCGGTAAACGGCAATAGGCTCGTCCCTGTTGGAGATCTTCTAGTTTAAAACTGTACATGAAAAACTGTATGGAAATGTTTTTCGCAAAGAATAATTGCAATTAATTCGGTTACATTTCATCAAGTTTAAGCAGGAGTTATTTTTTTCACACACTAAAATAACGACGTTTAGTGGAGGAGCGTGCATTTTTATACTGTTAGACCTCTACATGGGACCTTAACATACCGGCGAATTGCTGAGGTCCTCCTGACCTTACAGCAGCTAGGATTGTAGTCGTGTCTAGATCCATTTGGCCTTTTGTTTGAGCAATGTATTACACACAGTGTAGTGTTACGAACACGATCAGTTAATGTAACTAGTACACTGCGCCATAACTCATTATTCAACATTAATTATTATAATTAATTAATCAATATAACGTGATATGAGCGCATTAATTGTCACCACAGGTTTACGAGTACGTTTGAACATTTTTGCGTGATTGTCTGTTTATTCGACGCCGAACGCTAATTTAAATTTACCATAAAAGAAAGTTAAAAACTGCACAAAATCAGCTTGAAATGAAATTATTTTAAAGATCGACTACTTGTTAAATATAACATAAATTTTATAATATAGGTATCATCACACCTGTATTCCACGAAGGGTTAGGCAGAGGTTTACTTAATTTACACCCATAGTTCGCCTTCGCCGTATGTTTAGGTCCCATGTAATAGAGGGCGATCCTTTTGCCATTTACCGGGCACATATCCAAAGTCCGAGTTGCTTCTGTGAATTTCAAAAAAGAACCCATTAACACTGCTCGACCTGGGAATCGAATCCACAAACTTACTATCCTGTGATGAAGCTATAACCATAAGCTTTAAACAAGATACAGATGCATGGGGGAAGCGTTCTTACATGCAAGGAGGCCCAATGTGGTCTAATTTTCGCTTGAAAATCCTTTTTTTTTCTACAGCCTTCTTTACTACGCTCGTAGTAGCTCGTAGCCGGTTAGCTACGAGCTACTACGAGCGCGTAGCTATGCCAGCTACGGCGTAGCTACTGAACATTTTCTTAACTGACTAACTTTTCACCATTTAACTTTGAAATCATAATATTTTCTTCTACTTATGAGTATATTTACGAGTATTATACGTCATAAGTAAATAACCAGAACAGATCCCAAATAGAAGATGAATACTACATCATAGAAATATTTAGATTATGTAGGCAGTGGGAGTTAGTGATGCAGCGATAGCCTAGTGAAATGACCATTAGACTGCCAAGCCGTAGGTTTCGAAATTCGAATCCAATGCACCTCAAACTTTTCGTAATCATGTTAAAATTATCACTCGCTTAAAACGATGAAGGAATTTTCTCGATGGCTTGTAAAGTCTACAAACCCGCAGTAGGCTAGCGTGGTGGACTATAGCCAAACCCCTCTCACTCTGAGAGGAAATCCGTGCCCAGCAGTGGTACAATGTGATGGGTTGGTGATGATGATAGAGCGGGCATTTGGATAATTTTCATAGTTTAATCCCGATTTAGTTTGATTTCTTGCCTAAGACAATGACACCAGACAACGATTTGTTACCTAAGAATAAAAAGTCGTAATATTTAAATGTCCGGTGTTTTAAGTTCATAATGAAATTTACTGGACTGCCTCATGAGTCTAGTAGTCTAGTGCGGCTGCTACGCTAGAGGTCCTGGGTTCGATCCCCAGGTCGAGCAGTTTTATTGGGATTTTCTATGAAATTTTTCATTACCAGCTCGGAGTCTTATTTGTGCCCGGTTAATGATCGTTCTTAATACAAGTTTCTCTGTGCATGGGAGAGCACGTTAACCTTTTGAACGCCAGTGTATAAACGTATCGCCGTACCCCTGACGCCAGGCCACTTTTTCTGTCAAATTACACAAGGTAGTGAAAACACACTAAAGTAATGATTAAATTGTTTATTTCATAATATGGTGCGACGTATATTTTGTCATATATTTGTGACGTTGGCGTTCAGGGTAAAGTTGGTCCCGGTTGTTATACGAACACCTATGACGTATAACGTGGTCAAAAGACCAAAAAGCTTGACAACCAGTCTATGCTTCGAATATCGGTGTTGCAGATATCTGATGGCAGTCGCTTCGTATAGTACAGGATGAAATTGAATAGATGCGACAAATTTAAATATACAATAATACGTGTTGTCAAGAAAATTTAGAACATATCAAATGTAAAATTAAAAAGTAAATTATCAGTGTTACGAAAAACGTTAAAATAATTAAAGTATCAAAGTTTCGCGTTCTACCGTTTTCGTGCAGTGGGCACGATTTAGGTACATTCTTGGTATGAATGACTCGCGCCGCCCCCGTCCGCCCGGCCGCCCGCGCTTCTCTTTCCCGCGCGCACAATTAATAAAAATTTTGTAAAACCAAATTTCCCTTCATACTTTTTTTGTCGGCTTAGTACGATCAAAAATACAATAAAAAAATAGTAAAACAATGTTTTAGTATGAGGTATAACCTGAATAATGTTTGTTACAACAACAAATCAATTATTGTATTTTTGGCGTATTTAAATAGTTGGAATCACGGTATTTACAATAATTATTAAGTATTTACAATAAATCCAATCGGTACACTTACGTGTATTTTAATAATTGTCCGAAATGTGCAACCTCCGTTTTGTAAACACAATTGAGCACGGCGCGGGCGCCGATCAATAGGTAGGTACTAAAGGTTGTGATTTTACAGTTACGAATGCACTCCTGATTTATTTTTTTAGCTAGTCTAAAGTTTCGGACCCGCGTTCGTAAACGAGTATTTCTCCCCACAAATAAAAGTCTAGCGGTGTTAGGTCAGGTGACCGTGCCGGCAATGCTACGTGTCCGCCGCGACCTATCCACCTATCACCGTAGGTATTCACTTCGGAGATAAGCCCGCACTTCACTGAAATAATGAGTACACTTTCGAAGTCCTGCGTGTTCTGAGTGGTTCTTAGAATTCTTTCCAATAAAGGTGGAATGACATTGGGATATTTTAGTCGATATCGCCCCCTTACTATTAAAACCAATTATCTGCAACTTTTTGTGAAAATGAGTTATTTACACCATCCGATAGAGAATTTCAACCTGCGTCTACTGGTAAAACCGATTTTCTGATATGATGCATAGTTTAGAAGACATAGAAAGTAAAAATCTATTAAAATGCAATTATTTACAAAATATCTACATAAAAAAACGACTTACCTATTGTAATGTAAACTTTTTTAAATATCATCCAAGTAAAACCGAGTTTCCCTTCCTAATTTATTTTTGCTGTAGAAATTTACCAAAAACAAACTTCAATGATTACAACTAAAACGATTTAAATAGTTTTAGTTGGTTTCTATATACTGAGACCGTAAGCCAGTTCTGTCAATTTATTCAGCTTAAGTTTGTTATCCCACTTAAGTCATTTTTACCAGACAATATTAATACTAGTATTTATAACTTGAATACAATTAAAAAATATTAAAGTTATTCAGTCGTCAAACAAGAGTCATAGTCAAGACGTATAAAAAAGGGAACTAAGGTGGAGAAAAACAAATATAACGTAAAACAGTTTACATATTCTGAATTCAAGGACCTGAAACAATTAGCGAGCACTATTGTTTTGAATAAAACGACAAACACGGATGGTAAAAGGATTCAATGGCTAAAAATAAAAAGAATGAAATACATAAAAGGTGATTGAAACATCCCTACAATCCCTACTTCCCTACTAATATTATAAATGCGAAAGTAACTCTGTCTGTCTGTCTGTCTGTCTGTTACGCTTTCACGGCTTAACCACTCAACCGATTTTGATGAAATTTGGTACTGGGATAGACTAGAGCTTGAGAAAGGACATAGGCTACCTTTTATTGCAATAAATAGTTTTGAAGGGGTTGAAATAGGGGGTGAAAGTTTTTTATGGGAGTTCGTTATTTTTCAAGATAAAACCTTGAAACTTTATATTAAGGCACTTGATAAGAAATAAATAAATATTTGTTCTAGCGTTTTTGAAATTTCGACCTGTATGGGGATGAAATAGGGGATGAAAGTTCGTTTAGAAGTCCAAACAAAGTCAAGTTTAACCCCGGAACCGATTTAGATGAAATTTGGTACAAAAATAGACTAGACCTTGGGAAAGGATATAAGCTACGTTTTGTTGTTAAAAAAAGGGGGTTGAAATAAGGGAAAATTTGAATGGTAGTTTGTCATTGGTAAGATAAAACGATGAAACTTTGAATTTAGGCACTTGATAAAAAGTAAAAATTTGTTCCAGCGTTTTTAAAATTTCGACCTGTGTGGGGATGAAATAGGGGATGAATGTTAATATGGAAGTCTAAACAAAGTCACGCTTTGAAGCCCAACCTCGGGACCGATTTTGATGAAATATGGTACAAAAATAGATTAGACCTCGGGAAAGGATATAAGTTACGTTTTATTGTAAAAAAGGTGTTGTAAAGGAAAAGGGTGTAAGGGATGAAAAATTGTATGTGAGTTTGTCATTGTTGAAGATGAACGCTGAAACTTTGTGTTTAGGCACTTGATAAGACATAAATAAATACTTATTTGATATGGGGTTTTTGAAATTTCAAACTGTGTGGGGATGAAAGTCCGTTTAGATTTTGACGAAATTTGGTACAAAAATAGACTAGACCTTGGGAAAGGATATAAGCTGCGTTTATATACGTACATATTGTCACGCCTGTCTCCCATGGGGGTAGGGAGAGACTATAGATTTCCACTTGCTACGATCCTGGCACACTACTTTCGCGTTTACTTATATATCGGTAAATAATAAAGTTGGGCAAATTGTGTGGTCTACCCGAGCAAAAAAGCGGACGGAAAGTTATGTAAGGATAATTTGCAATTTCCCGCCAGAATTGGAAAAAACGAAACAGTCAAAATCGTGTTGGCCACGCGGGCGAAGCTGCGGGCGGAAAGCTAGTATACTATAATTATGACATGTCTACCAATTTTATGACAATGAACGTGACTTGTTCAGCAGCGCAACCCAATAAATCTGCAGCTACTGTATTGGAAAATCACGGATATGCGACAATGCGTAAATCGAAGCAGCCAAACATCTGTGATTCTGCGACGTCTTCGACTAGCTGTGATCTTATATTTCCTTCTTTGCAACAGCTGTACAACAAACCATTTCCCATAAGTGTAGCAAAAATGAGAGATTTATTAAACTTATGCGAAAAGGGTGTTATACCTGAAGAGTACCACGGTTGGTTTCAGTCTTTGGCTACAGATAACAAAACTGTCGACCGTTTACCTGAACCAGCAATTTCTGAAGATTCTGATGACAATGAGTAGTAGGTACTTTAAAAGAATTAAAAGAAGGTTCTCCTATGGTTAGATTTTAGTACATAGAATATTTTTCTACTTAGCAAAATAAAGATTTTCGTAATTTAATTCCTGCTTTTATTATTTAACCTTGTTTCTTTTAGTAAATATTAATTTATTTACATTATTATTTCCTTTAAAACACACAAAAGTATTAAAGCCTTGCAAATTATTGGATTGCATTCAATAAGTTCACAAGTTTATACAAGTAAAATCAACTAAATATTTCAAAATCATTAATTTTGACCTAGTTTTTAGTGTTTATGTTGACTAACACTCTTTGAACTATAACTTTTGTTGTAAAGAATCTGAAAAACTATCGATAGCTACAATTAATGCGATACCTTTTAAAATAATAACAGATTATAAATATTTGTGATATACAGGTAAAACCGATTAAGTGCCCTCCCTTGCCAATTTTTATTTGTATTTATTAGTAATATACAGTATTTTTTTCAATTATTTATATTTAAATCGAATAACGTTTGGTCTTTCCTTCATAATTAAACCTTCAATCACAAGAATGACTACATTTTAATACTTATTTATAACATCAAACTTTTAAATTGTTGTATTGTAAAGTTAGGTTCATGTCAGATAATCGGTTTCTCCTGTAAGGGGACGATATCTTCGCTGCGTTTCACGTAGATTTCTTACGGTGTTGTACCACACGACAATATCGAGATACTGTACGTTTGTTAACGGTTCGCGACTATTTCGTCACATCCTAGGCATTTTTATGACACAAACACAAGACAACAATACAAATTATTCGCAATACGTAAGTAGGATTTGCGGAATGCGCGCGCGACCGTGACCTACAAACGTTTTAGGACGACTAATGAACGAAGGAAGGGTGGGCGGCGGGGCGGTCGCCGGTAAGGGATGGCAGCGCTGGCGCTCGTGCGAGGTTTGGCAACGTTGCGCGATATTTACACTAGGAAATAGGCAAAATTAGGTAAATGACCGCTATGAACGGCAACGTTTAATAACATGAGTACTCCACGACGATTATTGAGCACTGCGATGAGTCGGACGAGATTTCTTGATACTTTAATTTGTCTTATTTATTTTGCATATTAATTATTTTGCTGGAATATCGATAATTCGTACTTAAATAAAGATAATAACATCAATGGACCCTTTTAAAACGATAATCACGTAATTTTTTTTTAATGACTTAGATTGTAGAAAAAACCGTTTATAATTACTATGTTACTGTAACTGAAGCTCCCATTTCTTTTTGTCGCATTTATTCAATTTCAGCCTGTATAGTTAAACTGGAAGTACAGTCGCCAGCACGTCAAGGTATACAAAACTGTCAAATTTCCCCAAATGATTTTAAACCTTAAGTTGTTGAAGATAAAGTTCAAAATCAACTGAGAAAATTTGACATGTTGTAACTTGATGTGCTGGCCACCGTAGGTACCTATAGTGAAATTTAACACTATTTAAGTAGTTCAAAACTGTTAATCCAATAACAGATTACGATACTGCACAATTTATTACCAGTCTTTTCCCCCCGACGCCCTAAGAACGTAGGACCCTTGTTATAAACGCATTACGCCATTTTATATCAGATTAAATTTAAAATTACCTCATTTATCGTACAATATCTCGCATGACATCCGTTTAATAACGTGTGTAATTTGTATAAAATTACCTGCTGTGTTATACAAGTGATTATAATCGTAATGGAGTGACAACGGCTAATGTTTGTTTTAATAATTATATTTTCCATAATTAGTATCGCTGCGCTGCTGTTTGTCGAGTTAGCATGTAATAGTTTACTGCGTTTTTTTATGATGGCATAAAAATGTTTACCTATTATAAAACAGGCGCCATTTATGGTAAACATTTTTATGAGACCATCTTCATCAACCAAAAACATAATTTCATATGAAAAAGTAGCATCAACATAAGCATTTCATGCTTGAATAACTTTATAATCTTAGCATGGAAAATGCATAAAAAAATACTAAAAGAAAACTGCATTACAATTGTATTTGTTTATAGATTTCTCAGATAATACCGATATTACATAACACAAATGTGGTGAGGTGTACTTCCTAATTGGGTAGAATAAATATACACATACCATCACGCCTATATTCCCTGAAGGGTAAGACAGAGGTGTACTAGTATACACCCTCACGTAGCCAGTATGTTGAGGTGTAATAGCTAATAGCTCCAAGCTGCTACTGAAACTTTCATAAAAACAACGAAACACTGCTGGGAATCAAACCCAGGATATCTGAGAATGAGGCAAGTCACTTTCTAATTTCAATATGAGCGTAACTTTTTGGATTGGTGGTTCAGCTTTAACAACGTCCAGGGGTAAGGTTAAAGGGTAACTCAACCAAAACTATCTCAGGACCATTTATTACCTAATCGAGTTATTCCTAGTTGCCCCCACCGTTGACGTCAGTTTTATTTCTCTCGTTTTCACTAACATATAACATAACATACCATCACGCCTGTATTCCCCGAAGGGTTAGGCAGAGGTGTACTAATATACACCCACATTTCGCCGGTATGTTTTAGATCCCATGTAATGGGGGCGAGCCTATTGCCATTAACTGGGCACAAATCCATCCGATCCATCCATCCAATCCGAGAATTTCATAGAAAAACCCAATAAACACTCCTCGACCTGGGGATCGAACCCCAGGACCTCTAGCGTAGCAGTACTCTCGTTTGAATATACATTTAATGATAAAATATATCATCTTTTTAACACCATCCGTGAAAAAAAAAATTTACATCACTATAATATTCAGCTCTACCTTCTGGGGGTATTTCTATTTATTTTTCCCATCTGTCACCAAAGGTGGCAACTGGGAACAAAAAGAGTGGCCACCCCCAAATATTTCCCATTTGCTACCAGGTGGTGGCGTCAGCGGTGGGAGCAACTGGGAATAACACACCTAATTTTACTAAGAATATATATAGGTATTCTCGAAATCGGATCGGAATTATGCATGACTAGTGGACCCCGCCCGACAGACGTTGTCCTGCCCGAACTCGATCGCAGCGCCAGCTACGATAGGGTAGATTCTTCCATGTTGTTTTCTCACCGTTTAAATATTCCCTGGAGTTCCACAAATATTTCAAGCCAAATTTTGCCAAATCGGTCTAGCCGTTCTAGAGTTTTAGCGAGACTAACGAATAGCAATTGATTTATATATAAAAAGAGAAAAAAAATATGTAAGAAAAAAATCTTCAGACTTAGTGTTTGAATTGGTTAGAAAAATATACCTATAAACAATATCCAGGGTGAAAGGAACATCGACGCACATCCGCTTAACACGAACATGATTCTGGACCCCCTTGCGGTGATATTTTTCGTCGGATATGTTTTAAAAAAATCAGCTGTTCCATACATTTTGATCGTGTAGGTATTGTACTTTTGTATGAAAAATCAGATTTTTTTTTCCTAAACGACAAAAAATACCTACGCAAGGAGGTCCAGAATCATGTACTGAATTCGTGGTAAGCGGATGTGCGTCGATGTCCCTTCCACTTGTATAAATAATACGTCATTACGCCCATAAAGATTTAAATAATCGAAAATTTTAACATTACTGTCTTCAACGTCCATACCATGTTGAAAACACCGGTTCTCGTCCGATCACCGAAGTTAAGCAACATCGGGCGCGGTCAGTACTTGGATGGGTGACCGCCTGGGAACACCGCGTGGTGTTGACTTTTTGTATTTTCGAAAGATTCGCTAAAATATTTTGTATTTTGTTACCAGCCTACCTAATAATTTTAGAAACGGTGAGACCAAATTTTATATCAAGTTATAAATGATACTAAGTTATAATTGATACCAAGTTATAATTGATACTATCATTATATGTTTATTATCATATTATATACAGGAACATCGTCAAGCCAGAACCTAAAATAGAAAAAAAACTATTTACTGAAACATAATTTAAGGAAGTTGAGAAAAACAGTATTAAAATTAATTATTTATTCTTACAGATTCTTACGTATCACAAATTATAAACATAATTACGGTCAACAATAAATGCCATGTCGCTGGCCAGTACAATTACTATATAACATTATTCTCAATTAATGTAACATAATAAATAAATAAAATGCACATCTCAAATGCTCAACTTAAAAATGTAACAATTATTGTACTTATAACTTCGACAGCAGGTATCACCTCTTCAAAACAGGTCTGAAAAAGAAAAAAGAAACAGTTTTTATGAAGCAACATTATATTTTATGTACCTACAATACACACATTATAGACAGACACTCGCATAGATTTGCTTCCTACAACTACAGTTTGTTCGAAATAACTGTGCGCGTCTTAAATTAGCCATACCGATCTGCCACGATTTTATACATAAATTTACGACCCCAATTGTCTCTACATGGTGTTTTTAAATTAAAATTTACCAATCGAAAACTACTTGGGGACATCTTCAGACACACACAGATATTCGAATGAACTGTACACACGGCTACACATCAAGCTATACAAATCCAGTATAGGCTGGCCGGACGCCTGGCAACGCTATATGTATAAACATACAGCGTTGCCAGGCGTCCGGATAAAGCCGGACATAGTAAGTCTTTTTGATTGCGTGTCCGGCCAAAATAAACGGTGCCCGGCTTTTGTTATTAATGGTAATAATAATAAAATAAAATTTACATACATTTTTTTTTGCCGTACCTAATAGTACTGAGACACAAATCCTCGATTATGTAGGTCCGACCTTTTTTACCCTATATACATATAAGCCTTCTTCGAGAACCACGCTATCCATTGGTGAAAACAGCATGAAAATCGCTGTAGTAGTTTTTCGCAAACAGACAGACAGACGCGGCGTAGGACTTTGTTTTATAATATGTAGTGATGAACACTACAATTAAATGCAGGGAGTATCTCTCTTCCCCCCCCCCCCCTGACTTTAATTACGTGGGATACCCAACGCAAAGTTAAAGAGAATATTCATTATTGTGTAGCAAAAGGCCCTCACCGAATAGTATCGTAATCGACTATTACTATAGAAGTGCTTTTATTGGGAATTATTGTTCTAGAAGGTCAATTACACCTTGTGAATTTTTTTCATTATATTCGTACGAGTACTTTTGAGATAGTCAATCATAAAACACATGCAGAACATTGATACTACTTACTTCTTCTGGAACCCAAACTTGCTTAACAAAGTTGGTTGATTACTAGGCAATGGTGGAGATTTCTTTACCCCGGACGCTCTAGATGTAGACTTTTTAAAACCATTCAAATTCTGTACAGATTTGCTGCTCTGACTGCCAAACATTGGCTGCGACAGCGATTGACTGTTTGTCCACATTGACTTGCATTTTGTTGGAGAAGTTCCGAAAGATGTCTGCAAAAATAATATCATGTTTTGATTTATTTATTATTATTAATTAATTAAAGAATTTACCATTGGTATTGTCAATGGTGATGTCGTCATGATTGATCATCGTCGCTAATAGAATTATACAAACAGTTATCTATATTTAAAAAAATACAAAAAAAAATTGGCATATAAAAAATGTTATGTATTTTATTCACTGTGTTTTACGACAGTTACTAATTAAGATGTAAATAAGTTATATGTACTGTGTTATATATTATGAACTGAATTTTACTAACCTGTGAAGCAGTAGGCGTTATCAAAGTTTCCATAGGATAAGTATTTTCTATTACAGATTCTTCACTCGCCGTATTTTCCATTAGCTGTACATCTATTTTGGCACTAAAAGGATTCCTAGATCTCGGACTAGGTTCTAATATAGGACTGTGAGATTTGACTGGACTATTGTAAGGAGAATTTTCTTTCTGAGAATTCTCCAAACACTCGACTTCTACTTCCTCAACTTTTACAGTAAGCATTGTGCGTTTTTTGAACGGATTCCTACTCTTTCTTTCTGGAGATTCCTCTACAGTAATACTGTCCTTAGAATCATTGATATCACTAGTAGGAAGTTCTTCGGTGCTTGAAAAGAATTTGCTTTCAACTACATTACTATCTATTATTGTTCTAGGGAACCTACTAAGTTTTTTTAGAACTGAATAGCTCCCAGTTTTCAGGCATTTTCTGAAAGATCTTTCTTTATTTTCTAGTATAGGTGATTTATCTTTTTGCGTTCTAAATTGGTTGGTTATTTCGTCGTCATTAAGTGCTTTGTTGTGTGGGTTTTCAGAGTATTGCGTGAATGTCTGGCTGTCGTCATCACATTCGGTTTTCTGTTTTTTATTTGCTGGTTCGGTGCAATACATGCTACTGAGGGCTTGTATTGATAAACTAGAAATAGAAATCACATTTTAGGATTATAAAACCGAATTTTATATAGTAAGTCCCAACCTATGCTACCAAGATTTACCAAAATATAAACGTATTCATATGATGCGATAATAAATGCCTTGCTTTGCTTTCTAAAGCACTATCTTAGCTGATGCCTACACTTTTTAAGAAGGCCACTCAAAATTCAAATACACGTTCTAGTTTCTTAGATTTCGTGATTAGTCCAAGTGCTTGATATTTGGCTTTAATAAATCAAAATTAAGATTATTATCTCCTGTTACAGAAGTTCCTTTCCCACTTGAAAAGTATTTGTTAGAAGACATATATAGCCCATGATGCAGATTATCGGATGCCTATTTACTGGTTTACATTTAAGTAAAAAGTAACATACACACAGCCACATGTTAAAAATCCAGAATAACCTAACCTTGTATTGTATAGACTTTCCATATAATGAAGTCAGCATATCATCATCAACCCATTAAATTGTCCCACTGCTGGGCACGGGTCTCCTCTCATAACGATAGGGATTAGGCTATAGTCCACCACGCTAGCCTACTGCGGGTTGGCAGACTTCACACACCGTCAAGAAAATCTCTCAGGCATGCAGGTTTCCTCACGATGTTTTCCTTCACCGTTTAAGCGCGTGCTAATTAATTATTAATACACACATGACTTCGAAAAGTCAGAGGTGCGTGCCTTGGATTCGAACTCGAGACCTTTGACTTGGCAGTCCAATGGTCGTATCACTAGGCTATCACTGCACTTTCAAGTCAGCTACAGTTTACAAGTCAGCATATACCAGAAATTTATAGGTTGAAGTGTAGCCATCCATACTGTTAAAAATACACAAATACACATACCTCTCATCTTGCGATTCAGGTACATATTTACTGACTAGATTAACAACCTTCTTTCTAGGCCTTGTCGTTGCTACTGACAATATTGGCTCTGGTTTCTTTACTTTCTTCTGCCAAGGACTTGGCTCTTCTAAGTAAGGAGTGAACTCTTTGCTCCATATGCTGGGATGTGGAGATACTCCTTTGTCTTTCCAGTTGTCAGTTTTTACTGGTTCATTCTGAAAATCATACATTATTATCATTCACAGATTGTATTATCCCACTGCCAGCTATAAACCTCCTTTCTTTTGTTTTATGAAATTATTCATGGTTATAATATTATAGTAACATACCATCACGCCTGTATTCCCCGAAGGATTAGGCAGGGGTATACTAATGTACACCCATTGCCCTGGGCTTATTTGCCATAGGAACACTAGACTAACAAGGCAGTCTTTTTTTATAATAATATAAATACCTTATTCCTACAGTAATCAGGATGCCAGTCGTCCATTTTCTTCAGCGTGAAAGGATCTATATTCCCAAGGGCTAGTTGAAATGCTGTGTTTGGGTCTAAGAGTTCACCAGCATTAACACACAATGCTTGCTCAATATCTGTAATAAGTTATAGGTTTTATGACAAATCATTTATATGACTTGCTTGAATATGTGCTAAAATATGCATAAATCATGTTTAGATATAGATGTTGTGAAGTAAAAGATATAAAATTAAATAGAAATATAAGACGCTAAACAGACAATTATGGTCAGCTAGGTCATAAACTTCCCTTGGCAATTACTATTGCTAAAAGAATGTGTTACAAAAATAAAATTTAAAAAGTCTTACTATCTATACTATACATATATATTAATATTATAAAGCTGAAGAGTTTGTTTGTTTGTTTACTTGAATGCGCTAGTCTCAGGAAGTACGGGTCCGATTTGAAAAAATATTTTATTGTTAGATAGCCCATTTATCGAGGAAGGCTATAGGCTATACATCATCACGCTAAGCCCAATAGGAGCGGAGCATAAATGAAAAATGTTGCAAAAACGAGAAAAATTTAAATGCAGTAAAGCCGAAAACCACGCGGGCTGAGCCGTAGGCGGAATAATTTGAAAAATACCTTCATCATCAGGCTCCGTCAGTCTAACCATCTTTCTCTCAATGGGATCGTAAACATACTGATGTTTGAACGTCGCCTCAGCTTTCAAGAAACTTTCTCTATACTCATCTGTCACAATTAATGACGATTTGTTGAAGAAACTCGGCAACTTTCGTAGAGCCTAAAATTAATACATATTAAGTATCACTACAGGAAAATCAATCGTACCTGAAAGACAAGATAATTGAACATGAAGACATCATCACACAAATATAATAAAATTGTAACTGGTTGAAGACTGTTATGGCGATAATTAAGAAAAAAAATACATGATTAACCTTTATCCTTTAAATGAGCAGTAGAAGCCAACAATTATCTTTAGTTTTTTTTTTGTCTATCTGTGTATATGTTTGCAGGGGCATCATGCAAACACTACTGCACGATATTAGATGCGATTTCTAGTTGCATTGCTGATGGTCTAACTTTAAACCTGGTGCATATTTCATGTTGATAAGCCAAGTTATAATTAGTAAATCCTTTTGAGACACAACTGACACCACGGGCAACAGTAATTGGTCGATAAATATATTGAAAATGCCTAATTAAGCAATCTAGTGATTGCAAGCATGAGGTCCTAAATCCAAATCCCAGAGAAGCAGTGTTATTGAAATTTTCATGATTGTGCCCAGTTGATGGCACTATAAATTCATCATAAAAACTATAGACTCATCATAAAAACATACTAAAAACTATGCCTCGGCTAGAGATTAAAATTATGCAGGAACAATGAAAAATGTAAACAACTTACATTAGCAAAATTAGAATCTTGTGTAGCAGTCACAAACTGCCTTGCCTTGGCTAATCCTATACCTGGCAAGGAGGCGAGATAGTCGCAACCAGACATGATGCACATTTGTCTAAACTTGTCAAAGGTGTAGTGTTCTATTGGACACCTCATGACGAGAGGAAGCTTTGTAGTGTCTACTAATGTGCCTGTGCCATCTAGATCCATCTTAAAGAGTACCTGTAATTATACACATACAATTCATGGACCTTTACAACTAGTGGTTTTATTTCAGTAACCGTGACGAAACTCATTAACAACTCAGTTACATAATATGAATATTTATTTACTTTCAATCAAATTAGTTACAACAATATATTTTGAATTGTGTCTATTATAAGGGACTCTGTCTTAAAATGACCAATTACAGCAATGCAAACTCTGTTGTATGTATGCACTTTGCTGAATTAATTTTCAATAACTTCACCAGGTCCAAAAACAATAGATTTTTTGTTGTATGTATATGTAATTGTTTCTGGACTTAATTGATGGTGTGTTCTGATGTAGGTATATATTATTGATGAAACTGAAAGTACCATCGACTTTAATAACTCTCCAAATTCAAAAGAATTTCATTCTCTAAATTATTTACCTTAGTACAACCAAACAAAATAAGATCAGAATCTTCAGTAATGACCACATGCGCAATGTTTTTGATGTTCAGGTAAGCAAGCTGTGCATCTGCCTCGTACGGAGCCACTATACAGTCCACATTGCGTTTCCTGCACTCCTTGATCAGACTGAGTGCCATAGAGTGAGTGATGTCAACACTACGTCTCATGTAGGAGCGGGCTTCTTCTATCTGAAATGTGGGTATAAATATGAGTAAATAACTAATTAAATGCCATGATAGTTTAAAAGAGCCATGGGCTTGGGGGGTAAGGATAAAAAAAGTCTCAAGTTCCAATGCAAGGCAATGCCCCTCTGACTTTTGGGCATCACATGTGTAATAAGTAATCAATTATCACTTGCTTGTAATGGTGAAGGAAAACATTGTAAGGAATTATCTCTGAGAGATTTTCAAGATGATGTGTGAAATCAGCTAACCCACAGTAGACTATAGCTTGCTGGACTATAGCCTAACCCTCCTCACTCTGGAAGGAGATCCATGCTCAGCAAGGATATAGTAAATAGGTAAATAATGAGTGAGTAATATGTGAATAATATTTAAGGCAACCAACCTTTCCAAGACTTAGCAGCTCAGCTGCTCTTCTCTTAGATATGTCTCTTGATCTGAAAATAGACAACACTATGATTAAAACTTCATACATATAGCTAAAATAATTATAAAAATGATAAATAGGTAGGTGTAAGTGGAAATAGAAGATGGACTTGTCAAGCAGATATTCAACTGAGTTTAAAATAAAAATTATGGAATACTTACTCTCTTCTCTTAGATTCTGTCATAGCTTTAGCAGGTAGGTGCCTGCCGTCAAATACTAAGATAGGTTTTATATTCTTTGAAAGCAGCATTGTCACATATTTCAAACAGTACTTTATGTGCCTAAAAAATAAAACAAAATGTTTATATAATTAGTATTTTTAAAACAGACATAATTTCAGAAACAGAAGTAGCTGAACATTCTTGGGATATTGAAATACTCAGTTCATGTAAAATACTGTTAAACAGCTGTATCTGGTTTGACTGCAAGACACACCCTTCTCTTAGTGTTTGGCAACTATGTTAGTTGCGAAACACTAGGAACTAGAATGAATTACTTCATAACATATCTACCTATATCTGTTTTATTTCTCAAATTGCCCATTGCCCATAAATATGATGTTCTTCTGTATCATGGATGTTTTAATAAACATTATTTTCTCACATAAAATATCCAGACTCTGATACAGAGCTACCAATAGAACAAACAGTCATAGCTTATAGATGTTCTATGCAGCAAATATATATGTTTGTCTGTGTATATTGGTGTAATTGTCTTACTTTTACTTACTGTTTGCTGGACTTCTAAGGGAAAGCTTTCTTAAAAAATTGAAGGATTTTTCAAATCCAATCTGGTTCCAAAGATTAGCGAGTCCAAACAAAAAAAAAATGAACTGATCGGAAAATGAACTGATGAACATTAACGTATCAATAGTTTGCCTGTATCGCTATGCCTACTATAATAATTAAATATCCAAAAACATGTTTCCTGAAATAAACTTACACATCAGTCTCTTCGCCTCGCACCAGTTTTTCAGCGCAAGCAAAGGCGCCTTTATGAAGCCAACAATATGAATCTATAGCCACTGTACAACCATTAAATTCACTAATATTAGTCCGCCTAGAGGCTTTCTCAATAAACGGTAATAAGCCTATTATACCCATGATTGTTAAACTAGCTAGCTTTACACCATACTTTCTATAAATCCATTAAGTTCATTCAAAAAATATAAAAAATAATAACTTTAGTTGCAAAACAAATAGATTGTCAAAAAAACGTCAATATTCGCGCCTTTCCAAACCTTGCTCAAAGCCCTAGCTCTATGCTAAGCAGCTGCTCCGCCCGCCGCCATCTTTATTTTTAAAATGCAATTAGAGGGGGCAACTCTTGTTCCCAACGAACAAAAACTTTAGGCGATTACAATATAGGTACTTGTTTGTCTCCTTACATTATAAAAAATGTAAGTAACTGTTTTTATTATTCAAACGAATAGTTTTAGTTATGAATTAAAATAATAAAATGTTTTTATTGATACATGCTTAAGTCTACAAAAACGATTGTAATTTATATTTACCTACCCAGTATTATATTGTAGTCTTTGTATTTACCAAAAAGTAGAATAATATCCATATATTTACTGGCCTAGTTTTCTGAGGGTAGTTGTAAGTTTTCTTTTTACTGGATAAAGTTAGTGATGGTGACAGCACGGTTTTGACCTCATAGTTTTATTTCTGAATATAAAATTATTAGATTGGTCTATCTGAGTGCCCATAAAGTTGTATTTATGTTGGAAATTACGTAAAATGTTAAATCCACGCATACTGTCGTCAGCTGCAGCGGTTGCTATAACTTGTGCCGTGTCTGCTGCTGCATATTATTACAAAAGGCGCAATGCTGAGATCAACGAAGTAATGGTGTTCTGCAAATTACAATTTAATGCCTATAATTATTTTGATAAGTTGATCAGTTATGTAGAAGCAGCAAAGGAAGGTGTTAATGTCTGCATGCCTAGCATTCACAACCCTGCTATACAAGGTCGTTTGGTTTCATTGATAAAAAAGAAAAATATCAAGATACGTATAATCATCGATCGCACTGGATATAATGAATCGACGGATTTTTTCATCAAAGAGCTAATTGACGCGGGTAAGTTATTTTAATTTCCGTCATGAAGAACAAAGATAGTCGTATTACTTTTTTTTTTTAAATATTTATCTATTATTTATGTTAATTTCAGGGGCAGAAATAAAATGTAAAATAAATGAACAAATTTATAAGATGCAACACAAATTCTGCTTAGTCGACGACAAAGTTCTCATGACGGGCACTTTAGATTGGGGAAACGACCGTTCTGCCGACCACTGGAATTACGTATACATCACTAATAAATCACAACTCGTAGATCCAGTAAAAAAAGAATTTTATCAAATGTGGGGTGAATTTTCTAGCGATATTGGGATATACAACAAACCTCCATCCTGCGAAAGCTACACAGATATCGTAGAGATTAGAAATTCAGAAAGAATTGATGTTGAAACTCGGGCGCACTTAGAACCACCTACGATACGAGAATCAACATTGACCCCTGAAATATATATATTGTAGTCTATCAACATTTTACCAATTTTTTTTACAAATGTTTTTTATACCAAAATTGATATTATACATGGGCATGATGTATAATATCAATGTATTAACTTATTTTTAATAATGAGACTTATTTATTTGAATCACAAATAATTCTAATTTTGATAAAATGTTTGCAACTGGTATCACAGCCAAGGGCGAAGCTGGCTTCTGCCTATTCTAGTTATTTTCTGTATCACTCAAATTTTTCACTTTCAACTTGAAATTATATTTCAGTTTTGAAACTGCTTTTTGAAGAAAAGCATTTCTTTGTTCTGTATTTCCCAAATGTTCTTCACACAAAATATTCTTAATTTTCGAATACTTCACAATATCAATGTATCTTATTGCTTATTCATGTTTCAATTTATTTTAGTCAGCTTTGAATTTTATAAAATTAATTTGTATGCTATTGTTTTTATTCATAATTATAAATTAAATTACTAAATTGTTCTTATATCTTTAATTTACAAAAAAAAAGTATTATTATTATAAACAGACTATATTTTATTTAATAGGGTCACAAGACCATAGATAGGACCCAATGCCACAAATCAGGAGTCACCGGTTAGAGTCCTACTTGTCGTCGACTTTTCCTTTCACCAGAATTGTAACTAGTATTCATTCAGCTAGTAAATGTTTAATACAATAAAAATTTGATGATTATGTTGTACTATAAGTAAATAATGTTGACATTTGATAATATTATCCAATCTTGCACAAACAACAATGGTCACCCTTTTCGTAATATTGACCCATGAAAACATACAATACTTAATTATATTTAACTAAATACTATTACTAATTCATTCTTAGAAACTACTCCCCACCCCTAATAGCCTTATATTTGGCTATTTCATTGGGGAAGGTTTTTGAAAGTTCTGACAACAGATGACTCTTGAAGCGCTTGTAAGAGTCAATCTTTCCTTTCACCTCTTCATTCTTAGCCAGAGCCTTGTCTATGCAGTCTTTAGTGTACAGCTGAGGGTTACGGCCTTGGTCAATGTAACTGTAAATAAAATATAGCATGTAAGTTCATTTAACAAAATAAGTTGTGCAGAATATCATGCAAAATAACATTAACAATGTGTAGATAACAAATATTTTTCTGTCTCGGCATATTTGATATGCATCCTACATCACATTGTATCATTAAAAGCAAACTGGCTCCTTTATATAGTGGAAAAAAATGGTAGTACATATTTCCAAAGCATTAATTCACTCTCATATTATACCTATGTACTATATTAATGTAAGAAATGCTATTCAACTGTAATGACAATTTAGGTCAAATGGCAATCTAGAAAAATCAATTACACTACTTGAACTGTAAATTGGATCAAAGACTAACGATTGGATCAAAAACTAATAACTAAGGACTAACAAGACAGTTAAGTTGAAGAAGCTTTGACCCAATTTTGCTTCACTATGATGACTACTTACTCAAAAACCTCTGTAGGAACATGAATATCATGGACTTGGGACTTCAGTTTATCCACTTCTTGCAGACCAGTCACTAGCGATTGTCTGAAATGTTTACACATACATTATACATTTAAGTAATCTATAATTCAGATACAAGTGCATATAGCCTAAAAGAGTAATAACTTACATTTTTTGATTCAGAACGCTTTGCCCTTGTGGCTGAAAATCACTGACAATTATACGGATTTGTCTCACATTCTCGATAAACATTTCAAGTTGTGTCTCTAAATTTTCCAGTGGCGACGACATTTTACAGAGGAATATTGACACTAATTTCTACGTACAAAATAACTTTCACAATCAATCTTCAACGTGATCAGACAAAATACAACTATTTAGAGAGGTTTATGAAAACACAAAGCGAAATCACAAAAAATAACAAATCTTAGAATCGGAGCCTCCACAAATTGAAATAAGACAAAAATTGTCTTGTCAAATCAATTTAAATTTGTCAAAAACAAAATTTAACATTAATTTAATGTCATATGCAAACCACTGATAGCACAGACTAGTTTTCATTTCAATAATTCCATGTTCCATTCCATGTAACAAAATATCAATTTTAGCAGAATCCCCTATTTTAGACTAATAACTGCTACGATAACGATTTAGCACATAGACAGCACTTACGAGAACAAGACTTTTGTCGTAAGTTACGAGTTACGACAATACCTAGAATGTGGTACAGACGTATACCTCTATTTGAGACTAATAACTGCTACGATAACGATCTAGCATATAGACAGCCCTTACGAGACCAAAGCTTTAGTCGTAAGTTACGTACGAGTTACGACAAAACCTAGAATGTGGTATAGACGGCTGCACAGACGAGCTGTATCGGGTATCCCAGTTTTTCTTGTCATTAGTTGTCATTGTCAGTTGCCAATCCAAGTGATTTTTTTGTTTGTTTTTGTTGAACTGTTTGAAGTTGACATGACATTGCGCGAACCGGGAGGTTAGAAAATTTTATTAGAAATCGAAAATACAAATCCTAAAATAATTAAACTTTGTGATGTTGCTAAAAGTGCATGATTCGGAGACTAAAACAACATTTTATGAAGCTGCGATTGCTGGTGGCCTGGCAGGAGCATTCACGAGGGCAGTAGCACAACCCCTCGACGTTTTAAAAATACGATTTCAACTGCAACTTGAACCCATAGAAAGCGGTTCGAAATACAGTTCTATATTACAAGCAGCAACTTCTATTGTGAAAGAAGAAGGTATTTCCACGTTATGGAGTGGTCACGTACCGGCGCAGTTGTTGTCAATATCATACGGTGTCCTTCAGTTTTCTATCTTTGAGAAACTTACGCAAGCATGTCAAAAAACTGATTTACAATTTTACAATGATCATAGACTTTGGATTAACTTTACCAATGGAGGTGTGGCCGCTGCTATAGCGACCGTCGCATCTTTTCCCTTTGATACTGTTAGAACTAGGTTGATTGCAGAGCAAAAAACTCAAAAGGCGTACAAGGGATTCTCTCATGCGTTGTCTTCTATGGTTAGGCGTGAAGGAACAGCTGCTCTGTTTAAAGGATTAATTCCTACTCTTGGACAAATTGCTCCGCATGCTGGCATACAATTTGCTGTATACAAATTATTCAGTGAAAGTATATTTAATAAATTAAGTTTCTTCCAAAGAAATTCCACTGGACATTCAGCAGTGGAGTCATCATTGGTGGCCAACTTATTATCTGGTTCTATAGCAGGATTTTTTGCAAAGACTGTAATTTATCCATTTGATTTAGTCAAGAAAAGACTTCAGATTCAAGGGTTTCAGCAGTATAGGAAAGAGTTTGGGAAACAAATGTATTGCAATGGTCTATTACACTGTATAAAATTGACCATTACTGTGGAAGGGTTCTTAGCACTTTATAAAGGCTATGCTCCAAGTATGTTGAAGGCTGTTTTGGTGTCTGCAATGCATTTTGCTGTTTATGATGAAATTAAACACCTATTTGCAAGATTTCATAGACAATAACAATGGAATCTCTAAAATTATGAATGCAAAAACTTATGTATACCTGTCTTGGTATTTACTTATTGAGTATTTAATAGGTAGTATTAAGCTTTCAAATTATGAATTCAAGTTACTTTATTACTTGTTATTTAAAAAAAACAATTTAGTCCAACATCTGGCCTTAAATATTGTGAATTGGATTGCTGTAGTGTTAACTGTAATCTTATTTATTTCCTTATGATGCAAGTAAATTTAAAAATACAGAAATACAAATTAAGAACGAGTTGGCTTAGTTGGTCATAGCGTCTGGTGTATTTAACCAGAAGATACAGGTTCGAATCCTGCCTGCAGTCGTATTTTTCCTTTACAAAATGAACAAGTATTACAATCACATTATGAAGATGAGCATTCAGACAATATAGTTGAAGGATGCACAAGTATCACAAATATTGTATAATTATTATTTATTATAAGTAAAATATCAGCAATAAAGATAATGATTGCTAATTTCATGCAATTATTAATGCTGATATTTAAAATAATCAGTCAATATTTGTAAGTCTTATACCTATTTTTATAAGAATAATGTTGTGTTTGTTCATTTATTTGTTAAAATATGTTAAAGGAGTTATAGATATTTTTATTACAATCATGTATTTGTGTACACTGTACAGGCATAACCATAAATTAGTATGTTATCTTTTATATCAAGTTCTTATATTTGAAATGTAAAGTCTGGTGGATTCCAAATTATGATAGTAAAGTTCAATTATTTCCTAAATTTTTTTGGACAAACAACACTTTTTTAATTTTTTAAGTTACTTTTGAGCACTTGTCACGCTCACCACTTTTAGGTAAGTACTTAAATAAGTTTTTGCCTTCCTCTGTAATATATATTTTTTTAATTCGCAGCATAGATGCATTTTTAAAGTGTCTTATGTATTGTTCCCTCAGTCACTGCAATGTGCGAAAGGGAGGTAGTGTTATTTTTCTTGCATAGCTATATCTCTGTCTAACATTACAAATAGATTAAAGAATACTTATAGAATTCATGCTTTGACTGAATGCCATTAAAATGTCTGTGATATATATATTTTTAAATTCCCTTGGTAATGTTAGTAAAGTATAGTTTTTTTTCTTTCTACCTGGTTTGTGTTTTCTAGAGACACAATCGTATTGTCTCCATAATACCAGCATTTCCATAATTATTAGAAAAGCAGGTGAAGATAAAGACTCGGGTTTTCCAAAAAGATTTTTAAATAAAACATTGAACTTTAAAAAACTTTATTGTTAACTAAAATGACTATAAAACAATATTTTCCTAATGACATAATACATGACAAATTATTAGATTATCTACTCACAGTTGAATACATATAATGGAATGTTTATACATATAAATGTTCCATTCAAAATGCATATAAATATTCCATTCTGAAATTACACAGGCCTATGCATATTTTCCATTTCTGTAGGTACCTTCCTTTTGCAGGAAATCAGGAAAGTTAATACCTCGGTATTTATTTATTCGATGCATTTTTTTTCTAAACTACCCATATGATATCACATATCCCATATTTCTCATCAAAGTATCTTTGATAGCTGGCTGCAGTTCCTTCTTCATGTATGTCGTCAAGAGAGTTCGTATACCTTTCGTGAATATATCCTCCATTTCTCTAGAAATGTCTTCGGCTTCGTCCAATTCATCGTCTGGCCTAAAAAGTTTGCTTCGTTCATAATTGACCCTGCTCCTCGGTTCGTAAACGATGTCCCAGTTATTATCAGCAGACCTACTATCCAACGCGTCATTATAAATTTGTCTCAAGTGTGGATCAAAGGAAAATTCATCCGATCGTCTTCTGCGTTTCAAAGGCAAGTTGTCCTTGTTTCTTACAGAGTTCCTGTTAATGTATTTCTCGCAACCGTAAGCGTAGACGCTAATGAAACCTGGCTCCACAAATTCTGAATCGGTTTTGACGTTGAACTTCCCGGGTTGTTGATTTAAAGGTCTCGTGTGGAAACCGATTCCGGCTTTTCTTAACCTCAGTATCATGTTACAGCCGTTCGCTCGGCGATTTCTTGAATAATCATCAAGGAAGGGACCGTCGCTAGCTCTAGATTCAGCATAATGTCTTCTCAATCTTCGATTAGGTGGAATCCCTCTATCTAGGTCATTCGCATCGTACAAATCCACGTTTCCACTGATTGTTATATCATGGAACAAAAGCATGGTGTCAAGTGAAACGTTTCTCGGATCGAAGTAGCATTTTTCAACTCGTACCCAGTTGCTGTTTTGAGGGAGTCGTACGCGCATTCTCGTAACATACATATCTACGGGTGCGGATCGCATTTGTTGGAACAGGCTGTACCCATTGAGGTCGATGCTTTGACTCTGAAACAAGGACACAGATTATATTTGATCGTTTTAAAGTAGAGGTTTGGTGTCCAAATTATGGCGACAAATTGCCTAGGTAATTAATAGCAATTAGGTAGATACGTCTTGGAATTGGAGCGGACTTAGATTCCGATGTATAACAGCGTTGTTTATAAGAAAAGAAAGAATAAATCAGTTAAGGAAATAGACAATCTTAAATGTACCTAACAATTAAGTACACACTTTAACTTTTCGACGGACGAACTTGAATCTGAGACGAAAGAAGAAATTGAGACAAAAATGAATCAATTTATTGATCAGGACAGTGCCATCATCAACAGGAACTACGTAGATATGTTCTGTTTACCAAAGGAGTGTCCAGATTTTTAGGCTGCGTCCTTTTCCGTCGCTTCATCTGGTCCAAGGCAGACTCAAGTCGTGATGAGCAGCGTTCTCCAGCGATGGGCACTGTTGTTAGAGGCGGCAGACCACCCGGTCCTAAGCCCAGAGCTGGTCGACTATCAAATCGCTTAACTTCGAATAGGGGAAGGAAGCGGGACTCTACAAGAAAGAGTTGTTAATTAGAATTTTTACTTAAAATCATTTATTTATGCATCGCACTATAGGTAGATATGGAGAATCCATTATTAGGTAGTTGGTATTCTCGACTTGCCTCTACCAAAATTGTTTCCCTCGTCGATATATAACCGATGAAGGTAACACCGCGTTTCACCGCGCGACAACATGTTGCAAACAGCTACCTATCCCACTCAGTCTTTGAGAATTAGATAGAGTTTGATAGATGTTTGCAACATGTTTTGTTGTCTGTGGAAACGCGAGTTAAGCCTCCACCATCTCAATTAGCCTTACATCTGTTAGGTATTATCAAAAGATGTGTAGACTAATCAATTCTAGAACTCTTTTCATTTGACTATTCAAGCGTCGGCTAGGGCGTCGGACTTGCGATCATATGGTTGCCGGTTCGAACCCCAACCATTGCACTACCGAAGTACCGACGTGAACCCACTCGTAACACAAGCATTTAGCTTAGCACGAGGGGTTAACAAGAATACTAGTAATGTGTGACCCACATTGCTAGAAAGCTTTTATTAAAAAAAAAAAAATAGATTCGCTTTGTGTTTTATTGTTGATTGCGAGGACTTTTGTTGTTAAATACTTATCATCGTATGACGATAGAAAGTTCAAATTCGAGGTGTCGAAAATATGATTTATGCGTTCAAAGGAAGCACTGTAATTAAGCAGAGGTTTGAACTTATTCTTGTTTATACCTAATTTAAGGACGTAACCCTAAAGTTCCCTGTGTTTTAGATCTACCATGTAATAAGGGATGGTCCAATTTGATTAGTAACCAGACACAGATTCTGCCTGCACTCCCTGGGAATCGAATCGCGGACCTCTTGGTAAGCGGTAAGCGTGCTTGCGATCACTTGATGTGGCAGTTACAGAATGAGATCAGACAAATATACGTACCTAAGTATCTGAAGTATCAAGATTTTAAATTCATAGGACTTGTTAATTTTAAGGTTTAGTAAGTACTTAGATTCTAATGTTTGTCTTCAGAAATCCCTAATTACTTATTGTTTTTTAAAATGGCGTCCTAAGCACCGGAAAAGAATAATTAGAAAAAGAAAATAATGTGCAGGCAAACATAAAATTGAAAGTTAACGTGTAATTATATTCTATGGTGATATCCTACCTACTGTTTTCACTTCTATTGTCTAATGTTCAAAGGCGTGAAAATCGTGAGCTGGTTTGGCTTGCGACGTCAATTAGTCAAAAGTACAGCAACGATGAGTTTCATTTATTTTTAATTATAGACTTGACTGCCGCGTTAGTCTAGTGGTCCCAAGCACAACTGCTACGCTAGAGGTCTTGGGTTAGATTACCAAGTTGAGCGGAGTTATTAAGTTTTTCAATGAAATTCTCTGAAGCAGCTCAGAGTCTGGATTAGTGCCTGGTTAATGGCAATAGGCTCGCCCTCTATTACATGGGACCTAAACATACCGGTGAAACGTGGTTGTACATTAGTTGGTACGCTTCTGCCTTCGGGGGAATACAGACGTGATGGTATGTTATTTATAATTATTGTATTGTTTTTTGAAAAACTTATTGTATTATACGATGCAGCGAAAGCGTGAGACTTGCGAAGCTACCGGCTATAATAGGTATCTACGAAGCGCTTTTACTCTTCAAAGTAAACCGTATAATCTCGGAACAGGAGATTGTGGGTACGATTCGCTTTTCATTTCTATTGATCTAGTTCACGTGGGATTTCTTAGATCTACTGTTTACTTAACAGCTACTTAACATAACTTGATAACCGGTGTACCTAACAGATTTGGGCATTTAGATTTCTTGCTGATTCTTGTCTTGCGAAATGTAGGTAGACAACTTGTAAATTTAAATTTAACGGAAATAATCAAGTACCTAGGTAGATACTTATGTACCTACTTGATAATTTCCGTTAAATTTAAATTAGTAGGTACCTATTTAAGGCAAAATAGTACTGATATGGTGCGCCGTATGTAAGTATATTTTTACGTCCCATTCCCAGAATGTTCTAATAGAAAAATCCAATGCTCTACTAACTTATGAAAACAATCTCATCTCACATTCAGCGTCCTAATTTGCATCCACTGGATCAATGGGCAATGACGCAGTTGTGGAGCTAGAAGTAGTGTCTATCGAGCTATTTGCAGAAACCCTAATTAATCAATTATATCTAATACATAAATGATTATTTATGACACTTTTGTGAATTCATTTTAAGTTTTGTTCTGTTCTGTTCTGTAACGATCAATGAATAACGTACCTACTTATGGTTTGATCAGTCTGAGTCCAATATAACACGACAAATAATTGAGGCAGCAGGTGCAGCCTGAGATGCCTCATAAAATCATTATTATTGGTTTTAGGGGCAACTTTCAGAGCTCATTTGTGGAACGGATTCCCTAAATTATCATCGCAAATCGATCAAATCGCCTAATTACCTTTTTGTGCTTCTGCAGATGGAAGTTCGTTTTCACTAGCCGACGCAGTTTTCGCAAATAATATGAACATCCACCAGAACTTTACCATTTCTCACAATGTTTAACAAACACAATCTCAACTAGGCTGTATACCAATCCGCCTTGACGCGATAAAAAAATGCAACTGTCAAAAAATACTGCGACTGACTTCCTCTCGCCGTGAAACCGTAACGTAAAATAAAGTATGGAAGGTAAGACAATAAGAAGTGCAGTCTTTGGAAAATAATCCCCGCTTGAGCCGATTGTACTCGTGCTGCTAGACGATTTCGCGACAGGTGCCTAGATAGTACCTACCTACCTAATACTTATTTACTAGGTAGATGGCCGGTAATCGGCGAGAGGACAATTTATTAGAGCGAAAATGAAGACGCTTGCAATGTCTCCGTGAAGAACTTATGAAGGACATAAATGAGAAAACAGCAAAGTCTTTGTCTTAAGGAGGTGATAATAGTTATAGTGGAGTACTGCCGAAAAAACTAGGTAGGGAAGTCACCGGCGTACCACCGGGCTAATCTGTAGATTTTCTGTCAATTTCATCAAAACTGGGCCTTTTGGAGTCCATAGAGAACATACACACATAGATTCTTTTATAAGTAGATACACACATACACTCACGCCTTTTTCCCATAGGGGTAGGCAGAAACTATAGAACGCCATTTGCTACGATTCTCGTATACTTCTTTAATAGATATAAGTATCTTTAAATCTTTGTTTATCCCGTCAGGTAGTAGATGTCCGATTGACCAAGCTATGGAATTCAAGATTTTAAATACTTGTTTATCCCGCCAGGCAGTAGATGCCCGCTTAACCAATGGTTGGAGCCATGGAATTCAGCATCATAATTATTTGTTTCAGCCCTGATAGGTTTTATGGCAACATAGACAATGCGCTGATACTTAGGAATAAATTATTTCTGTCCCTTTTATTCATAAAATATGGGCACCAAACCGAAACTTAGGTACAGTCTACGTGACAATACTATACCTATCTAAATAAGTATAATAATATAACATCCTATTATTTTTTATATCAAAGACGACATCGCGGCAAAACAAGTAGACCGTGACGTCATTACGGCAAGTAATTGGGTTAAGCCGTTTAAAATTGTTGACAAAGTTGAGCGACCCCGCGGTATGGAACCATGGTTTGATTACATACTTTTACTTGGAGCCTTATCTGTGGTACCTACCTATTAGAACGGTCAACAGACACGTTATCTGTGAGAGATAGTGTCATTCTACACGCAGGCTGGAACATTTCTAAGATACCCGACTAATGAAAACAAAGGGAGTTCTCGTCGTCATGTACAATTTTTCAACGTAAAGTTATATTTTTTAGCTGGGCACTGATTCTCTCTAAGTATTGTCCAATAGGTACTCTGACCGAGTCCTGCGTTGTGGGTTGGCAGGTATTTTACGAGAGGAAAGAACCAAAGAAAATCATTGCCGTTACATTGCAGCGAGTGATAATTTAAGCTTATTACAATTAACACACATGACTTTGTTATTTTTTGATCGGAACAATTGTACTAAGCACTTTAAAAGCACGACCGATTGTGCCTGCAAGTAGTATTGGTTAAATTTTGAAGTCAGTTTCGTTTTTTAAGAAAATTTCGATCAAAAAAGGTTTTTTTTTATTTTCTAAGCACACCAATTGATGTCACTTGTAGTGGTTATGTTGGCGATTTGAACTTTAAAATTAGACGGAAATCTAATTGAATTTCTCCTGTTGAAATAATATTTTAAAGTCGGTAGGTAGGTTCTACCTATTTTGTTAGTTAATAAGTAGGTGCCCACTTAGATAACTATCACCAAGTATAATTGCCAGACACCAAACATTAGTCTCGCCTATTGTTTTGTCTGCTATTGTCCCAAAATATTATCTATGTTTAATGTTTGTAACCACTCTCGTTGCCCATTGTTATATTATTACGTTTTTCTTAAGAAACTTCCGTGAAATAACGAAAAGTTGCCATTTAACTAGACGAATTTGTGCATATTGTATTACCAAAGAACTGTGTTGTTTCAAAATATTGCGTGGTTTGGTTTGTGTCAAGATGCGAACATACCCATGCGCAATATAATTATGCTCCCATGCGACTTAGATATTTTTATAGGCGGTACTGAATCTAATGACGCTTACGAATTTGTTGAAAGAAAGAACTTTACCCTACGCAAATTCAATTTTAGCCAAAATATTGTAAAACATTCCCTCTAAAACATTATTTATTTGGTTTCATCCAAAAATAAACATCGCACATCATTGTAGGTGCCAAAACTCATAGCTTAGGTACCTATTTAACCAGGTCAGTCACATTTGTATACTTACGCATTGTAACAAACTCGCTTGAATACTCATCTGCATCGGCCTGGCCCCGACTACTTATTGTTAACGAGCACTTCCGGAGGGTCCCGAACTCCCAAGTCCCAATGCCAACGCAATTTGATCTTAGCATATTGACCTCTCTAGGACGATTATATCTTAGACTAGTTCATAATATCATCCAATAAAGGTTTCCGGTTCAGCTTCGAATATACCAAATAAATTAACTCAGCAATGTAGCTATGATCCTGATCGTTCATTAGAAACTGCGAGATAGACTTTTTTGTGCGTCAAATCAACGCATTAGTTTTATCTTTATGCGTGTGGAAAATACATCTTATGGATCGACCGAGATGAGACATGAGGCATAGAAAAATATTCTATGCCGAATAAGGACGGACATAGGTAACGGAATCCTGTTAAAAAAAATCAAATGTTTTAATTAAGCTTTTCCCGGTGAACGAACACATGGTCCCAACAATGTCATTGTTTGTTAAATTGTGCAAGCGTGTCGTGTCGGTGCCACAGTGGTGCAAGCTGAGCCATTATCATCAAACAATAGGGAAAGCCGCGGCCAGCTTGTGCGGTAGGCTATAGAGCCAGCTGTCAAATAAGCGGAGTAAGGAGGTTTCTTAGCCTTTTTTAACCTGTGTGGAAATCGTCATAGATATCTCATGGTAAGTATGTCAGACTGCTACAGACTAAAATCACACGGTGGCCATTTCCCACCCAGGGATCTCCTCGCTCGGAGATCTCTAAGGGAACGAACGCTACCGTGAGCTATCCTAATAGGCTCTGAAGGAGCAGCCGAAGAGGAATTGTAAAATAAGGATTCCCGCCACGGCCTGATGTGTTCCTTGATTATTCCGATACACCGATTTCGCATCTGTCCATGTCACAAACCTTTTATTAGCATGAGGCCACGGTTCGGTTTCCTGGTCACGATTGTGCAATGCACCTATTATTGGGATGTTATGTCTCGGAATAAAGTATTTTAGAGTTTCTACAATTTACGAACAGATATCAGTAAGTAGATACTTATATAGTACTTTTCAAGCAACAGCCATCTTCAGATCTAGCTACACGACCCAATTTTAAGGTAAGTAATTATATGTACCTACTAACTTAGATACCGATACCGCCTAATATAGTTTTAATTATTCTGTAACTAAGTACCTGTTACTATAAAATGTGTTTTTTTTATAGATAAGTAAGCAAAATAAATCATTCAAAGCACTTATATCTACTTATAAAGAATCTACGCTACGCTGTTTTAGGAGCCGTACCTTCTAGGCACAGAACAATTTCTATGAAATAGGTTCATTCCATTGTAGTATAGTTTGAAAAAATCCGCGTCCGTGTATGTAAACAATAATAAAAAAACATGATTATCTATTATGCAAAGTCAAAGAAGGCTTTAAATCGATCATCGCTTGCATTACAATACTAAGGTACCTACATCTTGTATTTATTAAATGTGCATTTTAGTAATAGTGGTACTAAGCGCGACTGTTACGCTAGAGATCCTGTGTTCGATTCCCAGGTCGATTCAATTATTATTGGGCTTTTCTATGAAATTCTCATTAGCTGCTCGGAGTTTGGATATCTGTCCGGTAATGACCCCCTATTGCATGAGACCTTAACATATCGGCGAAGTGTGGATGTACATTAAGTACCTACACCTCTGCCTTAGCCCTTCGGGGACACAGAAGTGATGGTATGTTATACCTTAGATATTACATTTGTCTCAAATGAATGTTAGTAAAACTACGAGAAACAGCTAGGAATAAATTCGTGCATATTCGATCCCCGGTTATTGTATTTCCATAATTCGTTGACTCAATGATAAAAGTGCTGGAAAGCAGTACCTACTTAGGTATAGATAATACTTATCTATTAGTATTACCACCTATTCGATACAGTATTTATCTTGCTATCAATATTACGTACTCGAATTTAAATAAGTACTTAGTTAACTTTTAATTTATTGTGAAATCCTAAAGGCGAAGGTCTTTCCTTATCTTCCTTTCTTTCTTATCCGGATGGTGTAGGATTCTTACCCACTAAACCTAGCCTAGTGGCCACCATCAGTATCTACATAGAAGGACTTAATTAAATACTTAGTTACCTGACCATTTGGTATAAAAAACCGGATAAAGATAGTTTTACTAAGTTACATAGACCGTTGATGTCTTTCTAAGAGTAGTTTTCTTTGTCTATGAAAGACATCAACGCATTTAAAAATTACCTACCGTAAATTCTTGCTACTGTAGTGCCTTCGCTTACTAGCTCCTCTTGCATTATTAAGGGATCACGGTTATAATAAAATTGTCTGTACTTAAATGGCATCTTAATTAATGTCATTTGAAAGAAATACCTACTAAAGAATATTTTTTTATAAATTAAATAGGTTCCGAGGAGTCGGCATTTCCCATCTGATGATCACTGAGAAATTTCCTAAACAAATTCAAAGACTATGGTTGGTTTTTTTTTAATCCCGGTAGGCAGGTGGTAAATAACTGCACAGGTAGTGTATTTATATTAACAGCAAGACAAGTTATGTACACATGGCTACACATCAAGCTATACAAAACCAGTTTAGACTGACCTCCCATTGTAAAGGTTTTATGTACTTACATTCAAGTCCAGCTTATTCTGGTTTTGTATAGCTTGATGTGTAGCTGTGTGTACGAAAGCTATCTATCACCATTAAACGTATATATTACCCCCTGATATGGCGGCAAAGGAAATATTTCCATTCATGTCAAGGTTCTTGCTCATCTCCTATGAAGGCTGCCACACACCTAGCTATAATATATATTAATATACCGTACTATAATAGATACAGTTTGTTCGAAATAAGTAAGCCGATCGGAAGTTAGCCGTTCCGAACTACCGCGATGATAAAATCGTTTAATTAGGTGTTTTATTACATAAATAACGAAATTAGTGAAAAAAATAATTAGAAATGTGAAACACATACGACTCTAATTATCTTTACACCAACTCTTTCTATTAAAATTTACCACTTTTATACCACTTGCAGACAACTTTCGATCGGCTTACTTATTTCGAACAAACTGTATGTATTATTATAGCAAGGTACTACACACGGAGACAATGCTATCCCAATATACATATATTTTGCCTTCATTCTTACTATACCATAATATATATTAATAAAGGCAATAATATAAATCACAGTAGGTATAGTTTCGTGACGTCACAAAAAAATATATATTATAGCTGCATGTGCGGTCGCTCGAAAATTAGTAGGTATAGAAAATAATTATAATGTGTCCAGCTATAATTTATATTAATATATATTTGGCTACGTGTGTGACGAGCTTTACGCTTCAAGTATTGATAAATTGTATTATAACTAGCAACTGTTCTGCGCATGCTTGGTGACCGATCACAAGAGCTTCACCTACTCTGTCCGCGTCTATAAATAATCCTGGTTCATGATTGGCCGGTCAAACTAAACATACTACTTTATGTTCGTTATCCCTGCTGTCCCAGCTGGCACCTATAGGTACCCATAAACGGTATAGATACCTGCTTTTCTTATAGCTACTAGCCGACTTCTAAGTAAGTAATTAAATTCCAGTAAGAACTAGGTATATTCTCATTGTTATTTACCTACTAGTATGTGTCTAGCTTTGATTATATACCTGTCTAGCTTAAATGCTTGTGATTTGGCTAGGTGTGTAGGTTACCTAGGTATGACTGACAACCATTTGGCGAAAAATAAAATTATAGTGATTGTCGAACCATAAAACACAAAGTGATACGTATAAAATCATTGATATACGCATCCTAAGGCTAGAACGTATCTGTATAGAAATAGGTATCGTTTAATACTAGAAAAAATAAATAAATAATAATTAACGAGATTATCGTCTATTTTATATTTTTTGTAGGTGCATACCAGATACCTACCCATTTTTATCAGAAAATAGGTATATCAAAATAACAAAAAAATAATAGGTATTTATTTTATCAGTCTGCAGCCCTAGTTTTGTCAAAAGATGACGCTATTATCGCACCCGTAGACATGAATAACAGGAATACTAGACACATCTAAAGCTAAGCATAATTACATTGCAAAAGCTGGGTAAAGAAGATCTAAGCAAAAATAGTTTTTCATTGTAGAAAATAGAAATAGTAAACACAATGATATGTATTTTTGTCTACTTCTAGATGGCGCTACCATCGCAATAACTTGACTGACAGTTTGAGTTTTGATATGACAGCAGACAGAATCACAGGATAGGTCTTAGGAGCGGAAGATTATTTTTCGTTCGTACGATCTCGCTCCGTCGCTCGATTGTTCATTGCATTTTGCTTGCAGAATGCTACAGAACGTCTTAACTCTCAATCAACATTATTGCGTATCGTTTATTTACTAGTATTTTTTCAGTGCTTTGTGAACGAAAATATTATCAATCGTGATCGTGATGACGTGAATAAAGTGAATCGGTTGAACTCGATACAATGGATTGGTGTGTAACATTCAATACAAGGTAATGGGCGATGTTCTCGTTCATATAAGACAAAAGGCTCGTCCTTCACACATTAGTAGAGCATCGTTGTGCAAACAAACTGTTATCTACACGCCGCGTAATATTAGAGGTGATTATTGAAATGCTAATTAACGCTACACTGCATGTAAGTACAGCGAGCCGCGTAGCGCTCATATTATAGTTAATCTGCGCCAAGCAACGACGTATATTTACTAACTCCTCTTGATGGTGGTGGTCTCCTATCGCTTGATGCTGTAACCAGTAATAGTACAACTTACTAAACAAAAACCATGGCCAATGCAAAGAACAGTAGATTAAAAGCTTCCAAAAGTGGGTCTCCGAAAAAGAGAGGACGTCCTAAATCAAAAAAGTCGTTGGCAGGTCCCCGTCCTGGTCCCAGTCCGAGTCCCAGTCAATCAGTGGTGCTGGAAACTGACAAAGAGTGTGAAGTAGTAATGAAACGGCCAAGCAATACAGTGGTCATGTCAGCTGATGAAAAAGTACAATTTATACTGAATAATGGACACGAATTAAAGGAAAAATTTATTATCGCCAAAGCACCTAATGAACGTAAGAAACGTGATCCATCAACATATTTTAGGAAAAAACAGGACAATGATCTCCCCCTCATATCTAGAAGTGGACGGCTTAAAAAGACAATAAAATGCAATATAAAGCTCATTGATAGTATACTGAAGAATGAACTGATGATTAATGATAGTGAAAAAGATAAACGCACTCCGCCTGCGGTGCCTCCACCTGTGGCAATGTCACCTTTACCCAAAGGTGTAAATAATAACAATGATGACGATGCAAAATCGGACCAAAATAATCAGGACTTTTCTCATGGTAATGATGGCTCTGAATATAGAATGTCTGATGATAATATTTCCAATGCATCTGATAACATCCCTGAGGACACAATTGCAAAAAAACCAAAGAAAAAAAAGAAGAAAAAGAAAATCTATAATAAATATGAACATGATTTAAAGAAACCGCGACCGACACATGTCACATTAGAAAATGGTTTAGTGTTAAAACTCGCATATTTTGAATGTGACCATTGTGGAAAATCATTTAACAGAAAAACTTCCCTGTGTAGACACATGTTAGTGCATCTTGATTTGAAGCCATACACTTGTCCTTATTGCCCACTAGAATATAGGAGCCGCTACAATATGGATGTCCATATAAAACGGTATCACAGTAAAGCACTTGAAGGGCTTTATATCTGCAATTACTGTGATGAGAAATTCCTTGAAAGAGAAAACTTAAAAAAACATATAGTCATTCACACCAAGAAATCCGAGAATTCTTACAGATGTATTTATTGTAATGAGGTTTTTACACAGAACCTTTTGTTAATGCAGCATGAGAAGAAACATATGGTTAATGGTCGTCATGCGTGCACGCTGTGCAGTATGACGTACCGATGTCGCACCCGCCTGTACTTGCATGTCAAAAGCCATTTGAAAATAAAAGATTACATTTGCCAGTACTGTGGTAAAGGATTTTTAAGGAACGAGTCTTTGGTGCGACATTTCGAGGTTTTCCACGGTGGGCAAAGACTAGTGTGTCCAGTATGCAAGAAAAATTTGAAAGGACATTTGACTGAGCATATGCGTACGCACGAGAAAAAGCGTCCGCATAAGTGTCCTGATTGTGGACAACGGTTTACGCAGTCCACTCAGATGAATGTCCACCGACGAGCGCACACTGGAGCCAGGCCATACCCTTGCCAAATATGCAACAGATTCTTCTCACATTCTAATGCGCTAATGTTGCATATCAGACGTCACACGGGAGAGAAACCATTCCCATGTGCAATGTGCCCCATGTCGTTCTCTCAATTACCTCATATGAAAACGCACATGCTTAAAATACATCGTAAAGTGAACCCCTACAAATGCCCCAAATGTGATTCCTTTTTTAAGCTCAAAGCACAGCTTGACGTTCACGCGAAGTCCTGCAAGGCAGGCAATGCTGGTCAAACTGTTAAAGTTAAGAACAAAAAGTCAAATAACCGCGAGGAAGAGACAGTAGAGCCGATGATGTCGCTGTCCCGGATGAGATTCCTGTTGGCCCTACTCTTTACGATGATCACCACTAAAGAAAAACTCGACTACTTAGGTGCGTAACCTTTTATTACTAAAGAGTTTGTTACCACTTTACTCATAATGGCACTGTTTTTTTTTATTTAGTGTGGAATACATTGCTTAGTGTGTGTCCGCCAATAACGGGAGTCCATATCGGAAATTCGTGCACAATTCATAGTAATTTTCAGTGGCAAAGCACTGATGAATTTAATGGTGACTTCTAATATTATTGTCGCGTACATAAGACATCAACGCGTTTTCATTCAGTTCGCGTCATCATAGGTCATTGAATTTAATCGAAGTAACAAGGTCGTATTAACAAATGCGCCGTCATTGAAATTGCAAGTGCGATCGAACCGAACAAACATTGATTGCGATTACGAAGCACTATAGTTTTTATTCACTGGATTGCGAAATCGAATGTTGTGTACGAGCGTTGTGTGCTTATGTGAAGTGGAGATTTGTTGGCACGTTGTTCATTGCATAGCTTATATCATCCTGGTTTTTATTCTAGCAAAGATACTTGTCGTTGTATGACAAGTGACGAGTTATCAACGAGGTTTACATTATGAGTAATAATTTCGTGAGTGAGTTCATTTCCCATTGTGTTATTAATTTCGGTGTTGGAGGGTGATGGCGGGTAAATGTAGGTAATCGGGAAATTGAATTTTAGGTTTTAATTATGCAAGAATTCGTTAGCTTTCGGTTGGTGAATGGTGGTGGCTGGACTGGAATATTATCTATTTCGTACAATTTATTAAGCTTTGTAAATACGCTCTTCACATTTTGTCCAGAGATTACGTCTAATATATTTTTTTCTGGCAGGATTTAACAAACGCCTGATTGACGAGATTCTTGTAGAATCGTTGGAGGCTATGGAAAAAACTCCTTGCAAGGACGAGTCCCTTACACCAATTAAGCGTTTAAAGATCAACATTGAGATGTTGCTGACTGGAACCGTACCCAAAGAACAGATGGAACTGTTTCGGGCCGAGAACAAGTCTACTGAGGATGTTTTGGAACTTCTTACCAACGAAAAAGGGAAGTAAAGATATCAAGAGTAAGTATATTCAATAAGGGCAGCTGCACATTGCCTGGGCGGGTTACAAGGCTAGTCTCCCATACAAAAGGCCTTGAGCCTAAAAAAAGCTTTGAATACAAGTTTTTTTTTTGTTCGCACCCTAAAGTAGCGATGCACGTGTTACACAATTTAGTTATATTCATAGACACGTGTTGGTCATATGACACACCCACTTTGTTGCTACATAAACGCTAGATAAGTCGCAAAGTTATAGATAGTCACGATTTTCAATCACGATCATCGTAAATAATTCATTTATAGATTTTTTTAGCGTTATACGTTCCAACAATTAAAATAAACTAACTATAAATATGGAAGGTAAAATCAGGTAGAAAAGAAATATAATCTTGTTTACACATAACCCGCCACGACATTGCGTCAGCCCTAGTTAAATATGCATTTATTCTTATGCCCGCTGAGACGGAAATATTTTACTGCAGCCGTTATCACATATTTCATGTTGGGTGTATATCAAGGGTGTAGCTAACACTATCAGCCGTATCAATGGTACGGGGCCTCCGGGCTTAAGGGCCCCGATATCTTCCATTTGTGCTTCACCGCAGTCGGGTATAAAGACCCCCCAACGTGTTGATACAGGGCCCGTCTGAAGCAAGCTACCCCACGGGTTATACACCGAAAATTTTTATATACTATCGATACGAAATTCTTATTTCAACTGGTCACTGAGTCAATAATATTACGAGTGATAAATAAACTCACTGCTTTTTAAGGTCGTCACTCATTTTGTTTTGGCATCGTTTCAAGTTTGTTTCGTACGTTTGTCGGTATGTAATGTATAGGTATTGTATATACCTAGGTAACGCAGCAATGCCTGGTTTGTCCTCGCGCGTCAAATCATTATTTATTCACGGTCATGCACTACAACTGTGTATGCTGGACTCGTATCTGTCATCGTAAACGTTTGCAACAATAAAAACATTATCTATTGCAGACGCTTATCCTTAAACAACCATGAGAAATACAAAATCCGTGAGATTTTATAAAAAGCTTTTCTGAAATCTATCTTGGTTTACCATTTTGCAAAGTTTTCCATTAAAAAAAAACTAATTAAATTATACATGTATTTAAATACAACATATTTCAATAGAATGTATCTAGGCCAAAAAGTGTCCCTATACATTAGTCTAAGCGCAAATTAATTATTACAAGGCGATCGAGTGATGTGATGTCACGTTGTTATTTATAATGGTTGTAGTTCCAGTGAGGATATGGTAAGCAATATAAGCGATGTTACAGCGAGAGCGTTTTGCGACGAACCCAATACAACATCACTTTATGCTATAAGTTTTTTTACGTTATAACTATTTACTATTTTACGTAGTAGACATGTAGTTTTAAGATAAAATGTTTGACTAAGTATTAGTGTTTTAAGATGGAAAATAGATTTATTATAGTAAAGTAATATAACGGAATCTGCCCAGCATTAACAGTACATCTTGGTCCCATATAGTTTGTATGAAATAACTCTTTGTGTCTGAAGTTAGCCGTTCCGAACCACCGCGCTGGCAAAATCACTTAATTGTTGTATACATAAATAACTAAATAAGTATGTAAGTGGAAAATAATCACGAAAGTGAAACATTTACGACCCCATGTCTTTACACGGAGTCTTTATATTAATTAACATTGCAAACCCACTTGCAGACAACTTCAGATACGCACAGTTATTTCGAAATCTGTGAAAAAACCGTACACGCTGTTGATTTGTATTACTGTCATTTTTAGGAGGTGGGTATGACGCTGATAGTGATAAGAAAATCAATACTAACAAAAAGAAAAAAACAGCCGTGGTGTGAAACCACCAAAAAAATTGCTCCGCATTAGCATAATATCATAATCAGCTATAATTTTCCACCTGCTGGGACACATGCCTCCTCTCGGTGAGGGAGTGACAATTATCCACCACGCTGGCCCAGTGCAGGTTTTTTGACAATGACGATGGCTTATTCTCAAAATAGTTCAGTATATTTCAAGGTACTCGAACATTCGCTAATGCGAAGTGGTTTTTGTTTCATATCAAGAGATTTTTTTTATTAATTTTATGAATTAGCCCGTTTAGCCTAATAAATAAGCCATAAATACAAATCAACACCTTGTACAATAAATGACAATATCTATATGGATGTCAATTATTTATAAATAAATTATATTCTGATATTTGCATGAAACGTCCATTAAAAATAATAATTTTCTGTAGTTATCCTTCTTAAATATAACGATGTCGTATACATATGTTAATAATTCATGCTGTGATGAAACTATTAGATTTGCTAGACAGCAGTGTGAAAAAAAGCTCAAAAATTACAGCAATAAACAAGTGTGAGAAAAATTAAATTCTATTCTGCAATTTAAAATTATTACAGTCTATTGGGCAGATTCCTTTAATCGATATTAAGAGAAAAACATTTTCATGCAATGTGACTTGCCATTAAAAACAAAGTGATTATCCCAAAGATAATAATTATACTGCATTTTTAAATTGTTATTTATCTTATATTTTTAAGTTTATATTTAGCATTCCTGTTTATAAAAAGTGTGCCATTAATTTAGTTGGGTGAATGTTATAACTCTTCACTTTATACATATTTACCTACATAATTACATTATTTTTATCGATTACTCTATTTTGATTGAACATTTATTGATTTTTAATTGGTTTTACATCGTAAAAAACAGGTATTTGTTTAGAAATAATTAGTTACATTTGTATTTCATAAAAATTTTGAAAACTAGGTAAAAATATATTTATCAGTAACGTACGGTAGTAGAAGGGTAGTAAGTCCGAAATAAAATAAAATATCCGACGTTATAATTGAATCTCAAGTTATAGGACGGTGGCCAGCAAATCAAGTTACCACAAAATGTCAAATTTTCTCAGTTGATTTTGAACTTTATCTTCAACAATTTAAAGTTTAAAATAATTTGGAGAAATTTGACAGTTTTGTATACGTTGACCTGCCGGCGACTGTACCTATATTCCTGTATAGATGGATAAGCACTTTCGGGTTACAAGAAAATAATGTTTTCTTTGCAGTATTAAGTATAACTTTTTTTTTTTTAACATCATGTAAAAGAATATTATTTACTTCATGACAAGATCAAATATAGATTCAGATTCAACCTTCAGACAGAGTTAAATCTTCTTAAGAGTAAAACCACGTGTAATATTGCAGAACTTGTCTTACTTGCTCTTATTAGTGCCAGACAATAGTTAAAACATTATTAATGTACCGGTCATTAATATACTCGTGCCTGGCGAGTACATGGCAACTGGCAAGGCCTACTCGTGAACAAAAGGAAATTGCTTCGCTCGGATCATTGAGTATGCATGTAAAATCTGTGGCGCGTGTGACGTCACACTTCGATGCCCGCACACGGCGCTCCCGGGCCTAGGCCAGCTTAGCGTGTGTGCGCAACTATTATTATCCTCGATTTATAACGAGCTTCTATACTTTAAATAGATATGGGAAATAATAGGCTTTCTAGTTCTCAGGAAAGTTATCAAAAATTCCAAATAATTACTTAGTCCGTTTTCTGCAAGCATTTTTAGTATGTTTTAGAAACGATATCACATTTTGTAAAATATAAGTAGACTAGCGGCCCGTCCAATATTAATCAGTGATAATGTAGCATTCAAATGGTGAAAGAATTTTTTAAATCAGTCCAGTACTTTTTGAGCCAATTCGTTACAAACATCTTACATACTTACAAATCTTTCCTTTTTATAATATTAGTATAGATGAATGTGTTGAATATTTTGCACATGAAAATTTTGCACAAATATTTGAATCGAGGAAATTAAGTTAAATAATTTCTTAAATTTATTTAATTGAATAATCTTATTCGGAAGGTCCTCGGGGCCGATAAGGGCGTCGTCGCTGTAAAAACTAAAACCTACTAACGATCGTTACTGAAGAAATATATACTTGTTTTATTAAAAATAATATTTTTAATCGTTTTATGTGAGTGCCATTTGTTGTTATTCTTTTTTATTTCATAGAAAAATATTTTATGTGCTGGAAACATATTTAAAATGAATGAAAATTAAAATTAAAATATCTTTATTCCAATGTTTTGTGTGAACTGGAAAGACTTGTTAAAGAAAAAGGCGATAACATTCTAATAACTCAGAATTGTTTTCATTTTTTTTTCTAAATACAAATTGTTATTTCAGTCTAAGTAGATTGTGTTGTAATAATTATGTAACACCCTGTACACACGGGTAAACATCAAGCTATACAAATCCAGATTTCCATACTATGCGAGGTCAGCCTATACTAGATTTTTATGTAATGTAATGAAGCCGTGCGTACAAGTATACATGGCTACACATAAAGCTAGACTGACCTCCCATATTAAAGCTTTTCTGTAGAAGTCAAGGTCAGCCTATACTGGTTTTGTATAGCTTGATGTGTGGCCGTGCGTACATAATATAGCGTGAAACGAAACCCAAGACCTTTTGCACGCTAGTCTGTGTTTTAAGCTCTGGACTACATTAATTTCTGCTTTAATAGGCCACAATGGGCGAAGAGTGAAGTTATTCACAGTTTACGCATAGTATAAAAATAAAGACTTATCCTAGGTATTGAGATCTTGAAATCGTTTGTTGATACCTATTGAAGACGGCGCAGACCAAATTTGAACCATATTGATTGTATGAAAAAATATAATATTTAAAAAAATCTATTTTATCTGATTCTATTAAGTATATCTTCAGTTATGTAATTTTAATATAAATTTATGATTTTATCATCATTTTAGCAGAAGTAAACTGTATTTTAATATGTGCGTGGGTGGTTAGCCAAAGACATGCTCACCTTAGAATAATAGTCGACTATTGTACGCGCGGCTATACATCAAGCTATATATTTATAATTTAAGCTGACTCACATTATACTGAATGCCATACAATACGAGGTCAACTTATAATGGTTGGATAAATTGACGCGTAGCCGTGTGTACATATCTATAGTAAGTGTCTGCATGCAACTTAGGGCAGTATTCGATTGAGTACAGTAATTTAGTAGCGTTCTCTATTCCGAAATAATTTGTGTAACTTTCGAATACTGATCCTTAGTACCAAAGAATATAGGTAGTAAAATCACTAACATTAATTAAACACATATTATAAGGAATTGATTTTGTTTTCTTTTCGACTCATATTTTAATAATCTATCGTTGTAAATGAGAGTGTCAACCAAGAATCGAGCAATGACCATAGGAATCTTGGTGATAGCTAAACCCACGTCGTGATCTTTATCTATGGTCTATTATAGACGAGGCAGCTGAGCAAGAAGTCCAGGGTTCGGCCTTGAGGTCAGTGTTATTGGATTTTTCTATGAAATTTTGAGTAGCAGCTCGAGGTATGGATTTATGCCTGGTTAATGGGTTCTAGACAACTGTTATTAGACAGCAGTACCTTTGGAGAATACGAGATGGTATGTCCATGTATTATTTAAAAGCTTACCAAATCATACCAGGATTTACAGCAGCAGTCAGCAGAAAGGGTCGGTTCATATCAGCTGATAAACATTTGACATCGAAAGCGCCTCCACGATAGGTACCATTATGGTTTTTCGATGCGTCTGGGAGGGTAGACCTAGGCTTCGTTATTATTTGCTGCCTGGCTAATCCTTCGCTACTACTGTCGCTCACGCCGACACGATAAAATAAAGAGAATGCTGCAAGTGGGTCATTCCAAAGTGAAGTGTAGTAATGAATGATGTTATTTCTGCTGATTTTGTAGCCTAAAAGTTGAATACATACCTAGTACCTTCATATCTGGCCGCCTTTACGCCCTAGGCTGACCCAGTTGGCGTTATGAAAAGTCCATCTTGATCCAATACACATGAGAAGGATTGGGGAATTGAATAACAGATAATGCACTCTGCATGTGTATAATAGAATGTGATAATGTAAGATCAGCTTAAACTGGAATTATATTGCTTGACCTGTAGCCGTGTGTACACACGCTAGAAGCTATACAAAACCAGTATAAGCTAGCCTTTAATTATATACCGTTGGCGGAAGGTTAAGTCTCTAACACGCAAAGGGTTAACACGATATGTCCATTAATGTCTCAATGATGTCCTTTCGTTGAGAGTGGAACGGAACGGAACAGTCAACGCGATTACGCGACAACATTGGGAAAAGTCAACGTCAGGCACGTCACTAACGTCAAGAAAACGTCAAAACCAACCAGAGAAAAAAGTAATTCAAAACAATACGCGTCCCATTATGTGGTTCTAAAGTATTTGTGGATTAAAAGACGTTTTTGAAGTGGAGATAATATAATAAAAATGGGTACAACAGGGCAGTCTATAACATTAGCCAACAGCATTATTGGTGTAGGCATATTGGCAATGCCTTTTTGCTTTCAACAAGTAAGTTTATCTCAATAGAAAAAAATATTTTATAACATAAAAAAAGTGTTCTTTTCATAATAATTAACTTTGTAAGTAACTCACAATCTCGGCCTACACCAAAAGATTTAATAGAATCCTTGTCAAGGTTATTTAGCAAAAATTTAGTTGTATGTTAACATTTTGAAAACTTACTTTAGTCAGTCGCCTTAGGGGCGGTGTTTTGAAGTGGATTTTCTAAAAAATCGCAATGGTAAACAATTGTGCACAAATTTTTATCAATATCCAAACTACGATAGTTTTTGATTGTGAGAATTTAGTATTTTTTTAGTAATTCATTCACATATCATTTAAATAATTTTTTAAGAGCCTTGATTTGTTTCAGTAATTACTTGTGTTATTTTTCTCTTATTTATTAAAAAATATATTTTAATCAACTTTCAATCGGGTATAACGATTCCAATACATTACATAGAATAACTTTCAAAATATGGCCTTGTTTACCTTGGAATTTGCCTTGATCATTCATATGTTTATAAAAAAATCGTGATTGAATAATCACATTAAAAAACCATTGCAATTTTTTTATGTTGTGTACTTTTCAGTGTGGTGTGCTACTGGCTACATTAATATTATTATTTATGGGCCTCATCTCAAGGTTATGCTGCTACTTTTTATTAAAATCTGCTCTATTGGCCCGGAGGCGAAACTTTGAATTCCTAGGTATGTAACTTATGGTTTTTGTCACATGAAACAAGTGTCTTAAGCATTAGGTGTACTGGGCCTTCTAGTCCATAACTTGTGTATAAACAGCTATCATACAACAGAATAATATATACAGTATAACAAAGCAATTTCAGACGAATACAAAGCTTAAGTTATTATAGATAAAATTATGTAAAAATTTAAATATATGATAAAAAAAAAACAGAATGAGGCTTTCAATAAGATGATATTTCTGCTCTTTGAATAATTTGCGCGCTAGTCATTTACTATTCTCACCTTGCATATATGTTTTCTAGCTTTTCATGTGTTCGGCCAAGCAGGCAAGATGGCTGTAGAAGTAGGCATCATTGGATTCCTGATGGGCACATGCATAGCATACTTTGTGGTGGTTGGAGACCTGGGCCCACAGATTGTTTCCAAGATGTTCAACATAAACCAGAGTGATATATTAAGGTAAGGTTATTTGTCTTTATTTTGTTGAGATAATAAGAATTACTTTTTAACAACCTGTTGCCTGCAGCTTCTTTTGCATCCCAAAGATTTAATTAAGTCACTTATAGGCAGCGTATCAGTGTATTAAAATCACTTAAAATTGTATGTTGTAATTTTTTCGTGATGCAGGCAAACAAACAAAGAATTATCATCCCTCATAGAATTATCTCTTTAAGTATCTCCTATGAACAGACATTAGTCATTTACTTTAGTATTATTTTGACAACCTCCTTTTATCCTAGAGTAACACAAAAATATGATGGTTGAGACTATCAACTAAGTTAAACAATAATAAGTTATACTCATAAAAAGCATAATGGAAACAAGCTAGTTCTCATTGAGAAGTTCATTAAGTGTGAAGGCTTAATGTAATCAAGCATGAAATAATAACTGTTTTATACACTGCACAATAATTTAAAGATACCTGAGTAATTCTTAAAACGTTTATAATTAATTTTTAAAAGCGGCGGTTGCTAGTAAGCTGCTAAAAATAACATTTGTATTAATGATTTTTAATGATATTCCGAATTAACAAATGCGAGTTTTTGTTCTAGCGGATTTTGTAAATAACTGTAGAGATAGCAGATTGTGTTGTGTACTTCACTGGAGGGTTTCAGGTTTAAGATATTAATTTAAGTGAACGAAAACTAGACCATAGGCAGGGTTAGAATCTGCGTCCCTCCGGTTTTGTACATCAGATGCTCTGGCCAATTAAGCTACCAAGATCACTTCCAGTAATGTCGAATTTATTTTCCACATTCAACATCCGCCCTATGTTTTTCTACCAGGACTTCAATAATGGTGATAGTTTCCCTGGTGTGTGTGCTGCCACTCGGCCTGCTAAGGAACGTGGACAGTCTGAGCAACGTCAGCGCCGCCACCATCGCATTCTACTTCTGTCTCGTTATGAAGGTTGGGAAGGTTTTTTTTAAATGGGATAACTCGGCAAACGAGCAGGCGAACTACTTGATGGTAAGTAGTCGTCGTCACCGATGGACATGTGCAAAAGCAACGCTCGGCAACGTTGCACAGTCTATTTAAGGAAAAGGATGGGGAAAGGAGAAAAGGCGAAGAAGGGGACTGAGGGAGGTATTGGGCTTCCAAGGACACATACTCCATTGGACATACAAGAACATAATAATTAACAGTACTACCCAATAGCCACTCTCCAACCCAACCTAACATCGTATACCGCAACCCCCCCGCTCTTTGCGGTAGCGTTCTCCGATTAATTAAGTTTTAGGCAATATTTGCGAATATGCGAACGTAAAACTCGTTAAGTAGTTGTAGTGCATCGGAATCGGAGCGTTCCTATGGTGTGTCTGAATTGTAGTTTAAGGCCCGGCCCCACTGGCGGCACGGCAAAGGGTGTTTTGGTACAGTCACCATCAAATATATCGGAGCGTACATAATTATCTGAGCAACTAGGGAAATTAAACTATATCCCAATGGGATAAAATACATATCACAATGACAGCTGCCGTGTGTGGTGTTCATTCTAAAATATCCCTTGTGTCCCTGAGATATGGTTTAATTTATCTAGTTGCTCAGATAATTATGCACAGTTTGTTTGCTCTGATATATTTTATGGTGACTACTAATGAACATTTCATAGATAAACGCAATAACACTGCTCAATTTGGGAAACAAACATAGGAACTCTTAGCGTAACACTCGTGCTAACGAACAGACTATTGAGACAGTAATTTACGTGCATTACAGTAATACTATTATTCAGCATATTACTAGCAGATGACCGTCACAGTCTATTGAATATGCACAATACACCTACACAAATATTGATAAAAGTTTTTCATTATTGTCACTTGTCTGTTATTCTTATAGGGTTATACGTGACAAAGACCACCAAAAGAGAGGTTTATGTCATAGTAAACTAGGTGAATAGATTTTGTGCCTAACTATAGGTACTGATATAATAAAGGCGAATGTAACTCTGTTTGTTTGTTGAAGTTTTTTTGCCTAAAACGCTGAACAATTTTAAAGATTTTTAAGGTTATTGTTTAAAAGATGAAAAATATGATTTCAGCCAGGATTAAATTTTTAAATGGTAAAAAGATTGATTAATAAAAAAAAGGTTGTTGTATGGGAGCCCCCCTTAAATATTTGTTTTATTCCGGTTTTTAGTATATGTTGTTAAAGCGGCAACAGAATTACATCATCTGTGAAAATTTCAACTGTCTAACTATCACAGTTCATGAGATACAGCCTGGTGACAGATGGACAGACAGACAGCGGAGTCTTAGTAATAGGGTCTCGTTTTACCCTTTGGGTAAAAACCTAAAAAAACGGAAACCTAATAACACGTCTAAAAACCTCCTGTGTGTTGTCTTCTTTAAAGTTTAAGTTTTATATCAATTGGATCATAAATAACGCTGAGAAAGAAGAAGATAAATAAGGTACTTTGAAGTCAAAAACTAGTGACACTAACTTAACTACAACGTCGTGTTCTCGTGTAATTATGTGCGACTTGAGATTACTTTCATTATACCCATGCGTGACATTCGATTTTTTTTTTCTTCAAGTTTTTTAGTTCGATTCGATAGAGGCTGCCACAAGAAAGACAATGCCGTGATAAAGTAAACAAGACTGATTGGTTCTGTTATTGTATCGTGTCGTGTCGTATTATTCATTGGATGTGTAAGTTATAATACGACATAATTGATGTACTCATAGCATTTTCTTTTATCTTATAAAGATTACTAGCAAGGGGGGTCGCACATTACTAGTATTTTTTTTAACCGTTCGTGCTAAGCTAAATGCTTGTGTTACGAGTGGGTTTATGTCGGTAGTGCAAGGGGTGGATGTCGAACCGGCTACCGCCGCTGCAAGATCTGTCATATGAATCCTTTGGAGAATGAATAGCAAAGGTCCCCATAGAAGAGTAAAAGTTAGGTTTATTTTTGCAGCAAACTGTCACTTTAGTGGTCACAAGTACGACAGCTACGTAAGAGGTTCTGGCTTAGATTCCCAGATCAAGTATAGCGTTATTGGGTTTAATTGTTACCGATTACATGGAACACGGCGCGTGTGGGGAATACAGGCGTGATGGTATCACATGGCTCTTGTAACAATAAATTTACATTAACCCTCCCAATCTTATTTTTATTAATATTTAAAGCTAATTTCATCATCACTACAAAGCATAGAAAAAAGGATCAAAAAGGTGTAGAATTCGAATCGCTGGTTTCTCAAAAATGTATATGATCGTACAGTTGCGATAAATTGTTATGTTTTATATCGTCGGGACGCTCTATTTCTTCGGCAAACCATTTTTATTACACACAAGTCAAAAGAGAAATAATGCCAACAAATTGTTTTGTTTTTATTGAACTCGTACTTATTTTATTATAATAAATTTTATGTTTTTAGGTGATAACTGAAGCGGCATCCCAGCTAATGAAGAGCGAGTGGCATCAGCGTGTGGAGATGTGGCGTCCGGCCGGCTTGCTGCAATGTGTTCCTATATTCTCTATGGCGCTGTTCTGTCAGACGTAAGTATTTTATTCAAGCATAAACAATATATGAAGAGGCTTTAGTAGTAGTACTGTCCGTTGATATGTCTACATACCAGTAAAAATGGGTCAGCACGACTGGGGAAGTTATACCCTCCCACAAAATATCGACGTGAAGGATTAGTTTGACACTTTTGCGTGTCGTATAGTGAGTGTGGAGCGCCGGAGGCCCAATTCCTCCGTCAGTCCTCTTCCTTCTCCTTTCCTCCTTCCCCTTCCACCTACAGGGCAACACGCGAGCGATACCTCCGATGTTGCAAGTGTCCATAGGCTACGATAACCGCCTACCATCAGGCCATCATAAAAAAACAATAAAAAAATGACAATGACAATGACACAATGCGACCATGATTCTCTAAATTATTCAAACAAAATATTATGTTCATCACCGACGTGGAAGAAACCCTACACACCTAGAGATATTAACCTTTTGAACGCCATTGTCACATATATGTGACAAACGAAATCTTACCCTGAACGCCAACGTCACAAATATATGACAAATATACGTCACACCATAATGAAATAAACAATTTAATCATTACTTTAGTGTGTTTTCATTTATGAAGGTCATTTGACAGAAAAAGTGGCCTGGCGTCAGGGGTACGGCGATACGTTTATACTCTGGCGTTCAAAAGGTTAATAAGGCCGTATTTGCCGCTAAGATCGTCTAGTTTAGTATCACCGCATTCTTAAATATTCTGCCACTATGTGCTTAAAAACAAAAATGTACCTTAATTAATGGCATGTAAGTTTCTATTCTAAAATATCAATCAATCAATTAGGTTTCAATGTTTCTTAGATTTCTTTTAAGATTACAAATTATTACCTAGTCAATTTACACATGATTGAAATGAATTCAAAGGATAGTTCCGAAATAATTACATTATCCCATTAACGAATAAGTTTAATCATAAAAGATATCGTTATCTGTCATGATAATCTTGGATTAGTTTCGTTTTTGAGTTGTAAATATGTCGAATTGAGTCTTTATCTTTATAAATGGTGTTTAATGTTGTTTTATTATTATAAGTAGATATAACGCTTGTGGAGTGGCGAGGTGATGTCCCTCCACCCAAAGGGATCCTCCGATCAGGCGAGTGTTTTAACTGGCGGGGCGCGTCGCACTGTTGTCTGGCGTTTATAATTATGCAAATTGCACGGTAAATGTTGCTTGCGCGATTCAGGATATGGTTCTACGTAGTTCCAAGTAGGCCGCTAGATGTCGCTACACGTTTTAAACCTTCCTTTAAATAAGGCTAAAGCGTCAAGGTTGGGCGCGAAATTCAAATTTTTCTTGGTGTTTGCCAAATTTTTCGGCTATATAACGTTCTAGGTGTAGAAATTGCGACATCAACAATAACTTTTTCACGATTGAGTATTAAATCTTTTGCTTAGAAATTGCTATCGTAGGAGATTTAGGTGTAAATTGTCATTTTTTCCGAATCCACTATTTTACACCAAAATCTTCGACGATATTTGACTTTTACTAAATATTATATTTTATAAATATATTGACTAAACAACTCCTTTCTTCTGCAGACAATTGTTCGAGATATTCGAGTCTCTGCCAACACTTTCTTTAGAGAAGATGAATATTGTAACTAAGAATGCGATTAACATCTGTACAGGAGTGTACTTTACTCTGGGCGTGTTCGGATACATCGCCTTTTCTTCTCATAATATATCAGGTAAATTCATTTTATTTTTAGATGTATTGAGAAGTAATAAATGTTCATTGTACGTAAATGCCTTATTGCGAAAATGGCCATCCAGTCTTCATTTATGGTGTGTGAAAGGGTGTTGATGAATATTTATAATAATTACGGGTAATTGAATTTTATATTTAAATTTACTTTTTTATGTTTTAGTAGATACTAGTTTCCCAATTTTAAGCAATTTCTAGAAGAATCCATTTGAGAATAAATCATTTTAGGAAGAAACCCTTCACCTAGTAGTTTCATTTTTGGAAAGTCTTTGAGGATATAAATTTAAAGAATGGAGAATTATCGTACATTTTCTCCTACAGAAACTCCTTTGTCAAGACCACATATCAAAATGTCGGCAAGATATTTTAATGAAACCTTTTGTACGGTGGCTAGCAGATGTGCTATTTTGTGGTAACTTGATGAAGTTACTACAAAATGACAAATTGTCTCAGTTGATTTTGAACTTAGTTATCAACATTTTAAGGTTTAAAATCATTTGGAGAAATTTGACAGTTTTGTATAACCTGATGTACTGGCGACTGTACGAGTACGATTTATTCTACGACATTGTAAGGGATTTGTAAATAAAAGCCTTTGGCCTTTGAAAATATCTTCCTTCCTACTACACCTTAAAGTAAAATCAAAGCAACAATTAACAAAAAGTCATTAACAAAACTTGTTGAAAATCGTAGTCGAGATGTGAGTTACCCATCCTGCTTCCGCATACACGCGTCGCATAGCGCGGTCTGCTCGCACACTATAAATAGTCGCGGCACATGCGCAGTCCGCCAGTGTCTAGTCACAGGCAGGCAGGCACGGCAGGCACGCCGTCCGTTGTCGTAGCGAATGTTACATGAGTGAGGAATGTGAATCCCACAACATCATTTGACGAATGTATTAATGTTATAATATTTTGTTACCAGGCAACATTCTGATGAGTTTGAGTCCAACAATGGCGAGTGACGTCATCAAATTGGGCTTCGTTATGTCGGTCGCATTCAGCTTTCCGCTCATCATATTTCCATGCAGAGCCAGCTTGTACTCATTCTTGTATAAAAAGGTATTACTTTTTTTAAGCTATAGAGAAGGAAGTGGGCGAAGGAAGAGGGTTTGTGATTTTATTCGGAAAAAGAAAACAAATACTTGTACGCCTTACCCCGCGTTTCCACTGACGACAAAACATGTTGCAAACAGCTATCTATCCCTCTCACTCTTTGAGAGTTAGATAGAGTGAGATAGACGATTGCAACAATGTTTTGTCTTCAGTGGGAACGCGAGGTTATAGTAAAACTACTACTGCGACTTTTCAACATCATTGGAACCTTACTAATGTTTACAAATAAAGCATTATTTTGAGTGCTTGAAATTATATCTTAACAAAGAAATCTCGTTCTATAACCATTTAGTTCTGGAGCTATGCTTTTCCTGTTTGACATCGATACATTACCACCTCAATACTTTCGATTTAAACTGTAAAAGGTCACAAATATATGCTGTTTTTTTTCATAGGTGCATTCCTCCCACCACGACCACATAATCAACCACTCGATACCAGAAACTTCGTTCCGATGCATCACCGTGGTGATAGTAGCCGTGGCCTTAGTCATAAGCCTGCTGATACCCAATATAGAGCTGGTGTTGGGTCTCGTGGGGTCTACCATAGGCGTGCTCATCTGTGTGGTGTTCCCCGCCGCTTGCTTCGTTAACGTCACCTTTAAAAATACTAATGAGAGAGTGTTGGCTAAGGTGAGTCTAACATAACATACCATCACGCCTGTATTCCCCGAAGATTCTGGATTCTGATCATTCAATCTGTCAAAATTTTCAAACTACAGGGCGTCTTTTCGACTAGGTTTATGCTTTTAAAGAATAACCGTTTGTTATTCTTATATTACAACTAAAAAAATATTCAATTGTGTTTAAAATTTAGTTCCCAAACATTTAATAACCGATTTCTTTCAGGGCGTGCTAGTATTAGGGCTGATTATAATGGTGCTAGGAACATACGCCAATCTACAAGCGGCTGAGAGCAGCATAGAACGCTACGACGACAAATACACACAGGAACGCATCGACAAGATCGTTGAGGACTTCTTCGAGAAACGAGATAAAGATGGTATGTTCTTTACATATTAAAATTATAAGGTCTTAGCACATATAGCCGAGTTTTGTGCAATATTTATAAGAATACTGGCTGTTGTCTGCAGTTTTACTCGCGTTCCAAAAATATTGAATTCCTAGAAACTCAGCTTCTAGTCGAATGCATCACATTTTAAGCAAGACCTCCAATTTTGAAACATCTTATGATAATTAATATTTATCCCTAAAATCACTTACTTGCAGATGTTTATCTAAAATCACCACCGAAAAGTGACTTGCAGCCAAAGGAGCCTCATAATTCTGTAGTACTTAAAAACGATAATATCAAAGACTCCGAGGTACAACCGCCAAACCCAGTTCCACCAGAATCACAATCCAATGAGAAAATGACACAGTCAAAGACGAACGTAAAAACTGAAGCGAAAAAGTTAATCAAAATAGCCGACATAAAGGACACCAATGACAAAGTTTCTGAAATTCATCCCCGAAATCTCAAAACTAAATTAGAGGCAAAGATAAATGGTATTAGTAATGGTGAAGCAGAAAAACCTAAACAAGTGAAACCACAGTCTAACGAAGATAAAATAGACATGATCAAACAACAACAACTTATAGAAACTATCAAACAACACGGCGAAGAACAAAAAGAACTCATAAAAGAACAAAAGGAAATACTAGACGAAATCATAAAGACTAAAAAAGAACTGCAACAAAATAAGAACGAAGCTGACACCAATGAAGCTAAGAAAATAGCCGTGGAGAGTATAAAACAGATTGCCAATATGGCTATACAAAGTATTGGAGGTGTAACTGAGAAACCTGTTCAAGTCCAAAGTGATGTGAAGGCGGAACGTTTGGAGAAACTAACCAATGAGGCTGTACAAGAGATAGCCAAGAAAGCTGTTGAAACTATAGAGGCCATACAGGAAATTAAAGAAATACCTAAACAACCAGATGCAGCGATTCCTGTAATAAATGGTGTGCCTAACGCTCAACCAAATGCTCAAGCAGTTCCCGCACAAAATGTACAGACCAACCAGAATGTACCGCAAGTACCTGTAAATCCTCAAATTGTACAAGCTGCGAACATACCAGTGGCACAAGCGAAGGTTGAAGCTCCAAATAATGTCGCACTAAATGCCAATTCACAGACAAACAATGTGGGTAAACAAGATATTCTTGCATTTAAAGCAAACCCTCAACTGCATGAAGAAATTAAACCGGTCTTGAATGAAAAACCGAAAGAAAACGCACAAATATCTAATACTAACGTACAAAATCAACTACCAGTAGTGAATCAAGCTCCAATCCAACAAAATGTGGATGTAGCGAAGCCGCATTCTCATTCGCCCGATCAGCCTCAGTCTTACAAACAAGGCAAAGACAAACAAGAGAAGCATCCGGAAAACAAACTTGTTCAAAACGTGCCTCTTCCTATAGTAAACGAATTAGCTAATAATCATATTAAATTAGATGATAAAACCCTTGCTCAAAAGATAAACAGTGATGATATAAATGTTAGGATTCCTCCTAAAATTCAAGCCAATGGTGCTAACCCTAATTCACAAGCAAATGTTAATCCGATACACGATAGACAGAAGAGGGAAGTAGTTGATTCTAAAAAGACGTACAATTTTGCTGATCACAAAGTTGATTATCAAGAATTGCTCCAACAAAATGTTGATATGAATGAAATAGCGTTATCCAAGAGCTTGCCTTTAGATGCTAGTTTTATTCATCATTTAAGTAGGAACCTACAAGGTTTTGATAAAGATGAAAGGTAAATTAAGTTCGTCTATGAAAGTTGGTTTTAATTCCACTATACGAATAATTAATGCATTTATTTGATGTTTGTAAACAGCAGTATTTTTGTGTGTGTGTCAAGAAGTTTTTATTGTATTACTATGTTTTGAGACTCTTTTTTTGCCATATTAGGATCGGATATTTAAAAAAATATATTATTAATCAAAAGATATAGATACTTTTAAAAAAATATTAAAAAAATATTGCGGAACATCACTTATTTAAGAAACCTCGTCGTTTTGGCCTTATAGCCTTAGCCCGATAATGTTATTATTATGATCTCTAAGGTTTTACCTAAGTTAAGAAAAAAAACCGTAAAATGTCAAAAGTGTGATGATAAGAAAACTTGACTGATTGTTTATTAAATAAACATAATTTAAAAAATATTTAATCGTTTTTATTTATAAACTTTTACGCGGAATAAATATATTACAGTAGCGATATGAATGAACAGGACCAAAATGAAACTAAATTACTATAATTATTATTAGTATTTGATTTATTATGATATAAATGCAAAAACAAAACGGAAACCCCTATAACTTCCCTATAAATATAAAAATAACTTAAGCAACGGAACTATTTCTTCTTTGTATCCTTAGTTTCATCTAGGGCCGTTTTCTTTGACCTGAAAGTGAAAAACTAAATAATTATAGAACATGAACAGAATCTGGCGGTTTAAGTTTGCCTGACATTATTCGCCGATTCCAGACAGGGTTTAGAAGTTTGACCATAGATGCAAAAGAAACTAGATAGTGCTCTAACATTACTTCTATTTCCAACTCTACCAAAATCGTTTATGAATTACTTCTATTTGTCAGTGGGAATTTGCTAGAAGATTTCTTCGTCTGGATTGTAATGATAGTAATGCGTGGAAATTTCATCACGTTGTCTTGTGAACTAAGTGAAAATGTCAAAACTTATTTTTCAAAGAAGTTTATTTTAGACCTGGGTCACCCAAATGTAATCCATGTCATGTACCTCTGGCTGTAATTAGTATGCAGACATTTAAAATATAACGAGCGATAGACATACATATTGGTAACTAGTAGTAAATTCTTTGTAACAAATTGCTGTCATACAACGGCCTTTATTGCATAAAAAAATTCCAAATGACCGCTCTATAATCCTTTTAAATCTATTTTTGAAGTTGTTTTTTTTTATCTTTTTGTATTTTTCAGGCATTTTCCATGCAAAGATTATAAAGTTATTTTTTTTTGTGAAGGAAAAACGACACCTCAATGAGTTAAATTAAAAATGTGAAGGCAAACTTCGACTAGGCGGGTGGGACTCGTGGTCTGGTGTACTTAACCAGAAGACGCAGGTTCGAATCCTGCCAGCGGTCGTATTTTTCCTTCACAAAAAAAAATAACTTGTTTTTTTTTTATACAAAATAATGGTTGATCGGTCACCTCTTGCCGGTTTCTGAGTTGGTCTGGCTGGTGTTGGACACAGTGGAGGCGGCGCGGCGAGTGCGGCGCGCGGGGGTTACTGCAGCCACGTTCGATTCCGTTTCCGACGCCGCCGGAGATTCTATGGGACTGTCTACGTCACCTTTCTGTAATCAATAAAGTTAATCATGTCTTTATTCCCCAAATGTTACACTGAAAAGGTTCTCCAAAATAGTGGGTGAGGCTATTTGCCATTTATAGTGCCTTGGGCTACTCTGGTTAGTGGGCTGCTGCCAAACCGCATTAGGCTAAGTGGGTGCATTATCATTTTCATGTAAAGAGTGAAACCCCTAACTAATGTTGATAGTTGATTATCAACATTAGTTAGGGGCATAATCATTAAATGAAAGTACATAATATATATTCTATGCAGTTACAAAACTGAGAATTTAATTGATGAGTTTTTTTTGGTTACAATTACCATTTCCTAGACGTAGTGGTGAAAAGGATTGTACAACTAGCTATCCAACACATGCACGCACACACGGTTACAGGTCAAGCTATACAAATTCTGTTTAAGCTGATCGCATCAGATTTCGCATTGTATTGGGTTATCACATAATAAGAGGCCAGCTAAAAACTGGAATTGTATAGCTCGACGTGTAGACTAGTACCAAAAATCTGAAGTCATCCTATGTTTTAGACAAGGTTACAAGCTATTTGTGAGCCAAATTTCATCGAAATATGTTTTTGTTTATGCGTGATTGTGAAACAAATATTCGAAATACATTTATAATTTTACTAAGATACGTACCCGGACGTCGGTAGAGGTGCGGCGGCCTTTAGGCGTGTGCAGCGCCTCACACGCGCGGTTGAAGGACTTGCGGCGGCCGCGAGCAGGACTGTCCGCGGCCATCGGGACTGGGGAGCCGCGGTCTGGACTGTCCGCTGTAAAATTAATGCTTGTTGAATACTTTATCGGTGTATATATATCGGTTTCAGACAAAAGTGACAAAAGAGGGCTGGAATCTATCTCTATAAAAAAACTATTGGTCAGCGATTTAGGCGCCAAAATGTTATAAACAGAAAGAGTTACCTATTGCTTTATTTTATGATATTAATTTGGATTTCGTTTGTCAAATACATAAATTAATAATGGGTAAAATAATATTATTTCCTAAAATCAGTGGCAACTGAAAATCTGTTTTAATTTCGATGTTTTGCGGAATTAAAGAAAGACAATTAATGTTTATTCATTTCGTTACCAAACTTAGCACGCTCACTAAAGCTAATCTGAAGATTTCCTGAAAAATGACATCTAAATCAGTCCAACTGTTTTAGAGTGTATAGGGTAGGCACATAAAAACATACACAGATTGATTGTTACAATATATATTATAAAAGACTTGTGGCTACTTACTAACAGATACTCTTCTATTAATCTTTGCTGCTTTGGGCACTGCTTTGGTTTCGGACGCAGCTCTACCGAGACGCGCTGTAAAGTGTTCATTATCATAACTAACATCTTCAACATAAGAAAAAATCTTTCTTGTAGACAAGTATGATTCTACTACCTATCTAAAACTAATAAACTAAAATAAAAATTTATGATATTTACAAAACCACCAAGTAAGTAAAGAACGGTAATCCACATAATAACTCTTATGATAATGTTTCGTTCTCTATACATATATTTACAAAAATACACCAATAGTTAAATTAACCAATACAACAGGTAGTGAATATTACTTTGTGCAATAAACTCACAACAGTAATTCATGCAGTTGCATAAAAATCGCAAATTAATAAGCATATACAAAGCGCACTTACCTCTCCGCTGCTTGCTGGCGTCTGACGCTAAGGATTCCGGCGACAAATTCGTCTGGAACTCATCAGCATCGGGCGTGCCTATGTAAGCGTTAGTACAATGCTAGTTAAACAAAAGAAACCAGCATGCGTAGGTCACACCACGGTCTAGTTATTGGACCATGTAATTAATAAATAGTCCAATAATACCATACATAGCTAGAAAAACCTCAATAAATTAAACGTTTAAATGTGGAAAATGCTGGGATGATAGTACGATATTAACGATGTGTAAATATGTAATATTCATCCGTGAAAGTTTTTCTAGCTATAATCAATTCGTGATATATTTTTCATGCTTTAGTGTGTATGAAGTAATTTTAAAGAAAAAAGAGAGTGTATTATACAATTAAGTGAATACTTAATATTTAATCAGGCACAGTTTTAACGTGTTAAAACGCAAAATAATGGTTTGAGCTTCTAAATAAAACTTTAGTGCGAGCAAATAAAAAAATGTTCTAAGCGTTGAGTTTATTGTCGACCAAGAATTTGAAACTATATCGCTTAGGCTGATACTTATATTGTTAAAATAATAATAATTTTGGTCAAGGTCATGCGCTTGTAATATAAATAGATTGATCCATTATGTTAGGACTTCTACTGACGACAAAATATGTTGCAAACATCTATCTAACTCTCAAAGACTAAGTGAGGTAGGTAGCTGTTTCCAACATGTTTCGTCGTCACCAGAAATCGGGGGTTAGGTTAAAAAAAAATCTTAGCCGACATTAGATATTGAACGTAAAACCTGTGACACAATAATCACTATATCACAACAAAATTAAATACTTTAATATTTTGTACAACAGACAGAATTTTCAATATATTTATTTGTTTTAATGGAATATAAAGATGTGCGTCCCATTTAGAAAGAAGATAAAATTGCAATGTTAAAGAATGAAGATTTGGTAAATATCTGTGGTTTAACGAAAAACAGTACTCCAACAGTGCTTGGGTTAAAGTTAAGTTTGCGTAAATAAAAAACCCAAAAAATATACATTAAATTTCATATCAAAGTGCTATTTCCAAATAATGTCTTCGCAACATACCTTCAAAATCCGTTTTATTGAGTAGGCTGATTCTATCAATGGGCTGTATTCCTTCGAAGGCTGCGGAGTGTGTGGAGGAAGCGTCACCGTCGTCAGCGTCGGAGGTGACGGAGCGGGACGTGACGGACGTGGTGCTGGGGCGGCGCCGCGGGGAGGCCTGGCGCCGGGGCTCCAGCCAGGATTCTAGCACGGCTTTCTGGTGTCGCGTCAGTCTGGGGATGAGGCACGATACCATAAATGACCTGGACCATTCCATTTATCAGCAATTTCTTCTAGACCAGCAAATAATTATTTGAGTTTGAATTCGCATAAATGGCTGACATGTAACATACCACCAACCAACCAACATTACAAACACAATGTGGTCTCTAAATAGTAAGTGTAAAGAAATAATTACATTATTGATCAGGTGTCAACTGAGCGAAACAATAGTTTCACCTAATTTACATATCTTTATTTTCCTGTATGGTAGGTAAATCAAGAATAGTTACAGTAGCAGATAAATAGTCTATTATTTTCTTTTAACGGCGAAACAAAACATCGTGAAGAAACCTGCATGTCTGATAATTTTCTTGACGGTGTGTTAAGTCTACCGACCCACTGTAGGCTAGCGTGTTGGACTATAGCCTAATCCCTCCCTTTCTGAGAGGAGACCCGTGCCGAGCAGTAGGTCAATGTAAGGGTTGGTGAAAGAGAGAAAAATTGTCTTTATGGAGTCTTAATAAAAATCTCCTCCATAAATGCAATTCAAATCAAATAAGGCCCACAATTTCTCCCTCAGTCCCCTTCGCTGTCCTTCTTCTCCGTCCTCTTTCTTCCCCTTTTCTCTGTTCCCTCCCTTCTCCTATTCTCCATCCCCTTTCTTAATAGGCTCAGCAACGCATCCGCAACTTCTTTGGTATTGCAGATGGCCGAGTTGTCTCATAAAAAAATATAAAGAAATCTTACCTTCTAGAACTTGAATATTCGTTGATAACATTCTCAGCGTCCGCCTTCGCCCCCTCTTCGGCGATAACCTCGGGTATCACTGACAGTTCTGGTTTGCTCACCAACACAGACTTGCGTCCTTTCCTCACAGCCTTATCCCCTGCATCTTCACTAGCCCTACTCTTAGTTGACACCATAGAACTTTCCGAAGCAACGCTTTCATTGTCATCTATGTTTTTGCTTCTAGACCGTGTAGAACGACGCTTAGGTGTCAATACAGATTCGTCTAGAACCTTCGATTCGTCCAATCGTTCCGACATTTCTCGAGACACGCGTCTAGTTATTATTTTCCTGACTTCGGCGCTTGTTGGTGTTTTGGCTCTCCGTCTAGACGATGGTGTAGTTGTTTCGACAGTTTTAACGTTTTCGGGAGTCTTTACTTCTGTATCCACGGATTTGTTGGAAGCGTTTGACTGTGTTCGTTTCCTAGTGGCTGGCGTTCTAATTTCAGTATCTACTTCCATTTCAATAGTTGATTTGTTCGAAGATGTGGATTTGCCGCGTTTACGAGAACGGATTGGCTTTTCTATTTCTTTTTCAGTGGCTTCCTCTATTTTTTCTGCTTGTTCAATTTTTTTCGTGACGTCTGGAACATTTTCAGCAGTTGGAGGAACCTTTTCTGAAATCTTTGTGACCTTTTCCGTATCTTTTTCTACATTTACCACAATTTCGGGTACTTTTTCACCTCCTTCAACAGTTTCAGGTAGTTGAACATCTTTAGGTTCATCGCTAGTAGTTTTTTGTCCAGGCTCTGTTACCATTGGAGTTACTTCAGTATGTCTAGGACCATCCACTTCGGATATAGAGGGAGTGCGCTCTTTGGTTTTATTGTCTGCTGCAGCCGGGACTTCAATTTGTGTAGATGGTTCGGGCTCTAAGAAATGAAATAGTAAAATAACTTTAATGATCCCTTTGGTAAATATCATGTTACATCAATATATGATAAAATTAAAATCGAGAAAAATACTTTACACTAAAGAAAAAAAAAAAAAAAAATTACATTACCTGTTTCCATAGGTTCAGTTTTTTCAGCGCTAACAGTGGTCTTATCACTTTCACCTGAATAGTTCAGATTCAGATCCGATTTATCCGACTCTACTGTAGAATTATCATCGGTCAAAAGCGAAAAGTTAGCTTGATTCAGTGGATCTGTTAAACTCTCTACTTGAGTAACGTTCTGACTTTCAATTTGGGTGACTTCAATCTCGATTTTATCCTTTTCTGTAGCTGCTTCAAGGGGTGCTTTAACTTTATCTTGAACTTCGGTAATTTCAACATTTTGTTCTTTATTCTCCACATTAACAATTTCAATGTTCCGTTCCTTATCTTCTAGCTGTTCTGTTTCAGTGATTTGTTCTTTTTCTTTATCCTGTACTTTGGCGATTTCAATGGTTTCTGCTTCAGGGTCCGCTTGTTCATCTATTTGGAGTTGATCACTTGAGCTGTCCGAGTCTCCTATTGATATTATTTCGCCCACGTCGAAGTCTGATGACTGAAATGTAAGTTTTTATACTTGTATTGAATTATTCAGAGGATAATTTTATGAAAATATGGATAAAAAATATTGAATGAGACGTTGAATAGATGATCAGAGAATGTGAAGGATAAAAAGGCTTTCTAAACAACTTGAAGGTGGGATAATAAATCTATATTTCCTAGGTCCTAGACTAATAAGCATTACTACAGAATCAACATAATACAACCAATAAAAACTTACTACACTAATGTAATTGTTTATCTAATTATTTCTTAAAGCCATAAAACGCTTTGTAAGCTTTGCAAAAAAATAATTTAAGGACGTAAATTTTCGCTGGGATAAAACGATCCATAAAATCTACTTGACCATGTTTCATCAATTTAGACTAACGATTCGGCTGACTATCTATTATTTGATAATACTTAGGGAGGTACTACTTTTTAATTAAAACGTCTTGCAAATAAGTCTTTTATACTCTGCGACTTATGATATAAAACCTGTTTTAATTAGAACAACAGTTTCATTAATATTTCTTAAAAAAAAAACAACTCCAAATATTTAAAGACAGATTTTCTTAAGAAAACCGCATAGTTATTATTCTGAATGAAAGACGCTTAAAAATTACTAGTTTCTTAAGTTTGTCTAAAGGAAGTTTTCTGTATAACAACGTACGAATAAATAACTTATTATTTATACTTAGATAACAACCTTTTTCTAGTCAGTTTAACGTGTCATGAACAAAGACTTATCCTATTATGGGTATGAAATTCTAACTAGTAAATTACCGCGTTGATTTTGGTACACATTTTACCATCACTTATAGATACATCATTAGCCGATTTATTCCTTTTTCCTCGCTTGCGAATCTGCTGGTATGACAATAAATAGTATTAAGTGGGCGAGCCTATTTTATTAATATATAAATGATAACTGGAACACTGTATTTTATCCTGTATAATTGATGGGTTCAAAAAGACAAATCCCTACATAAACACAGCCCCCATCGAGAATCGAACCCGTAGCGTAGAAGTCGATTGCTCATCCACTACACGAAATTTCCCGTAATCGCGTAAATTTCTTTAGCGACGCCCATAATGCTCATTCTAATGATCCAAACATTGGATTTTAATTGTATCTAAAATGTAGGACTTAAAGGGTTAAGGAATATTAAAATGTGGTTCATTACTCACATCACTGCTCGCAGAACTATCAATGTCCGTTGATTCCACATCATCCCCAACATCCCCTGAAGAGTCGCTATCATCCTGATCATCCTCATCCGACATATCCTGAATCTCATCTATCTCACGTTCAATCTCTACAATTTTCTTCTTCTCTTTCTGTTCTGCTGCTGATTTCTTGTTTTCTCGAGCCACATTCTCTTCCATATCAACATCGCTATCGTTAGTTATAAGGCTGGACGCTTCTTGTGCTATTTTAGAATCGTCAGCTTGTTTTGAAACTTCAGCGACACTGCTTTCAGCACTATGCAGCACAGATTTTTCGAAATCAGTTTGAATCATATGTACGAACGCGGCGAAGGGTTTTGAAACATTTTTATCAAGTTGAGACATGTCTTTATCTTCTTGTATACTTGAGGATTCTGCTACACTGCTTTGGTAGCTCTTTAGAACTGATTTGTCGAATTCAGTTTCGTTCAATGTAAACGCAGGAAGGGGCTTCAAGACATTCGATACACTTTGCTCTACTACGATTTTCTCTTCACGAATACTGACTGAAGTTTCAGCTGTACTGCTTTCGTAGCTATGTAATACTGATTTCTCTACGTAAGTTTCATGTAGTGTTGTGAACGCTGGGAGAGGCTTGAGCTCCGATTCTATTGAGCTTTTGTCCGACTTTGGCTCTTTTTCGACTGTTTCCGATAAAGTACTATCAGTGGAACTTTGTAAGACTGATTTGTTCACGATAGGTGAAAGAGTAACGTCCATCAAACAGGGGATTTCTTTGAATGTTTTCATGGGAGTGCATTCGATAGCGCTGTCGGTTTTTTCCTCAGCGTCCGTTTCCATCCTTTCAGTCTGTTTGGTTTTAGCGAAAGTGTTATGTTCTAGGACGATACGTGATAGCGATTTCTTCCGCGCTGAAAGGTCTACTCTTGGAGACATTAGTTTTTCAGGTGTTTTGGAGCGGCTCCTAAAATATAACGTAATATTTATACAATCATAATTTTAATCGCAGCTTATCTATTATTAAGTTAACTAAAGACATACCTTAGACTGCGTGGGGACGGCTTTATGATGAGCTCTTGAACCACCTCTATTTCCGGAGTACGAGAACGGCTTCTACGGGAGCAAAAATGCACTGTATTTAAAAACATATAACAATATACATTTTTCATTACACAACACCCTTCCTTGTCCTAGCATTTATTTTAAATTAATTTAACCTAGTGGTCAGAAAGAAATTTTGGACTAGTGGCCTCCAAACTGGGTCTAGCCAGTCACCTGGAAACCTTGAGATCGAGTTGAGAAGTAAGTATTCGGGAGTCGATACTATATTATGATTTGCATTTTAATGAATCAGCAATTTTCTGTCCATTGCTGAAGGTAGGCCTCCCCCAAAGAGCCCCAATCAACCCAGTCTTGGGCAGCTCGCATTCATCCGCTGCCAGTCACATTCTTCAAATGGTCAACATTTTATAATCTACCCTATGTAGGCAAAAATTAATGGTGTACTTTTCAATATTCACTACTCTAGTATTTCGTACCTCAAACTGCGTCGGCTAGGTGATGATGACGAAGATGTTTCTGTGTTTGAAGACTTTGTTGGTGATTCGTTGATGGCCTCCAGTCTCGGTGACTCCGCCACGCCTTTATCTTTGCGTTCTGGAGTGCGGGACCTACTCCTAATACAAAAGAAATACCTAGTTGGAGTATGTACATTCACATATTTTAGGTAAATAAGATGATTTGGCAGCTCGGAGTGCCAGGTTGCGTAGTGGACTTCAGCCTAATCTCTTTAGTATTGAAAGACCCATGCCCAGCAGTGAGACAATGTAATAGGTTGATAATGATGATGATGCATAACGAGTTCGGCATATCATTTTTTTTGTTAAGGTGCCTTATGAGCACATGAATCATTTCGAATTTCTATTAAAGTTTTTTTAAGACTGAAACACAAGCTTCCTTCCTTCCACCTCTAAGGTTCTGTAATGGGATACAAGTAGGCTAAATAAAACCTTTTTAGTTTGTTATTAACTAGGCTTACCTGAGTTGCCTGGGCACACTGAGGGTAGTTTTTTCCGGATGTGGTTCACTTTCAATTTCCTGTTTGGGTTGTTCAGGTATAGGAGCTAACGGAGACGTGCGGGGACTTAGCTCGGGCGTGCGAGATCTGCTCCTACAAATACATGTTATAGTGTAACTTGCAGTCATTTATTATTGTCGATTTGTACACAGCCCATTGTGTATTTTTAAATGTAAGAGTTTTAAAGTAGGTAAAGTTAAGTTTTAAAGTAAGAAATGTAAATTAGGCGGTACCTTAAATAAGTAATACATCACATCAAAATACAATATCGAATAACTTTTTATTTTTAATTCACGCGATTCACGACTGTGACGGGCTGTAGTCTGATATAAACACCAAACCCCAAGAAGGGCGCTAATATGCACCTCTTTTTTTTGTGGAAATTCTCATGGACTTCCGCCGCTGGGGGACTCCCCCCATGGTAGGTGATCTACCGACTAACACCACACGGGTGTTTCGACTCACCACTTTTGATGGGGTCACGGGACCGAGTTATCATTTCTACGCGACTTGCTAATGTGTCTCAGATTAATTCTTGATAAATAACTCATACCTTGTGACTCTGCTACTGCGTAGAGGGGTGGCCACAGGCGAATCTAGTCGCTCAGGAGTTCCAGGCCGACTTCTATAATATAACAAGAGTTTATTTGTTGTTGCTTTTTACATAGATACTTAGACTTATATTAAGAGTCCATTCTAAATTTCAAATATGATTCACTAAATCAAAATTGTATTTGACATCGTATCTATCGCGCTCCACAGGTGCCAAGAAGAAGGAAATCCTGAATCGCGCAAGTGGCATTTACCGTGCAACTTCCATCATATTAAATGGCCCAGTGGTAACGGTCGTAACTTACAAATTGTAGGTCGTGGGTTCGAACCCAAACTGGCGTTTTACTTTGTGTAAATAATTTCATCACCACTGTTCCCAAAAACGGTGAAGGAAAACATAATGAGGACACGTCCTGTACGTCCTAGAACCAAAAATTCGTAGACATGTGATATCTATCGACCCGCACTGGGCCCGCGTGTTGGATTAGGGCCCACTTCTTCTCCGTGAGCCAAGGGGGCCTTTGTTCCAGCAGTGGAAACGTTATACCGCGATTTGGCTATGTATGCTTATGCTTGCTATTTATAGACGCCCAGCACCAACATCAAGCCATGGCCCACTAGGCAAATCACCCGCCTCGTCGAACTTAACTATATAGGGTAAAGTACCCTATTACTGACAACCCCCCCCCCCCCCCCAATTTATTGACACTCTTTTTTATTTTTTAAATATAAGGAAACTTGGTAACCTAAGTGTGTTATTTATTAAAATTATTTTTGATAGTTTATTTTTGTATGCCACTGGCAAAACTAATCTGTTAAAATAACTAAGACGGCGCCAAATAACTGATTCAAACAGAGCAATCAGTGTGTTAGAATGAGAAAGTTGGTTTTCTTAAAGTTTCAATAAGGTAAGCGTTCATTTTAATCGTGTTAAAGTATTCAGAAATTCGAAAACCTTTCTTTGAATGTTGTGTTATTCTAATTTTGAAGGTTTATATAGCAGATTTCAATGGTTATTTCTCCATTTACTGTATAAGTTTAATTTTTACAGGGTGTCGACTTTTGGTATGTCGAAAATAGTGAAATTCCAATTTATTGACACCCATGTCAATAATTGGAATTTTCAAATTAGTTTTGGAAGAGGCTAATTAAATTATGTATACCTCGTTTATGACTTTATTTATGACTACAAATTAGATTGAAGTCAAAATACACCTTTATTCCAAATTCCGACATGGGTGTCAAATCAATATTCTCTATACAAACATCAGTGTTGATAATTGGGCAAGGCTATGTCAATAATTGGAATGAAATAAAGACATAAGTACTCAGATTTTTCGCAGAGGACTAGTATTCCACAAGTTACATCTTTGGATACTTCTGCATCCTTTACACTCATAAAATAAGGATTATGGAAGTTATGAGCAGATAATTATGCAGTTATCATCAGACGAACATTTCGCTTGTGTCGCATCGCTTTCATTAGTGCATAGGTATGTGTTTTGTAGTTAGACAATTCCTAACATGAAACTTCGAACAACATTGATTAAAAGACTTCAGAACCGTCAACATAAAGCCTGTCCGGGTCCTGCTACTCTCCTGACCGAAGACGAAGAAAATTACTTAGTGGGGTGGATCAAGAATCATTTAAGATAGAAAATCAATTTTATCTGAGTGTTCTCCATTCAAGTTGCAGGATATACTCGTACTGCCGAAGACACTTCAAAGGAAATGTGCTAAACATATAAAAAGAACATCAGCCGAGTGGAAAAAATAAATAAAAACTAGAAGCCAAAAAGATAAGACCACGGGTAAAGAAGTTGATAGTCAAAAAGTTGTTATTTAGCGATGCGAATATTGCGATAGCGAAAATTAAAAAAAAACCCCACAGTAGTTTGTCAGAAGAAGATTGTGAACTTACTACGTACAATCCTAGTTTAAATAATTAAGCATTGACTGTAGAAGAAATTTAAAGATTTTTAAACATAGAGATAATACCCGAGTAGGTAAGAAGTTCCTAAATTTCCAGTGATTTCAAGTATAAACGAAAAATACGATTTATTTACTGATTTATTTATTTACGACTGATTATACTCAAATTTTTCTATTCGTAAATATGACTTCATAGTAAAATAGGTTAATTGCAAACGATTAAGATTTGTTTTATTAAAAAAACATTTTTTTTTTTATTAATAGGTATACCTACTAAGAAAATTGCAGTGTCAATAAATTGGTTCAACACCTGTCGATAATTGGGCAGAATGTGTCAATAATTGGGCAAATCATACTTAATCAGCAAAACTAAAAAAAATTCACCAAATATCATCTAAATAAAATTATTGTTTGTTAACAAGGAACTACAATACTTGCTCTATTATTTTAAACCAGATTTCTAACGAGCAATACCGTAAAATTACAGATATTAAACTAATTCGGCACGATAGCCCTTAAAGTGTCAATAATTGGGTATCTTACCCTAGTTTAACTAATTTACAGACAAAGTTTAATTTAATTAAGAGTTTTACGATCCTATGGCAAGTGTTGAACTCTCGCAAAGTAGGATTTTCTAGAAATCCACAAAAAAGGTCTTGACAGACATAATAACGGTGTTAGTCCGTAACGCAGAGAAAATAAAGGTTCCATATTTGCTTATGAGACACAGGACCCTAATAAAATATACTAATGGTATTTTTGATAGCCAAGTATTAAGGGTCTTATTCAAGAAAAATTACCTGTTAAGTAAAGGTGTGCTTTCTCCAGATGCTGCTCTAATACCCCTTCTCCCTTTAGGCGTCTTCGGCACTTCACGCCTCTCTTCGGCCCTCTCCGAGTCCCTCGCACCGGCCGAAGTAATATTCATCTCTATGACTGAACGATCAACAGACTCTTGTTGTTCACTATCGAACTGTTCTGATTGGTGCTTTTGACGTTTTTCTCCGGAATATCGCGGGTTTATTAGCGTCACGGGAATGTCTGCAATGCTTTCTATTGAGGTGTTCGGGTCATCTGATAGGCTGCTGTTGACTGATATCGAGAGGGTTCGTCTGAAAGAACAATATTTCTATTTATAAATGAAATTTCCCAAAATCTTCTTCATAGTGGTCAGTTACGTTTTTAACCTTTTGAACGCCAAAGTATAAACGTATCGCCGTACCCCTGACGCCAGGCCACTTTTTTTGTCAAATGACCTTCATAAATGAAAACACACTAAAGTAATGATTAAATTGTTTATTTCAAAATATGGTGCGACGTATATTTTGTCATATATTTGTGACGTTGGCGTTCAGGGTAAGATTTCGTTTGTCACATATATGTGACAATGGCGTTCAAAAGGTTAAGGAACTTCTATGTAAAATAGGCATTTTTTTAATTTAAGCTACGCTTTAGCTTTACATTTTACAATTTCATTACGTAGATTAATTTGGTGGGAGCTTTTAAAGAGGTAAACTACTTATAACCTTTGCTCAAAAAGGAAATGATGTATTTTGAATATATATATATATTATCTTGAGATATTTGAATGACGACAAAGCAAAAGAAGTATGCAAGAATCGTAGCAAAGTATTGTATCGTAGTTTCTGCCTATCCCTATGGGAAAAGGCTTCTCTTATAAAATAATGTGTATATGTTGCAAAATAATTATTAAATATTATTTTTTGAATAAAATACCTCTATATTATTTTATATCTTACCTAGCTCGCACGTTGTCTTTGAAAGATTTCCTGGACTTCACCGTCTCTTCCGTTGCTAGCTTCTTGGGAGGCGATTCCAAGGGATGGTTATCATGCTAAAAAGACATAATTATAAAAAATTTACACAAACATATTCGTATTGTTGCATAGTTCTATTCAGTAGATGAAAACATGTCATGTTATATATTTCCAGTATAAGCTGACCTACCATTGGATAGCCTGTTCCTACAATGAGAGGTCAGTTTATAGTGGAATGGTATAACTTCATGTGTAGCTGAGCGTTCGAGGATGTTTTTTACAAAACCTGCTTTTGGAAACTAAAATGGCTTATATAAACCAGAATGACATCAACTTAAACTTCTAAAAACAGTACTACGATAAGTATGTGTTATTATTAAACAGAAGAAATATTAAATATGTTTGCATGTAGGTACCATACCCATGCTTGAGAACTATAAAAAAAAATTGAATGTTTGACCTTAGTATAAAAAAAAACTCACCATAGCATGTGACGTGGTGGTAACAAAACTGTCAGTGGACACGTCCATCTCCCTCTCTCTTACAGTTGCAGGGGATAACTCTTTCTCTATCTGTCTTTGTACACGCGTGGGTTCAGATTTGGTTGGTGGTGATGGCGTGGAACCAGATTCGGAAGCAGTGGGGATTGTGAAGCGAAGATGTCTAAAAAAGGAACATGATTTTAATTATCTATATGCCATCGCTTTATTCACCAAGGTTTACCTATACCTACAGTTTGAAAGTATTTTTAGGTGACTATCGACATTGAGGTCAATGTCCAAATTCATAGTAGCAAATAAAAATTTCTTACAAAAACCTAATAACACTGCTTAGCCTGGGAATTGAGTACAGGACCTCCAGCTAGGGTATCAGTCACGCTTAGGACCACTAGATCAATGATTCAGTCCGGCAATTGGATAGTAAACCTAACATACATACCATCACGCCTGTATTCCCCGAAGGGTTAGGCAGAGGTGTACGTAATGTACACCCACAGTTCGCCGGTATGTTTTAGGTCCCATGTAATGGGGGGCGAGCCTATTGCCATTCACCGGGCACAAATCCAGACTCCAAGCTGCTACTGGGAATTTCATAGAAAAACCCAATCAACAATTTGCTCGACCTGGGGATTGAACCCAAGACCTCTAGCGTAGCAGTCGCGATTGGGACCACTAGACCAACGAGGCAGTCAACTGGATAGTACTGATCTTATAATTGTTATTTCCCGTTATTTCTCGCTCTTCACAAAGGATTTTTTAAGAGAAAGGATAGCATATATGCTGCCTTAGGGTGCTATGTATCTCTGCAAAATTTTATCAAAAAAAAAAGTTTACTAGCAATGTTGTTATGTGGGTGACACACTATTAGTAATCTTGTTAACCCCTCGTGCTAAGCTAAATGCTCGTGTTACGAGTGGGTCCACGTTGATAGTGCAATGGGTGGGTTTCGAACCGGCAACCATATGATCGCAAAGGCTACCGCCGGTTGTTTAGGGGTAAAAACTAACCAACAGTTACAGTTTGTTCGAAATAAGTAAGCCGATTGGAAGTCAGCCGTTCCGAACTACCGCGGTGATAAAATCGTTTAATTAAGTGTTTTAATACATAAACATCGAAATGAGTAAACATATACGACTCTAATTATCTTTACACCGACTCTTTTTATTAAAATTTATCAATTCTAAACCACTTGCAGACAACTTCTACCAAGCTGTACTTGTATAATATTAGTAATTGATAATAATAATACTTGTTGGTGGTGTCGCTGTAGTGTGTGTGGTTGCTGGCTGTCTCCAACAGTTCATCGTCACTCTCTCCTAGATAACGTGAGTCCACGGGCGACGGCGCCTCTCTGTCCATATCCTCGTTTCTTCGCGTCTGAAATACATCCAGAAGTTTTACATTGTTTTTTTTTTTTTGTTTCTGTGAATCACAGAATTCTATATGATATTTCATTAAAGTAAATCAAGCGCTATCAATGAGTCTTCATCAAAAATGCAGACAAAAACAAACGCTGAGAAAAAAAAATGGTATAATATATTCTACATTGGTTAGTTATTAGTAGATTAGGTGGTTCCATAACATTTTGGAAATTATGAAATCGTGTGATGATGTCCTTCGATTTATGTTTTTTCTACCTGTTGCCTAGGGTTTCACTTGTAAGGCCCTTTTATTTTACTTTTTTAGACAAAACTACCCTATGTGGATCTCCAAGGTCTAATCTATCTCTATACCAAAATCCATCACAATCAGTTCAGCGATTTAGGCGAGAAACCGGAACAAACCCATGAACACAATTTATTTTCGCATCTATATATATAAAAGGCAATTTCTTATAAGACGACTTGGTAAAGGTCGCTGGGATTTGGATGCAGGCGGCATACAAACATTGTGAAAGTCTATGGAAGAGGCAGTGGACCCCTTTTAGCTGATATGATGATGATGAATATATCTCTTTAAAACCACTAGCATAAGGTTCAATATCAAATCATACCTTCAATATACTATGTGGTGTGCCAGGCCTGTCAGAGTACATGTTGCAGTCGGGGCTCTGGACGTCGGGCATGGCCAGCAGGCGAGCCATCTGGCCGCTGAGCTGGGCCGGCCCGGCGCCGCGACTGACCTTGGGACTACTGCTGAGGTCCAGACGGGCTCGCTTGGGAGGCGTCGAATCTGAAGGCTTTTGTTCCGATGATAAAATGCTGGAACAGTTTTTATTGTATTAAAGATAATGTCGAAGGAATATTAAAAAAAAGGAAAATACGTAAAGTTAAAAAAGACACAGGTATAGTAACTACAACTAACTTAACTACAACTAAATAATATTTTATTTTAAAAAATGTCAAAGGATATTCTTTATTTTCCCGTGTAGCAGAAACTGCAAAAATCCACATTAGAATTGATAATGCCCTCAAGTTTTTTTTATTTTCCAGTTTTCACCATACGGCCAAGTTACATACAAGTAATTATACTGATAAAAAGGAAAACTGCAATTCTTGGGAAGCAAAACCTAAGCTTAGCTTGAATTTTTGATATTTCAATAAACTTCTTTGTATTTGAATACATCATTTAAAAATACAATGTTGAAATATCACACAAATAATACGCCTGTATTCCCCGAAGGGTTAAATCAAAGAAAGAGTATAAGATAACATCAAGCCTCTATTCCTCGAAGGGGTTAGGCAGAGAGGCACTTAATGTACACCGACAGTTCGCCAGTATATTTAGGTTCCACTAGGGTTAGGGTTCCAATAGGGGGCGAGCCTATTGCCATTCACCGGACACATATCCAATCTCCGAGATAATACTTTTACCGGATTTCATAAAAAAAAATCTATAACACTCGAAAACTTGCGGCAAATAAAAAAACACAATTTAATTTACCTTCTAGTCCTGGTCATCTTCGGAGTACATATAAACGGCGTATCTTCAATATTGAGCGCGCGTTTAATCCCTTTGCGCATCTTCGGCTTATTTACCCACGTCTCACTGGCATTCTCTATGGTGTCCTGAATAAGAATACATTCACTGTGTTTATGTTCAACTAAACTAAAAAACAGAGATCATTGTTCACGTAAAGCCTAAAAATAGACAAACTGGGACGTGATACAACGTTCCACATCGAAGACGTCATCCGTAAGTTTGACGTCATTATTATAGTTGATCGTAAACTGTGAAATATTAAGTTTTACATTCAAAACACGGAGGGCTTCGTAGTTAAGTAATAACTAAGCTGATCAACCAATCTGCAAGGTAAAGCTGCGTTTGTCGAGGTCAATGTGTGGATGGGTAACTATTCTTAACATATCGAGACCCCTCCGTGCTTAATGTCCCGGTTATCATACCTATACCTATGACAAGAGTTAATGGCAGACAGAAGGCCCGACAGCCAGTCTATCCTCAGAATATCGGTATTGCCAGAAATTGGGTTGCTTCGTGTAAAATTCAACTGCCTCTCGTTAGACTGAAAGCCGTCCCAACTAAGAGGGTTAAGAGGAATATGAGGAGAAATGATGATATACAAAACACGGAAACAAAATATTTGCATTAAAGATAATATGAAAATGTTAAACAGAAGGAATAATTAAAGACGTGACGTGTACATCGATGCAAAATTAAAATAAACATAATATCAACAATTGCATTACGTAATAGTGACCTAGTTTTAAAGTGTTATACAGTTTTGTATCGTAGTGTTTTAGTTTCAAATAATGGACAATCTATAAGTTAAGTAATGGAAGGCAGCCCCTTCAATCGGAGCGGGATGACGCGCCGGACACCTCCCCCGACACCGTCCCCAAACCCGAGGCCAGACCAGGACGACAAAGTTGAAGTAGTCTCCACTCCGGAGATTCAGAACTGGATGGGGTCTATTGAGCAGTGTTTAAGTGAGGTTTGTTCGATCGCTTCTGATGGAAAGCTTAACTCGGACCAAAAGCTGAAGATAAACAATCTTTGCCGAAAAGTTGGACATGGAGTTGCACAAATGGCTGTTCAAAACCAGTCACTAAAGCAAAAAGCCATTCAAACCCACACCTCCCTCAAAATTATGACTGAAGAAAGAGACCTGGCAGCTTCTCTTACTGAAATCAAGCAAACCATTCAGGAATCCTTTACAAAACAAGCAGCAGAAACTACTACCTCTTTTGCTGATATGGTAAAGAAGGGGTCCAACAACTATGTTCGTCCAAGCACTTTTAGTTCTCTAGCAATCTATCCTAGTGACAACTCAAAAACTAGTGATGAAACTAAGAACATGGTCCAAAAAATCATATGCCCTGAAGAAATGAAGCTGAAAGTCCGAGGAGTACGCAAAACAAGGAAAGGAGGAGTTATAATCAGCACTGAAACCAAAGATGACCTAGAAAAGCTTAAACAAACAGTCCAGTCAGCTACAACAAGGCTTACCGTCGATGAACCTCAAAAGCGTAAACCTCGCATAATAATTATAGGAGTTCCAGCATCTATGGCTGACAATGAGGTCTTTAAATGTATTTATGAACAAAACTTAGCCGAAAAAATTCCATCCATGTCCAGAGAAACATTTATGACCTCATTAAAACTAAGTCATAAATCTGGCAAGAAAGATGCTGAGAACTGTAATTATATTATCGAAGTACCAGCCGTCGTTCGTAAGGCCCTCATCACACAGGACCGATTATTTATAAACTGGACGTCGTGCCCTGTACGAGACTACACCACTGTAACCAGATGTTACAAATGCCAGCAATACGGTCACGCAGCAAAAACATGTAAATCTGAGGCACCTACTTGTGGACATTGCGGTGAAGAAGGGCACTCCATCCAAGATTGCGCAAAGAAAAGTCTTATGCCAAAATGTGCAACATGCTTGCGTTTTAAAAAACCTGCCACCCACAAGACAGGAGACCCAGAATGTCCGGCTAAGAAAGCTGCTGAGTACAGGTACATCAATTCGATAGACTATGATGGCGCCTAAGAGCGCCTCGTTATATTTTTATATTGTTAGACGTAATTTATTAATAATTCTGTGTTTCAAATAGCATGGATTTAAATTTAATCAATGAAATAGATAGTACATTTGTAACTAAGTCAAAGTCATGTGAGTTAGAGGACTGCAAACAATATCTATCCGAATATCAAAGTCCTTTAACAATCCTTACTCAAAACATTCGTAGTATTTATAAAAACATAGACAGCTTTAAAATTACTCTGCATAGACTTAACTTTGATTGCGATATATTAATACTTACTGAATGCTGGCTAGCAAATCGCCATAATAACCTCCCAAAAATAGCGGGATATAACATATTCTATAGCTCAATAAACCACAATCAAAATGATGGTGTTGTAGTCTATGCTAAGGAATCCTTAAAGGTCACCGTCGAAGAACCGCCTTTAGAAAACTGCTCGAGTAATTGTTTAGTTATCAAAATAGGTGTAACCTTAGCGATTATCGCTTTGTATAGATCCCCTTCTGCCAGAAACTTAGATTCTTTTCACAATTCCTTGGACCATATTTTTAAAGTATTAAGCCCTTTTAATAATATTATACTAACAGGTGATATAAATATTAACATTAACTCCGAGAACTGTAACGCAGGAACCGAAGATTATCTTAATCTGTGTTCATACCATGGGCTTCTCCCAGCTCACACTTTGCCTACACATCAGAGCGGTTCCTGCCTCGATCACATGATGATAAAATCGAGCTTACCATTTTTTACCCTAGTAACAAACTCAACAATCACTGACCATCACGCTGTCCTACTAACCGTAAATTTAACGCTGCCTAAGCAAAACCGTCCCCTGAGCAAGTCTAAACTAAACATAAACAAACTCGGATATGATTTACGCAACATTGATTTTAGCCCAGTTTATAATACTGCTGACGCAGATTTATCATTATCGTACTTAATAAATCAAGTCCAACAAGCAATTTTATTAAATACAACAGTTTGTACATTAAGTAAAAAACTTTACAATATTAAACCATGGATCACTCCTGGGCTAATTCGGTGTATAAGGCACCGAGATAAGCTCCATCAGAGAACAAAGAGATATCCTGATAACCAAATACTTCAAGTTACTTATAAAAGATACAGGAATTTTTGCAATAACCTCCTAAAAAACCTAAAGATTAATTACGACAAAAATGAATTGAATAAAGCAGGTAATAATAGCAAACAACTTTGGAATCATATTAAAAACGTCACATATAACACAAAACAGCGTGAATCAAATTCGAGTCTACTACTAACAAATCTGTCACCGCTTGTGTCAGCTAACAATGTCAATAACTTTTTTGTCAATGCAGGGAAAAACCTTGCCCAGCACTTTCCCAAACAATCTTGTACCCGACTAAGTACCGCATCCCGAAACCTAAAATCTTTTGCTATGCTGGACACCGACGAGTTTGAAATAGACAGGTTAATTACAGGACTTAAGGATGATTGTGCAGTTGGATGGGATGGCATAAGCAATAGGGTCCTGAAACGCTACAAGAACATTTTGATACCCCACTTAACATATATTTTTCGACTTTGCCTATCAAATGGCATTTTTCCCAAATGTCTTAAAAAGGCAGTAGTCATCCCTATTTTTAAATCTGGAAGCAAAGACCTCGTCAATAATTACAGACCAATATCGTTACTTACCTCATTATCAAAAATACTAAAAAAAATTATAAACAATAGACTAGTTAACTATCTTGAAAAAAATCATCTCCTTTCTCCTGTGCAATTTGGTTTTAGAGCCAAATTATCCACTGCTGATGCGGTACTTAGCCTGACCGATTTTATCACACAAGAACTTGGTAAAGGCAATCAGTCCTTGGGAATTTTCCTTGATTTGGCAAAAGCTTTTGACACGGTATCTGTTTCTATACTTTTAAATAAATTGGAAGCTTTAGGTATAAGAGGTGTGCCTCTGAAACTCATTGGAGACTATTTAGATGATCGATACCAATGTGTTAGAATAGATAATATCACGAGCAATGATCAGAAAAACACTTGTTTTGGTGTTCCCCAGGGAAGCATCCTGGGCCCTACCCTGTTCCTTATTTATATCAACGATTTGTGTAGACTTAATATTAAACACGGCAAAATTGTATCGTACGCAGACGACACGGCGCTAATTTTTACCGCTAAAACCAGCAGCGAGCTCTACGAAAGCGCTCAACTAGGTTTTGATATTGTGAATAATTGGCTTCAAAACAATTTACTAACATTAAATGCTGACAAGACTAAATATATCCACTTCTTCATGCGCAAACCTCATTTTAACATTACTAACCCGCATCTGTACGCTCATCAATGTGAAAACCGTGCAGACAGCATGTGTGCTTGTCCTGCGATCATCAAAACTTGTAACATAAAATATCTAGGGGTCATAATTGACGACACACTCTCCTTTAGACAACATATAGATAGTTTGGTTAAGAGGGTACGTAAATTAATATATGTATTTAAAAAGCTACGGACAATCGCAGATTCTAAACTAATTACACAAGTTTATTTGGCCTTATGTCAATCTGTCATTAATTATTGTATAACTTCATGGGGCGGAGCACTAAAAACAAATATGCTTCCTCTTGAACGAGCTCAGAGAGCAATTTTAAAAGTAGCCAATTTCCACCCTTTCTTCTTTCCCACATATCTTTTATATAAATCCTGCAACGTGCTAACTGTTCGTCAACTGTTCATAATGCAAGTAACATTAAAACAACACACCATGCTTACCTATAATACTGATTTAACCAAAAAGAGACGGAATGATATAGTTTGCATTTCTAACTCACCCTCCAAACATGTATTTATAAATAGATTCTTTACATTTTTAGGTCCATTTTTGTACAATAGGTTAAATAAAGAATTGAATATTTATAAGCTAAGTTATTATAACTGCAAAAAACGTTTAAGTCAATATTTACAAACCGTATCTTACGAACAAACAGAAGACTTACTCGTAGTTTGCAAATAAATTACTTGACCTGATTTTAGTGTATCGTTAATATATAATTAATACCTACCTACTATAGAAACAGTATGTTTATTTTAATTGTTAATTTATCGTAATGCACTTCCTAGCCTGAAGCACAGGTTCAACCTAGTTCAGGCATATAATTATGTAACTAGACTTTATTTTAATTGTAAGATTTATTGTTAAAACATTTTTGTACTTTTTATTCTAAATAAACATATATATATATATATATATATATAAAGAGAAACGTAAAATCCATTTCATTTAAACCTTCGTAATATAGGATTTACTTGAGTTTTAAGAAACCAGCTATTTGATCCGAAAAAACTAATGTGGTAGGAATCCGAACTAAAAATCGACTACCATGTAACGATATGTAAAAACATCGTTACAAGCGATATTTCAGGTTAGGTTAGGTTAGTTAAAAGGTTTTCATTTAACACCTAAGGAACGTAAGGGAATTTCAGTATAATGTAGGATACAACTTACCTGTATAAATGAAGATTTGTAGGTAAACGTATTTTTCGGAGATTTTGCTTTCACGAATACCGACATTGGTTTAGGTGCGATTACTGAAATCATAAAATTGATAGTATTATGACAAATATTCTGCCCAAATATCAACCGCACTGTCCAAATATTCTGCCCTAAGCAGTGTACTCATATTATTGCTTTTTGAAGTGTATTTATATCTACAGTAAAATTACTTAGCAAATGTCTTGAACTACAAAATGTCAAGGCAACAATGTGCTAGTATATGTAAATGGGCTAAAACATTACATTAGGTAATTAATTTTACCAAAGTGATAACAAAATTAAATGCTATTTATTTCTGCAAATACATCCTTCAGACACTTTATAACATTACATTGCAACTTGTCTACGATCCCTTGTATTGTAGCATCTCTAGGCGACAAAAACTACCCTTAAGGTAGGGGTAGCGTGGCTTTAGCTACCCGTTCTTTTCGGCGAATATCCGATCTGTTTGATCAGGCCGCCACCCCTCCCCCTTGTAAATACTTGACTAGTAAATTTAGCCTAGTATTTTTGGAATCACTTTCATAACTTTGTATTTCATAAATCAAGGCTATTGGAGTGTTTTTTTTAAATTACTTATTTGAAATCGCTAGGCCCCGAAAGCCACCACCTTTCGTCTGCCACCCGGGGCCATGGCCTCCCCTCCCAGCCCCACTTTAGGCCACAGCCTTGAGGAAGTATCCGCGAAGTTATGCTAAGGACAGCTAAATAATAATATTGTGACGATGGCAATGTCATAGAAAACCCAAAAACACTGTCATCGATTCGGGGATCAAGAGTTGTAAAAGACAGCTGTCTAGGCACGAAACTAATGAGGCAGAAAGCTAAGCAATGACGTAACGTTAACCACTAACTATTGCATGCCATACAATGGTCAAATATGTGAAACCTACTCGTTATTAAATAAGATCTCTGTACGGTGGCCAGCACATCAAGTTATTTTGATCTTTATCATCAACAATTTAAGGTTTAAAATCACTTGGAGAAATTTGAGAGTTTTGTATACCTTGACCTGCTGACGACTGTACCTACCATATTTGAAGCAATAAATTGATTTGATTTATAATACCGTGTGGTTCCACGTGTTTGTTGTCGAGCGCATAGTGAGCCACAGTGTTGGCGATGGTCGGCATGGAGCCGCACACCACGTCCACGAGCGCGTCGCGGGCGGAGTCCCGGTCCAACATGTCGAACAGAGACTCTACAGACGTCGATACGTCTTTTGCTCGCGGTTTAGAATGTTTCAGCTTGTTGTTATATCTTTCGGCTTCTAGGTATCTGTGGATTATGATCTATGTCAAACAGAGGCCGTTTCGTTTTTAGGTTGTGAGAGAGGGATGGTACTCTACAGGTTAAATAGTGACATCCCTCTCCCGTTACTTAAAAAAAATCAGCATTAACATGATGTCTGCACTTATTTTTAATCTCTTTTACACTGAGAAGGGACCCGTGCCCAGCAGTGGGACGATATAATAGGTTGATGACGATGATAATGTTTTTATTTTATGATATTACGACCAGATAGCAAGATGAATAATACACCAATATGAATGTCGAAAAAGAAAAGAAGTAAGCAAGAATCGTAGCAAGTTATGATCTGTAGTTTCTGCCTACCTCTGTGTGAAAAAGGCGTAAGTGTATGTATGTACTAGATCTATAGGCTTAAAGAACTCAGTTGGCAGGACTAGAATTCGTAGTTTTATGATAAAGGTTAAAACAACCATTTAAAATTGAACAGTTTGTATTATATTTTGATCAAATAGTTATATTGCCTACAAATAGTTGTCCCAGGTCTAAGGTTTGTGTATGTGACAATTGCTGTTAGGAAACACCCTCATGATACAGAAGAAAATCATCTTGTATAGCAACTATAAAAAAAAATATTGACTAAAAAAAAAACGGAGGCGGGACAGTCTTTGGGGGCTGTCGATAGAAGTGACAACTAAGTAACTTGTGAATTCTATCGGAAAGCATAATTAATTTTGAAATATATACGCATTATAAATATAGCTCATGGAAAGCGTTTGGTGCCGATGACGCGAGTTCATTGATTTTTGTTTACCTAAAAAGTGCTCAATGCGCCTGAAGAAGTCTTCACTTCAAAACTATCATCGCATCAGCTAGGTATGTTAGTACCTACGTAACATATTTTAATGCTTACCGAGACTGTTGTAAGTAGTACATGACCAGTATATCGGACGTGTGCGGTTCATTGCAGTCCTCCAAATATTTCACAAACATCTCTTCCTCGAACGGTGTCATAGTCACTTGCAGTATTTTAGCTAGATTCCCCGTGTTTCGACAGCCTAAAGAAAGGATATAATGAGCGTTGCAACTTCGTAAGTAAATTTATCGATATTTCGTTTTTTTTCATCTAGGGGCAGATGAAAAAAACGATAACTTAATATTTTTTCTATGTTATTCTCAATTTCGGTAGGTAGAATTGTAGATATTTCTGTAATTTTATGATTCTTTTGAATTTGAAAATGAATTTATGACTTTTTCATCCGAGACTTCCATACTTGCTCTTTGCATTAATGTCAATAACATTACTGAAGCATACATAAGGTATGAAAGCACCGAATCGACGAAATATGGCCGTAAGGGATGTTATTAGTTTCAAACTTGATAACTCCACGCGTTTCTGAGGAAAGGTTCTTGACGGACAGACGGCGGCGGCGCCGGCGGTAGCCTAGGCTAAGTCATCGGACTTGCGATCAAGTGGTAGCCAGTTCGAAAACCACCCATTCTACTATGGCCATGATCAGACACAAGCATTTAGCTTAGCCAAAATTAGCACGGTTAAAAAGAATATTAGCGACCTACATTGCTAATAAGTTTAAAAAAAAGCATATGTCGGTTCTTTTTACCTTTTGAGGTATAGAAATCTGAAAAGCGAACAAAATAAACACATACCTTTAAAAAAGAACTGTAGAACTGTTACTTTATCGTTGACACTCGCAGCGTTCTGCACACACATCCTTATGACGTCCAGCGCTTCAAACACGAGTCCTCTAGCCAGATACAGGTTACAACAGGACTGCCAGTCCGCAAGCTTGTCATGGTCGTTGACTTTGATGGAACAGGTGGCCATATCGCCGTCTCTGTCACGTATGTTCTGTATCGGCGCCGGTTTGCGAACGTGTAAGTATTGGAGGGCGGCTTGAGTTTTCTTTTGGGCGAGTAGAGTGGATAGGACCACGTTGTGTTGCCAGTCGGAAAGGGTGTTGCCAGTTAAACATTGTAGTTGGTCGAGTGCGAACTGTATGATTAAAACATATTTATAATGTAACTATGATCCATAATCTTGACCTGTATTTCAATACTGTTACATCAGTATATTATGTTTACTTTTACTAGCTGTTGCGCGCGGATTTACTCGCATCCCAGCATCGCATCACAGAACTTTTTGAGATAAAGGGAACGAGGAAGAACATAGGCTACTTATGTTTTTCCTCATGCTGTGTATGGTTGGAATTTTTTAATTTTTATAGTAATCTCTTCCGTGTTTAAAGAATATATATAACAAACATACATAGTTACTTTTGAATACACAGTGAATGTTTAGGAAGGCATTGTAGATAGTGAATGGTTAGAAAGTAAATCAACATTGTATTGGTTATGTATCTGATACAATGTTGATTAACTTACTAAACATATTCTGAGAAGCATATTGGAATGGTTTTTGGATTGAACTGCATCAGTGTCTGTTTCTGCATTCAATACTCAAATTGTTTTGATTTAAACTGACTTCAAAAAAGAGCCTGAAGTTTTACCTAGGCTTTATGTGTACATAGCTTGCGAAATATGGCACGACTTACATCAAAATCTCTGTGGTCTAAATGCCAGAACGCCTGCGTGGCTTTAATAGCGGTGTTGCTCAGACCAAACATTGTAGGAAACTGCATCAGTCTACGGATCACTGCCTCATATCTAAAACAACATTAAAAGTCAAGTAAGAAAATATATTATAACATTTATATTTTTCTCAATCTTGGGGTTGCAATAAGTAAATGAATAAAACCTGCATGCGCAATCCTTTCACTTGTTTTTGAGTTTTTAAAGATAAAAAGGAATCTTATATGTATATCATGATATTAAAATATTTCTGAAACGATCTCCATTTTGATTAGCCATTGTAACACTTTGATAAAGCTCAAATTAATACATTGTTGTGAATCGCTATATTTTCTTCAGTAGGTTAACGACTAAGATATTTTTCGTGAAAACTAAATGAATAAATAGCACTTTTGTGAAAATCAACATTAAATTACTTATTATGGTGAGGTATGAACCACTGGATATTTTTGTGTCATCAAAAGTGTCATCTGGGCAAGGTATTTTGGACTCGTAAACACGGGCTACACATCAAGCTATAGAAATCTAGTTTAGACTGACCTCCCACTGTAAAGGTTTTCCGTACAATATTAGGCCAGCTTATAATGGATTTAATAGCTTCGTGCGTACCTACTAAAACATCACTTGTCTTCTCTAGGATTTGTGATTTACGGGTTCTAGGTATAACCTAAACAACATGATAACTTACCTAACTTCGTCATATACCATAGAGTAGTCCACAAGCAGGTACAGAACTAGCGAATGTTTATGTTCTTCAGCGATGTCCGGGATGAGATACAGACGTAGTAACGAGTACAGTGACGGCGGGGGGTACAACCCGTTACATTCACTGCCGCCTTTGATCCACAACCTACAAAAAATATGTTTTTTTTAATCTTACTAGCAATTTTGGTCTTTACTAGTATTCTCGTTAACCTCTCGTGGTAAGCTAAAATACTTGTTACGAGTGGGTTCACGTCGGTAGTGCAATGGGTGGGTTTCGAACTGGCAACCACTTGATCGCAACTCCGACGCTCTAGCTATAAGGGTACCGCCGCTTCGAATCTTCGAAACTTAGAAATGGATCTGGACTGGTTGACCAGTCCAATCCAGTTTTTTTTAAAAAAAAAAGCTTACTAGCAATGTGGGTCACACATTACTAGTATTCTTGTTAACCACTCGTAGTAAGCCAAAATGCTTGTATTACGAGTGGGTTCACGTCGGTAGTGCAATGGGTGGGTTTCGAACTGGCAACCACTTGATCGCAACTCCGACGCTCTAGCTATAAGGGTAACGCCGCTTCGAATCTTCGAAACTTAGAAATGGATCTGGACTGGTTGACCAGTCCAATCCAATTGGACAAGAAGGACCACTAAAAGTGGTCCCAAATAATATTGGCTAAACTTTCTACGAAATTCTGAGCCACTAGTATATTGTAGTCTTTAACTTAGTAAATAAACAATAGTCTTTTCCACAGTTACTGGTAATTACGCAGCGTCTTGAAATATAAATCTAGTTATAATACCCATAGAGAAGATAAAAGTACTTACTGATGTGTTCTTTCCCCACCAAACTCTTGTTCAATGAGTTGGTCAATGTACAACAGGGAGCAAGGCTTATTAGCGTCCTTTTCATCTGTAGGAACGTTGTCTTGTAGACGATTTAGTTTAAGACGTCTGAAAACGTAAAAAAATAAGTTGTTGCATTACATCACATGGAATCACTTCAATTTGAACCATATTAAGATGGACATAAGGAAAATCAAGGAAAGAATCATGATCTCACCATGTTTAAGCGATAGTCAAACAATTTAATGGTGCATTGAACTAAAAAAAAACAGTTATGGCAACGAAATAGACACTGCAAAACTGCATACTATTATCTACATTTTGACTTTTGACTAATAAAAGTCAGATATTTAAAATTCTTCTGTTACGTAATTATTCGTAGCATTTCCGGGTTTTTTTACCAAATCAAATTAAAATAAAGAATAGCGCTTCTATCTGAATAAATTTAAAAATAGAAGAGAAGAAACTGCCGAGTAATGTAACGGGAAGTCATACGAAGTTTGTGCGGCCTACGTCTTTTATTTTCATTTATTTACCTTTTATTATATGTAGCGTAAAGTTGTTGAGCCGGGTAAGGCAGGGCATTGTATCCATCATGTCGTTCCGGCAACAAGCCCACTCGGAGGAACCACTGTACCACTTGGAAGTACAGAGACACTGTGCCAATGCCCTTGTATTTCTCTTCTATCTCGCTTAATGCTGAAACAATTCCAAACTTGTGTAATAGAAGCCTTATATATATGCCTAACGATATTATAATACATAAAATTGCTCTGTTCTTAGGTACTAGCATATGTGTCTCATTTAAAAAGTCGATGTTGATAAAAGTTAATCAATGATCACATATTTTAATAAAAAGATAATAAACATACAATAATAATTGTCATACCATCTGGCACAATCAGGTTGCAGCACTTTGTAAGCACAGCATCCAACAAGCCAGTGAGATGCGTCAGCTGTTGCACGCAGTGTTCGAGGCACCTTACTATATTCCTGAACACAGTATTATTGGTATAATTGCAAGAAATACCACGGAATAATAAAAAAATATAGCTACTGTGTTATCGTCTCTGATACGCCAATACCGCATAACTGACACTTGGTTATAAGGTCTTCGCTTTGATTCAAATAATATTAATAATTGTTGAAAATTGGCCCTTACAGCAATGTGTTAGTTACGCGGTATTGGAGTACCAGCGACGTTATGTTTATTCTTTCGACACATATACTTTAGGTAGTGTCAAACTTTTGACCACTCTGATTTTGCATGTGAGTTCGGTATTACAAAAGGCATAAGGTATTGTTTACAATGACGATATTTAGGTGTTCAATTTGTTTTTAGCATGTTGTAGAGACAAGATAATAAGTTGAGCAAAACATCAGACTGCGTTAGCTTAATGTTCTAGCTGCAGTTTTTTTAATTTAATCACTTTGCTTAACCCTTACCTATCCGGAAGTGCCGAGGAGGCAAACAGAGGAGCAGTCAGTTCCTTGGCATTCTCTTTTAATTCGATGGCTCGTTTCCAGCACCAGTCCACCTAAAGTAAATTGTCAAATAGATTCATTAATAATATTGATATCGTATACCTACATTTGTTAATGCTTGCATTCAGTACTACTTTGAAGTTATATCACTTGAAAGGTTAGACAAAGTATACTAATTTAACCCACTGTTCGCCGGTATATTTAGGTCCTATGTCATTGTATTCTATGTCTATTGCACAAATCCAGGCACCGAACTGCAAATGAGAAATCCAATAACACTATCCTTGATTTGGGAATCAAACCCAGGACCTCTAGCGTAACAGTCGCGGGTAGAACCACTATACTAATGAGTCAAGCAAATTATATAATTTCCTGCGATAAATATTGTAAATGTATTTTCATTTCAAAATTCCCATAACATTTGATATGTCGTCTATGTGTTGCTATAGGTAAAAAAGCATTTGACATTTCGTCTCTGTGTTGCTATATGTAAAAAATAATAATTTAAAGTGAGTCTGAAATTTGATAAAAAAAAGGATTATTTACCAAAAAGGGTAGCGTACAGCCAGCACCGCTGTGGCTGCCGGTGGCCCAGTCGTGCGCACAGCGCTTGAGGAACCGACACAGGCGCGCCTCCAGCGCTACCGACAGCAGGAACCGACGTTGCTCCTCCTGACATACAAAGCACGGTTATAACAAACTAGTTGTGCGCCGTTTCACCCGCTCCTAAGGATCGTAGCATAATGCTAGATAGCCTATAAGCTGATATATTATGTACATTTATTTTGTATTAGCTCACTCGACAAGCGTTGTCCTGTCTTACCAATTTGCTGAACAATTTTCTTAATGTTTGTTTGCGTAAAAATCTTCTACAAAGTGTTAGAAAACGTAGCAAAAAATATTAATGAAATCGATAAAATCGTTCTCAAGTTATGGCGTGACAAAGGGAAATAGGGATTCATTTTTATATAGTTACTAGTGGCGCGATGAACTTGACTGTTATGAGAAAGATTGGGTCACTAAAAGTATAGATAGGTCGGCTTGGAAAGAGGAAAGGGAGGCCTTTGCCACGCAGTGGGACGAAAATGGGCTAGAAATAAATAAATAAATATACTAGTGGACGACAGACGTTGTCCTGCCCGAACTCGACCTAAGTGCCACCTACAGGGTCCAATTTTTCCTTGTTTTCTTACGATTTAATCATTCCCTGGACTTCCACGAATATTTCAAAACCAAAATTAGCCAAATCGATCAAGTCATTCGAGAGTTTTAGCGACACTCACGAAAAGCAAGACGAATAAGAAGATAAATAGAGTGATTTACCTGTGACACGTTACTACTGTATGTGTGTACGTAGAGCGGCGTGAGTCCAGCGGCGACGCATGCGCTGTAGAGTCGCGGCGGGTTGAGCAGCGCCGTGGGACCCACCTCGTCGATGGAGCTAATGATCTGCCGCTGTATGCCGATCGTGCTCAGCACCGACGCTTCAGACGTATTGAGGCATATGCAGTCTGGAGGATACATTCTAAATCATTTCACAAACATTCCAAAATAAACTGTTGAGGATAATAATCAATGTCCCCCGAGCCTTTTCCAAGCTCGTGCAAGATTTCTGTAGTTTTTTAATTTGTATTTATTTCATAAAGTGTTCTGTACGATACCAGAATATAGTTAAGGCCGGGTTGTACTGCAAAGCCCACATAAACATGTTTTTAAAAATATAATTATTTTAAAATAGTAAATTTAAAACCTGGGAAAATAAATTGATATTGTTGAGAATATATTCTAGGAATCTAGGATCCATTCGGCGAGGCTCGATTGAATTATACCATTGTATGTTTGTGAAATATCCGGCGATACAGTATATTTTCCGGGACGTTCCTTTGCGGTGTTAAAGAATCGGAGCGTTTGTTTGTAGTGTTTTTTTCAGTACAACGTCACGCATCGCAGTATAACTAGTACAATACTCACTGTACTGCAGCGAGTTGGGGTAGAAGTGTTCCTCGAGGCGCGTGGCGTGAGAGTAGACGGCCAGCGAGGCGGGCGCCAGCCGCACGTCCAACGTCACGCACTCGCCCGCCAGCGACCGGCACCACGTCACGCATCGCAGTATAACTAGTACAATACTCACTGTACTGCAGCGAGTTGGGGTAGAAGTGTTCCTCGAGGCGCGTGGCGTGAGAGTAGACGGCCAGCGAGGCGGGCGCCAGCCGCACGTCCAACGTCACGCACTCGCCCGCCAGCGACCGGCACCACGTCACGCATCGCAGTATAACTAGTACAATACTCACTGTACTGCAGCGAGTTGGGGTAGAAGTGTTCCTCGAGGCGCGTGGCGTGAGAGTAGACGGCCAGCGAGGCGGGCGCCAGCCGCACGTCCAACGTCACGCACTCGCCCGCCAGCGACCGGCACCACGTCACGCTCATGAACGCGTTGCTCTCCAGCCGCCACGTCGCTACGAACAATGTACCATTATGTATCTGGAGACTCATTGTTTTATGGTTGATTAATGGATGATTTTGGCGATTTTTGACCCCCATTCCCCACCGCAATTTACCCATTTACGCACGGCTACACATCAAGCTATACAAAACCAGTATAGGCTGACCTTGAGTTGTCCGGAAAACCGTTTACAATGGGAGTTCAGTCTAAATTGGATTTGTATAGCTTGATGTGCCGTGTGTTCTAGTGGCGTAGCGCGCCTTGGCCTGTATCAAAATTAGTGTAGCAGTAGCTACGCCCCTGCCTTGTACAGTCGCACATCAGATTATACAAAACTGTAAAATTTCTCCAAATGATTTTAAACCTTAAAATGTTGTCAATTAAGTTCAAAATCAACTGTGAAAATTTATCATTTTGTGGTAACTTTATGTGCTGGCCTTCGTACATAATATTTCTCGTAACGTCCCCCCCTTCGCGAGACTTTTACTTATTTAACGAATGGGTCTGTTACTCTATTAATTATTCATCATCATCCATCTATTATATTGTCCCACTACTAAGCACTGGTCTCATCACTGCTATAGGCCATTAATTATTAAATTAAAAAAAAAACACAAAGAATTGTATTCCATAAAATTTACAATTACAAGAAAATTTAACACTAATATCAGTTATTTTGTAACAATAACTACTTCGCCTGAGATTTCCTCTCTGTGATGGTCACATCACAAAATCTGAGGCGCTAGCTGACACAAATGCAGTTCTGCTACAAGTCCAAAAAGTCGTCTTAAAACAAAAAGTCTTTAATTGTATCAGAAACTCCTTTTGAGTGCATCTCAAGTAAAAACCCAGGCAAACGCCAATAACCAACAAATATAGACATTTAATCACAAATTACCTGGCATTTGATCCTTGTACCATTGGTCTAAATCAAACAGGAGCATTCCATACTGTGTTGATGAGTTGGCATTCTCTCCCCAACACTCCCACACTATCTGACAAATGTTCAACATACCTAAAACAACAAAAAATGTATAAGGAGAGAGAAAATGACATTTCTAGGGATTGTATTATAAATACAATCCCGACTGTTTGTGTTGCTTGAAATGTCATTTTGGTTTGAAGGGCTGGGGTTGCAACAGTAAAAGGAGGTGAAAGATATGATGGAAGGCTCTTATTTCAGAGTTTACTTACTTTCTTCCCCTTCAGCAGCTAACGTGGAGTTCACAGAGTATGCATGGCAAGAAACACACTTTCCTCCAAGTAGTGCAACCTCATCAACTGTGCTCAACTCTAGTTGAAATCTTATAGTGGCTGTTGAAAAGTCCTGTAAAGAAATAACAAATGTTCAACACATATTTGTGAGTTCAGAAGTCTGAAATACTTTCTCCTTAAATATATTTAAAAGTGTATTCAACTCTGACAATTATTGATATAGTAAAAATCAATTGTTGGTTGTTAGTTTCACAAAAACCCGAAAATAGCTTGACCAAGTATGTTAGATTTTGTATGGGTGTTTAAGTGGGTCCCTGTATGGTTTAGATTCACTATTAACTGGTAGGTAGTGCTGTGCTTGAGTAAGAGTCGAGTACTAACTCAATAAACAGTTTCGAATATTATTTTGTTAACCTCTTGAACAACAATACACACATCCATATTTTTTGCAGCCCTATAATATGTTATACTAGCTTTCTGTTCGCGGCGCGTGGAGTATACGTTTCTTGTTATTTTACGGGATAATATATAGCCTATGTCACTCATGAATAATGTAGCTTTCTATTGGTGAAAGAATTTTTCAAATCAGTCCAGTACTTTCAGAGCCTATTCAATGCAAACAAACAAACAATCAAATCTTTCCTCTTTATAATATTATTATAGTTTAGATTGGCTGTGTTTATACAATTGAAAAAAAAAATTAAGCAATTATCAATCTTAATTACCTGATATAGACACTTTGTATCAGATAACATCCTCTTTCCTTGATATGTTAAGGAATACATCACAGCCAGTGGGAACTCTTCCTCTTCAAACCTGTCTGTCACTGAGAATACCACCCACAGGTAGCAGAATGCCCGTGGATCATCACAAGGCTCCTGTCAAGAAAAAACATTGAAAAATTATAGTTATGATGATTACATTATTCCTAAAATTGTTCTCAGACAGCAATACATCCTTAATAATACAACAATGTCTAATTGAGTCCAAAATAATATGAGCTAGAGAGAGGTAAGACCCAAATTCTCATAGCAGAGCTAGAGGTTGAGGAGTAGGATGTAGAAGCCTAAATTAAATTAATGTTGACAATGTCTTTGTATATGATTTTTCTACTTAGAACCTTAAAGGCATGAACTCAACAATAATTTCAGACCACCACATGGTGACTGGCCAATATATAGCTTGCAAAAGGATTTAACATAAACATACCTGGAATCCAAAATGAGTAACAGGCAAACACTCCACATTGACTTGTGAAGTAAATTCCAATTCTAAATTCATAATGTTCCAAATCTGGAATGCACCAAAGTTGTATCCAACTGCCAGACTGCCTAGTTGTGGAATGTATTGTAGTACAGTCACCCGAATATGGTTTCTTTTAGCCTTCATGCGTACTGTACCGTCTGGGTTACGGAATATGTACTGGCCATCTACTAAAGAGTTCTCGTTAAGTAGAACAGCTAAATGATCATCATTATCTAAAGCCAGGTCTCGTTGTTCTACAATCCTGTTTATAGCATTGAATTGTAGAAAGGTTAAGTTAGCTGGATTGGCTTCATTTTGGATCAGATGTTCATAGCCTTGAGAAATGTCTTTTAATGCTGCAAAAATAAAGCAGATCAAGTTTATTACATTGTTAACATGGTTCTAATCCTTAAAAAAATAGTAGATATACATTTTTAATGTCTTCTTAGACTGCTACTTTCTATGTTAATTCTTTTAGATGTTAATTACCATAGAAGAGTAATGGAACTGTCTCATGATATACTAATTCTTCATTCATAGAATTTGCTATAAAAACATACCTTGTAACAGACTAGCTCGGTTGAGATCAAAAGCGAATATCTCCCCACTCTTTGTCCCAGCCATGATGACACCATCAAAACATGAGAATGGTCCATCTGGTACTCTATCACAGACCGCTAGCTCAGTAACAACCACCTCAGTTTGTATGCAACGTAAAAGCTGTGAACCATTGACATGCAAGGTGCAGATCATTCCAGCTTCATCACTTTGTAAGCTGATGATGAGTTGTATTGAGTTTGCGGTCAAAGGTCTCGGCAGCTCCACTACGCTTGTTACCAATATGTTAAAGTTGCTAAAAACAGTAAACAATGCCATACAGAAGAGTAATAATAAGAAACATTACTAATTAAATGTTATTAATATTTTTAAAGAAAATGAATATAACAGAAGAATCCTTAAAACTTTTGGAATTTTGGAATGAATGGATATTTTTTTTAGTTTAAAAACAAGTTAACATTTTGTATTATTAGAATGACAAATACGTACTTCTGTGGGGCGCCAAAGGTCCGCGCTGCTACCTTCAACCCGGTTCTGAGATCAACCACACAGAATTTAGGACCCAAAGCCAGCCAGCCATGCTTGGTGTCCTTCAAAATTCCGCCGAGAGGTGTTTTATCTGTGAAATTTACACAATTATCACCCACACACCTTGACATAGTCCATACACGTACCACTATTTATAAATATGTTGTCACTAAAACAAACATACCTGAAGATTCTTCAGTCGGTTGCAGAAAACTGAACACTGCCGGGGACAAATTTGTTGTTTTCACAATAGAAAATACACTATCTTGCAGTTTTTGCATTTTGATTGCTTGTTATTGTTCTATTTATTTTAATTTCTAACCGAAAACTGAATTCTTCAAGGGTGAGAGGTTATGATACATATTATTGAGACGTTTATAATGATGATAAGATAGATTTAGTGAACAAGATGCATTAATTTGGTGAATAAATATTGTCCAAGATGTTATGGCTTTGTAATATCTTGAATTAATGTATGAATTTCCATTATATTCTTGAACAATTATCAGCGCGCGGCGGTATCGAAATACGAAAAACTTCAATGTTGACAGCTGACTAAGCCAATGAACGGGTTTTCGGGGTTGCCTGTACCAATTTTATTATTATGATGTTTGCTTCGCAGGATATTTGAAACTGGTTTATCAAAATATATCACTGAGTATAATTTCCGAGTTGAGTGTATACTGAAAATGCCCTAAAAGCTAGCTGTTAAATCATAAATGAATTAAAAAATAATAATACTGGTAAGACTGACATAACCTGGTTAATGAGGTAGTGATGCCAAAATGTTACAAAAAAAAGTTTGCGAGTGATCGCTGCACGCACGGCTACTGATCAAGCTATCAAAACCCATTATAGGGTGGCCTTGCATCGTGCGGAATCTCTTTACGAAGTGAGGTCAGTTTAAACTAGTTATTATAGCTTGATACGTAGCCGTGTGAACAAGACATGACCCAATTTAGTGATGAACTGAATAATACTTACAAGACAATTATCTGCTGTACCCTATAGGTACCTCATGCTCACCCTATGCTTTTCCTCATCTTTCATGTTATATTGTTGTTGATTAGTTTTTCAGAATTATCATAATGTAGATATTTGCCTGTATGTATACTATAGTCCAGTAGTCTTTGGTAAATTTGGTAGTGTACCTACGTAGTTTAAAAAACAGGCGCAGACAGAAACGAACTCTCTATTTGACTGTGGAGGATGTGTATGAAATTTTGATGAATTGATATTTGATTTTAATTATTGTGTCTTCTTAATGGAAATGCATAGTACAACAAACGATTACTTTTTCATCTCTCATACAAAATCATTCACTTGCTAAAGAGTCTTCTAGCTTTTTGCATACCCTTGAAAAGAAAAAGCTAATACCTACCTTTGTAGGTATTTAGATAAATTTTCGAAATAATATTTTTTTAAATAGCTTATTGTCATCAAGAATGAACACAATAAAGAAATGCGCTGAATGGGTAAATAATAAATAAATAAATATAGGGGCTTAAAATAATGAATGTATTACAATTCTTGCGATTGCACTGAAACTATTCGGAATGGATAAACAAATGTGTTATAAATGAATACACGGTTTAAAAAATAATAAATGTATTACAGTAATGTTGTAGGTACATTTTGGAAATATTAAATTAATTATAGTAGATCTAATACATAATATATCTACTAAATAAATTTAATTAAGGTTGTCTTTATGCTATCCTATTTAAAAATACTACCTTAAGTAGGTACTTATGTATATACCATAAAATAAAAATCATTAAAAGGGAACTAATCCAAGATTTCACTAGAATACAAATTAAACGAGTTTTGTATACACTTTGCTTAGTTATAAGTCAATTAATCACAGCCTTTAAAAGGCACTTTACAACATTTGTATTCAATGTTTAATAATATAAAATTTGCTGTGTCTTACGCTTCTTACATCATTAAATTATATTTCTAGTTGCTATCAAAATAGTTCAGATTTTCTTCAACCACACCTGAGCTCATATTATAATCAGGTAGACCAGAAACGCGTTGCGGTGCTAGTAGATCCTGGTTACAGTTATACAGGAGATACAGTGGTGGGGGAAGAAGCAGGCACGACGTTAGAAAAAGAAAAATAAAAAAAGTTAGTCAGTGAGAACTTTAAAAAGAAATAAAGAAGAAGCAATAAAGAATTTAAAGAACTACTTAAATGCAGGTGAAAGATGAGCCGGGCAATATCGTGCATGCATGCGAAATGAAATCTGTTTAATGAGCCTTCAAGATTTGTGGATCAAAGTTATGTTTCAATGTGGCACTTTTTATTTCGAATAAGAGATCACTTCTGAAAAATAAGCGCAGTTGCTTCAAACAGTTTTTATACAAAGAAAAAATATTATACATTTTAACGGTCCAAAACAATAAATAGCTGTATTTTAATCCGTAAGAATACTTGAGCAAGAAGTACACATATTTATATAGTACAATTTATTTTTTACGATTAACTGGAGCTACTGACACATTAATAGTATTTCTATTTGTTTCAGTGGCATGAGGATTAATTTTCATTTGACCTTGTACTATATTTAGCATCGACGTATAAGGACTTTCTGGAGTTTGATTTTTATTTTGATAACTTTCGCTTGTAACGTTCTCGTTCCGAGTATTTATGTTATCATACACTGTATGTTTCATGGACACATATCCCTGATTATTTGACTGGACTTTTTTTGAACCTGGACTGAAGCCATTCTGCGTTACTACAGGATTATGAGGTCTTGATGAAGACACGCTTTCGGTTTTTGGTGGAGTTTGGGTGCTTGTAACTGAGGGCGCATCAAAGGAATCGTTCCGAGTGACTTGAAGACTATTGGAACGAGAAGAGTTACCCAAAGAGTGAAGAGTCGATGAACTTCCTTTTAAACTCTCCATTTCCTTTGAATACACCTCTTCGCTTTTTTGAAATCTTTGAGCGTGTGACGTCAATGGTGACCTATTTTGGTTAATAGATGTGGCGCTTAAAGATCTGCTTGGTGAACTATTTTGAACACTATCTATTGATGTGACTAGTTTATGTTCGGCTTTATGATTCGATCGTAATGGTTTATTTACTTTTACTTCCATGGATCCGTATGCACTATCTTTAGTTGAGCTATGCGATGAACCCTCTTCTTTTATTCCATATCTCCTTACCACATTTGCCGGTGCAACAGGTTCGATATTTTGCACGTCATACGACAAAGGATTTCTATCTTTTTGAGTATGCCTAACTCCATCAATGACTTCTCCAGTTCTCGGATTTATATGTTTTTCAGTGTCATATCGTAGAGTTACTCTATGACTTTCATCGATTGGATGATCTCTTGTTCTGTGTTCCAATTCTTGATCACTATCTTCAAACGCAGCTTCTAGGTTTTCTTCCTGGAAAATACATAAGTAAATTGAATTATTAATTGATAAGGAATATATAATATATAAGTTAAGGAGTTTGAATTTCATTTGTGAAATAACTAAATTAGTAGGTATTTAAAAAACGATTTGATACAAATACTACAAACCTCTTCGTCAACTTCTTCGATAACACTATTTTGGATCCATTCACGAATTCTTTGTTTCTTTGCTTGCCTGTCTACTGTTGTTTCAATACCATTGTCTCGAAAGTGTTTTAGTAGTATATTTTTTTCATTAGGGTCACTGTGAAAACTGTACATTGATGGACATAACTCATCTATATCTTCGCCAGCTGAAATTGATTAATTTGAAATTAAATTAACGTTTACATCCATATTAACTGCAGTTGTTGGTAGGTAAATGAGTGTTTTGCAACTTACCAACTCTATCTGTGTATCCCTTGCCTAGCCATCGGTCGTCTAAATAACGAGGTAGTTCTAAGAAATTAAACGCCCTTTTTTCCTCTCTTGGCTCTATAAACTTTTTAAACATTTTTTGAGCTCTTGAAGAAACCATTTTCCATAATTTTGGCTGCCTTTTTAGTGGGTTTGAACTGCTGTACCAATTGAAATAGCTGTAAAAAGTATGAAGATAAGTAAATATATTACCTACATTTTGTATTTTAATAGCTGTTGTACCTACTCCTAGTTTTAACCAATCACGTATGAATTTCTTCATAACCACCATGAGCTGTCCCTGTACTTATAAATTTTTAGTTCGTAGGACGTATGGTAATCTCTGAGATTTTCTAATAAATCAGTGAGTGAATGAGTACCTACCTAATTTGTTTTTACAAGGTAATTTTGTGTTTTCTTAAAGTAATCTAATAGGAACTACTACATTACCATTTGGTGCATTAAACAGTTTGGCATGAAAGATTCATGTAGTTAAAGTTTTACCTTGTGTACCGAGGGTCGTCGAAAGCAGCTTTTTGCCAAGGTAAACACCCAGTGAGGCAAATGAAAATAACGATGCCAAATTGCCAAATATCATGAGTAATTAATGCTCTGAAAGGAAAGAAATAAACAAGTCTAAGATCGACGCCAACAGAGATACCATTTTACAATATGTTTGTGCACACAATCGATTTCATATAAAAATCTGATAGTTGATTTATGGTACCGTTGTATATATAATACTTAGGTGAAATTTAATAAGCAGATGCTAAGTGCTTACAACAACGTTTTAATATTTTCTTACTTGTAGCTACTATCCATCGATAATTTTAGCACTTCAGGTGGGGAGTAGGGTAACCACTCATTCCGTCGTCTTACAACTGATTGAACTTTTCTTGTTTCTCCGAAATCACAAAGCTTTATTCTTGAGAAATCAGATTTGAATATAAGGATATTGTCGAGCTTCACATCTCGATGCACTAAGTCTCTTTGGTGAAGGTGTTCGAGTGCAGCTGATAATTGTTTCGCCACCCTTTTAGTATGAATTTCACCTATTCCAGTATCCAGCATGTTAGATGTGAGGTCACCTAAAACAAGAAAGGTAATTTCTGTTTCGGAAGACAAAACTCTGCAAATACATATCTTGAAAATTCTTGAATGTCTTTTCTTTATATTTATGCTTAACTTGATCGAAAACATAACTGAGCCATTAAAAAGTAAAAAAATAATTCGAGTGAGCAGTTTTCCATACAGTTACGACGTGATATTAATGAGGGCTGGCACTGGAAATGTGCTAGATTTAATACTTATTCATTGAAATCACGACGTGTTTTGGCTATAATCCAACTAAAAGTGTGTGTGAACCACAGTAAACTGAGCTCATATTACTCAGCATTTAACCTTCACATGGCAACAGCAGTTAAGGAATACCCTATAATTTCAAAGAATTTTGAATTCGCAAGGCATTTAAATTAAATCATGCACGGAAGAGATAAAACTTAGAAATCAAGGGGCGTGTGAAGTCGTGAGATTAATGAATGTAGATGAAGCGAAAGTAGTGTGCCAGGATCGTGGCAAGTGGAAATCCATATTCTCTGCCTACCCCCATGGGAGACAGGTGTGACAATAAGTATGTATGTATGTGTGAAGTCTGCAAACCACAGAAGGCTAGCGTGGTGGATTATAGCCAAACCTTTTTCACTTTGAGAGGACTTCCGTACTCATTAGTAGGATTGTAAATGGCTTTATTCATGAAGTAGCTAAATTACTTACCCAGAGGTGCGTATTCTTGGCAAAATACATAGAATCCTGCAGTCTCAAAGGCTACATCGAATGTAGTTACAACGTTTCTATGGGCACTTAAATGTAAACTATAGTGAAATTCTCTATAAAAGTCTCTGATTGATACATAAGGCTTTGGTAATGCTTTCAGGACAATCTCTGTATCTGAAGCTCTGTGCTCCACCAGCAAAATCTTTCCAAACCATCCTTCTCCAACTATTTGAAGAATATCAAACTCTTCTACGAGGCACACCTATAAATAAGATAGTTTATTTACAATATAGAAGTGATGAAGTTTTTATGAGCATCTAGAAACAGCATAAATATCTTACTTTTTCCAATTCGAACTCTCTAATTTTATGTATAGACCCAGCAAGGGCCCTCCTCGAAGAATTGTTCATCTTAGATGCCTCATACATCTTAGATACCTCATTATCTGTATTTTTTATCTGTAAGGTAAAATAAACACTACATATATTTTTAACAATGGTTTAATATTTAGGTAAAGCTCTTCCCGGTAGGCTGGATGGGTGGATCGAACCGTCCTAATTTCTCGTGAAGTCGTTGAGTGAATGCTCTTGGATGAACGCCAGGCCTGATGTCTACTCCAGATCCAGACGGCCGCTCTGACGTCATTTAGTGACGTCACTTAGCGTATCATACCGGATTCTTAATGATGTAATAAAAATGTCTTGAAAATTTATGGTCTTTTTGTCAATACACATGCAATCACATTACATAAGAAAAAAAGGAATGATATTTAGGGATTCATAGTTTTTCAAAGTGTGCGGCGGTCTTTGAGAAACTGTGCCTAATTTTCGTGGTAGCTATTAATATTTGAGCATTATATACCTACTGGTTATTTATTTTAAAAAAATACTGATTAAACCAAAGCTCCGAAAAAATATAAACGCATCAGTTAAATTATAAATTATTTTCTACTTTGAGTCATTCCGTAAATCACATCGTTCATAATCCGTACCTACGGAAAAGAATACATGTTACTACACATGTTAGTGGTTCTTATTATGAACAAATAACAAACGGCTGCATACAATATATTAAGCATATAGGTAGTCAAATCAAAAAACATTATTTACTCGTATCTAACAAGCGCAAACGTTTTGCGTATGTGATTCAAGGCATAAAACAGATTCGGAACTCTCCGAATGAATATATGTTATTTTATGTTACTGAATCATTTGCAAATTGGTATTGATATTAGTGCAGCAAATATCTAGGTAATATAACGTTCGGCTCTGTTATTTCCATTACTAAAAAAAAAGTTATTTTTCAATACAGCCATTTTTGTGAATTTAATTTCGAAGTATATTTCATCTACTTCTAGGTTCTTTTCTACTAAGTACTCGTACAAAGGAGGAAGCATTATAATTTAATAACGTGTAAATTGGAGTGTTTATGAATTTTCTGCCGATTGTCAGCAAATGAAATTACTGCACAATTAGTTAAAAAAGTTATATATCTCGCTGTCTTGTTCATGCAAAGCAATAGTGTGAAATTTTTTAATTGAATTAGTTACGGCGTCTTTTTCTGTATTAGGAGGGCAGGAATTAAGTTAAGTTATAACTTAAACCATCACGCCTGTATTCCCCAAGGGTTAAGCAGAGGTGTACTAATGTACACCCTCAGTTCGCCGGTATGTTTTAGGTCCCATGATATAGGGGACGAGCCTATTGCCATGAACCGGGCACAAATCTAGACTCCGAGCTGCTACTGAGAATTTCATAGAAGAAACCCAATAACACTTTCCTCGACTTGGGGATCAAACCTTGGACCTCTAGCGTAGCAGTTGCGCTAGGGACTACTAGACCAATGAGGTAGTCTGTTTGTATAAAGCACAGTGTTCTAGGGCTGGACGTTAGTAAGCAGAGTGCTTCAAAGTTTTTCCATCATGTGGAAGGAATTCCAAAAAGAAGGGAAGATAGGATGTAAAAGAAAATTTAAATTAAATAATAAACAATGGCCTTTTCTTAACAAAGAACAGAAATGTCTTGATAAGGGAGATGGAAGCTTTTGCCCTGTAGTTGGACAATATAGGCTAGTTAGTTCCATAGATTACAGAATAAGAGCAATACGAACGTGACATGAGAAGATACATATGAATGAGGTTAAATTAGGTAATGAGGTTGAGAATGTAGGTCAAACAAATCCTACAAGTTTTATTTTTCTATCTTGGCATGAGCTTAGATAGTTCATGCATTCGAATCAGAGTGATAGTGATGCTGCCTACGGTGTGTTGGATGATTATTTTGTAAAATCATCGTTTGAATCTTAAACGGAATCTCACCTGATCTTCGAAACCTACTTATGTATAATACAAACTAGACGATGACGATGATACTTATTATCAATCAGCTTGTCCTAGTTTGCAGTTGGAATCGGCATGAAATATTATACAGGGTGGAAGGGTTATCGACGCACATCCGCTTACCACGAATTCAGTACATGATTCTGGACCCTATTGCGTTGCGTTAAGTCGGTTATATTTTAAAAAATCAGCTGTTCCATACATTTTGACCTTGTAGGTATTGCACTTTTGTATGAAAAAGCAGATTTTTTTTTCATAACCGACGAAAAATATCAACGCAAGGGGGTCCAGAATCATGTGCTGAATTCGTAGTAAGCGGATGTGCGTCGATGTCCCTTACACCCTGTATAGCTTCTAGTTTTTAGATCTGTTATAAGTATGAGCACTTAAAGAATGATTTCAACAATACATTAGGCACTGCAGCTCAAGAATAGATATGTACTTACGTTGCCTATATTGATAGCTAAATGCGTAAGCAATACATGCTTATTACCAACGTTATACTCTAATAATACTCAATTGTTGACTAAATATCTTAGAATATAGGTACTTCATAGAGTGAAAAGCTCCCACTCAGAGTATGGAATCTCTTTGCTATTGAAAACATGAAATTTATATTGTAAAACATTACAATGGTCGTCTGATTCGCTTCCTATTGGAGTCCTTATCCTAATGCCTGTTGTAGGCATTAGGATAAGGACTCCAATAGGTGGTTACGTAGGTACTATTATGGGTATACACGCTGAAAACTATAGAGACCCGATATTTCGATTGTAACCGCCATAGTTTTATAGATATTAAATATTTATGACTTGTGTGTTCTACTAGCTAATGTGATAAAACTAAGTAAATATTTAACTGTTTTATTAGAATTAGAATCAAACAGTTAAATTTGTATGTCAACAATATCGATCCTGCGTCCTGCTTAGACCATAAGAGAATATAGTGTGATCATGCGTTTAAATTTAATACAAGTATTGTGAGCAGTGTTTTGCGTTACAGAGAATTAAAAATATATTCATTAACCTTGCTGTATGATATGTTCTACTTATAATTCCATTGGTACTTTGGTATTTAATTGATAATTATGTTGGTTGAACATCGGTCACTGAAGGTGATATTTAGTCCCGCAGATGCAAACAAAGCAGCTTATTTTATAAAATTTCTATTAGTGTATGGGGTTACTGACACTTGCATGCTGTATACGTAAAATACACAAACGAAATTTACCAAAACGTAAAGGGCCACAGCCCTTGTTTAAATAAATAAGACACACAATACACTTGGACTATATCCAATCACTTGTACCACTCAAATTTCACGGGCTCCCGACTTTTCATTATTATTTTCATAATCACTAGAGTATTATTGCACTACACACAATATCAGGTGGTCGGACATACTATTGGTAATCGTAATAAGCGGTATATTTGTGGTATAGGGCGGAACGGGTTGGGCGTGCGGCGGTGGTGATCCTACTGGCGGCGCGTACGCAGCGACACCCGGGAGGCTATTTTTGTGCTACTGCACATACAAAAATCAATTTGTGACGGAAATGTTACGATCAACGACCTGGTAAGTGAAAACTAGTGCATTTTCTTATGTAGTGAGTAAGTCAATACGAATTATTGAATAAAATAATTCAGTTTATAATCACCACCGTTCTGCCATGTTTAATGTATACGCAGGTATTAACATATCTAGCAACAGTTTTTAATAGCTCATCTGTAGGTAACCTACATTATTTGAGCTATTAACCTAAAAGCTGATTATGATAGCGGAAATAGTTAAAATTGGAAGAATGCGTACGTATGAGTTGAAACTGATCTATTTCTTTTTAAATTTTAATTCTGATCTTACTGATCTGTTTGTAATTCATGTCCATCTACTCCCCAAAGAAAAGTAAAGGCACAAGCACGGAAACCAAATAAAACGAACGATCGATCTTATGTTGGTTAAGCTGAAACTAATTACCTAAGAATAATATATTCGGACTATCTTAAGTTATATAACGTTTAGTTTTACTTATATAAATACTTCCTTTTTTACTTCATATGAAATGGCTTAATAGGCTTTAAGGTCATTGATGATAATCGGCTTTCAGCTTTCAGATTCGGCGGTAGCCTAATGGCTAGAGCGTCGGACTTGCGATCATGTGGTTGTCGGTTCGAACCCCCCCCATTGCACTACCGACGCACGTGAACCCACTCGTAATACAAGCATTTAGCTTAGTACGAGGGGTTAACAAAAATACTAGTAATGGGTAACCCACATTGCTAGTAATTTATTTTATGTGAAAAAATTATTAGATTATCTATTTACCCATAAATATTATAAGAATCGAAGTTCTGACTCACTCCTGAGTGCCAGACAACACGCAGCCTATACCGAAGGTCGTAGAGACTTAAAATTTGGAGGGAGTTTTTGTTTTGATAGAGGTGGGGTACAATACAATAAGAGGCCAGCGTAACAATTCAGTTTACGCATAAACTAGAATTGTATAGGTTGACCTTTTTTTATGGTATAACTCGACAAACGAGCAGGTGAGCTACCTGATGGTAAGTAGTCATCGCCGCCCATGGACATCTGCACAACCAAAGGAATTGCAGATGCGGTGCCATGCCTTTATAAGGAAAAGGGAGGGGAAGGAGAAAAGGAGAAGGAAGGGGACTGAGGGAGAAATTGGGCCTCCGGCACTCCAGTCTCACTGCTCCACTCATACTGCTACTTGACGTCGATATTCTGTGGGAGGGTAGTACTTCCCCGGTCGTACGTCCATTCGGAGTCGTCGGTTTTATAAAACTAGATCAAAGTTTGTAGTAGTATTATTGTATTCAGTATTGATCGTAACATAACTTTGAGTAACGCGCGTAAACCGCGAAAAACAAAAATTTTCTCTGTGTTATCATTTCCCTGTATAATATTATTGTATCCGTTAATTTACAAATTATGATTCATTTGTTTACAGCTATAAAAGATAAATGACATCCGAAGCATCCGAAGTTTTGATTAATAATAATGACATTTATTTTCAGGCATCTATCGAACACATACCATCACGCCTGTTTACCCCGAAGAGTTAGGGAGAAGTGTACTACTGTAAACCCACACTTCGCCGGTATGTTTTAGGTCCCATGCCTATTGCCATTAACCGGGCACAATCCCAAACTCCGAGCTGCTACTCAAAATTCCTTGGAAAACACCAATATCACTGCTCGACCCGGGAATCGAACTCAGGACCTCTAGCATAGCAGTCGCACTTAGGACCACTAGACTAATAAGGGAGGTACTTAATAAAGAGCTATTCCGGTTTTTGATGTGTGGTTAAATAACAGGCAATGATATTATTTCTCTATTGATAACTATGCATGTCATATCGTGATATTAAAAGAGGAGAAAGCTCTCTGGCTGCTGTCACTGTCAGTTGTCAGCTAATGAATGCGTCTCTTTTACACTATGGCCGCGTTTCACTTGGAGATCACAACGATCAAAACGCTCCTTTAACCGTTTCACATGGCAACCGCGGTCGTTGTGGTCGCAGTGAAAACATCACTCATGCATGACGTCATGACTTTTGCCCACGCGACGCCTACGACGACCCATCTAAAAAGGTGGGTCAAAGTGATCGTTGAAAAAATCATAAACTCCGTTCCACTTGAGTTACAGCAAAGCTCACAAGCAAGTGGAACGGGTAAAACTGCGGTCGTGAGCGTGATCGATGCGATCGCCAAGTGGAACGCGGCCTAAACATCTGCTCTGCTGTGATGCTGTCAGCTGTCAACATCAACAGATTGTTGTCATGCTGTGATGTGTCGATTTTATTTTGAAACAATTTTGTTTATTTTTCCCCTGAATAGATAAATAGTGGTAATCAGACAGTTTTCACATAAATAGTTAGAAAGCAATATGTTTGGTAAGTAGTTTAATTAATTAGAACTAGCCACAACTTGCTGTTAATTTGAGGTTATGTCAGTGTTTTGTTATTGTACCAATAAGTCAATATTGTGTTACTTTTTGTACAAACATATTTTTCTTTCTCATAAAGAGTACACTGACCGGCATGGCCTTTTTAAAGATTCATAGTCTTTAAGTAAAGCTGAAATGGAGGCTACGGTAAATATGGTGCGTTATATGAAAAAAAAAACGCAGTCCCATTAATCGGAAACAGTGCATCGTAGAACCATGCTTATAAGGTTAATACCTACCAGAAACAATAAAAATTTGCTTAACTGTTACCAGATGCTTAAAAAAAAAATCTAAAATTAAAAAAAGTATCTGTCTTGTCGCTCCATAGTTCTACTAAGGCTCCACACTCCAACAAAATATTGCAAAATCTAAATACTTCATTAATTTGGTGATAGTAAATTTATTTAATTTCTCTGAGATATATTATATATATATATCTTCCATAGCTAGGAATTGACTTTGCTCGAGTTGGGGTTTCAAGCAGAGATTTTAATCCCAAACTCTCCCAAATTCTCACAGTATGAGTATAGATTTACATGATGTGTCTTTTAATGTTATAAATTCTACAAATTTATTCTGCCTACATTGAGAGTGATTTACATTTTATACATCGGTATTGAGATGACTGCAGTTTGCACGCAAACTTTCAAACAAGTTTGCCTTAATTCACACTGCAGTAATTCCTTTGCACTATGTAATTTTCAGTTTAAGAATCTATTTACATACCATCTTATTCATAGAAATATAAAGCATGTAACAGGGTTCTTAGAACTATAATAATGTATTCTTGTTTTGAAATGTTCCATTTTGTGGAAGGGAAAAGAAGACAAAACACATGGACAGTTAGTTACCATCAAATATATTGGGGTAAACAGACTGTTCATAATTATCTGAGCAACTAGAGAAATTAAACCATATCTCAGCCACACAAAGGATGTTTCAGAATGAACACAACACACGGCAGCTGTCATTCTGTTATATATATTTTATCCCATTGTAATTGATAAACAGTCTGTTCACTCTGACCTATATTTTGATGGTGACTGTACCTGTACTTTTTATGAAAATATAAAGCACCTATACCATTTCCTATTGCTATAATGTGTTTTGTCTTCATTTCCCTTTCACAAAATATTACATGTCACATTATTATAGTTCTAAGGAGCTGATTACATGTTGTATACTGCATTAAAAAGCTTTATTATCAGATTGTAAAATATTACTATTCAGTACTCGCAACCGGCGCGTGTGTATGAAAAGATGTATGAATGTGGAAGAAGCGAAAGAGATATGCAAGAGTCATAGCAAGTGGCAGTCCATAGTTTCTGCCTACCCCTGTGGGAAAAGGCGTGAGTGTATGTATGTATGTAAACTATTATGGTTTGGAAAACTGGCCTTAAGTGTTGTTAAACCTGGCCTACTACTAATAGAAACCTAACATTTCATTTCGAATTTAACTTTGATCCTCATTTGAATTACGTAGTACTGTTTGTTAAGTTGTAGTCGTAGGTCGGTTCTGGTCTATTGGATAGCCTATATTTCTTGCACAGATTAGAATGATTGTAAATCATAGATTAATTGCCAGCCCATCGGATATAAGTAATTTTTTATTTGTCACAAACTTTAACTTGGACTAAAATTACCATTTTTTATGATAGGGAAAATCCTCATGTATCGTCCGACATCAGGGCAGGTGGCAGGGTATGTCGGACTCTAAAGACTTAAATCCACACTTGCCCACCCTTGCCCTATGCTCACAGCAATGGGATTAGTGACATTCGCCAGACCATAACGTGCTGTGGTCCAGCGTTTGCCGAAAGTATCGACTCTAGTATTTGTAAGTTCCAAACTTATTGGGTCAATCGCAACACTGTAGCGTAGGCACGTCTACATATTAAGTTATACCAAACCAGTATAAGCTGGCCTCGTTTTCCATGGAAAATCTTTACGATGCGAAGTCAGTTTATACTGGATTTAATACCTCGATGAGTAGCCGCGTGTTCTTCATGATCGTACAATATGTCAAGGAAGGAGAATAATTACTAGAGGTTCTCTTAGGTAACTTACTTGTCTATAACTTTTTTTTATCTGATTGTCTTATTTACTTCAAATACATTTAAATAATTACACCAGTACCCATTCTACTTCAAACCTTGTCCCTTGAAGATCCAATTTGTCAAATCATAGATTGCCCCAAAATGATTGAAAACAGGATTATTTTTATAAAAAGTTAATTACACTCACTACTTGATACTTTTTATTAAGACTGTCCACCTCAGTAGTTTTTTAACTGAGTTGGACTGCAACCAATTTACTATGAGCACTAAAAACTATAGTTTAAACGGCTATAAACGCATGCGATTGCTCCGCGTTTATTGCCGGTTTAGGCCTCTTGCTTAGATGGGTGAATGGGGTGTAAAACGCGCTTGTCGGGACGGGAACCGCGCGAATTGGAATTGCATGCCATTTTTATGGTGGCGACACGACGGTGACCAATGAAAGTACTACGTCTATTTTTTTAAATACCTCTCAGGACGATGATGTGGTCGTGGGTGGTAGTTTCTATCAAGCTGTGTGGGGATTTTACGTAATTTTCGTTTTCGATGCTTATTTAGGAACGCAGGGGGAAAGTTTAAGCGATGAGATTAGTAGAACACTGTAATGTCGGAAGTCCGGGGTACGAGTAAAACAACTATCTCTTATGACAGTATTAATGCCTCAATGATAAGATGTCAGTGTTGACAATATATTGGGTGGAATCGCGTCACACACGAAAAAGTAAGTGCGTTCTACCAGCTTCTAGATACCGAGAGTCCGAGGGCAAAACGTGGTCTTCGAGGCATGGAGGGTTCTGGATGTGTTAAAAATGGTCACCCATACACTACACTGACCGTGGCAAGCGCAACTTAAGCTTGCAAAACGACTGGTCAGCCTAACTATCGCGTTTATAATTTTATTGTTAAAGTTATGTGCTAGTAATGTGCGTCATCGCGGAAATCCCTATTTTCCAGAACTAGTGCATTCATAAATACTTATGATTGCAATTTGCACTAATTCATCAAGGTACTTCCCCGACCTATAAAGCTATTTACATAATACTAATAATGCAATCAATTTTATAGGGGAAGAAGAATTTCCTGTAGCCATTTTGAATAAAACCTTTATTTCAACCTTTAGCACTCAGTAGTTTCTACGAATCGTAGCTCTAATTACGGCACGTAGAGCGAATAGAGTTTGCTAACCACAAATCACTTAATAGTTGACTAATAGCTGTGAATTATATAAAAGGTTCGTCAGTAATAATTGTTGTATTTGCATTGCTAAGAAAGATCATTACGCATTATTGTACTGAATTAATATTCAGCTAGTATGGAACGCAAAAAAATGATGTCAAAGTAAAAATTTACCTTTCTTCTTTTAGACTTTCTATTTTTCTCAGTCAGGTTTTTTAGACAGGCATATAACTAAAAAGGGATGCCATGATACTGCCAATTAGTATGTATTACTACCTAAACAGCAACTGACGTTTTTTTTTGCAGAATATGGTTGCAGAGATGCAACAGCTGTCTCCGAATTCTCATAATCATTTCAAGAGATTGCTCCCTTTAAAGTCAAATATTTTATTTATATTAGATTTAGACCATTATTGTACGTACTGACATATTATTGAATTCAATAACTCGGTACCGGTTCCAAATAGTGAGCCTTAGAGAGAAGAACCGTCGAGAAACTCAATAGATAGGTACTCCACATTCTGATAACTTGACATCGATTGTAAATAAAACACGCGATCATTTTTAGGTTGGGGGAGTAAAATGCCATTCTATAGGTTATACAGTGCCATCCCTCTCTCACAGTCTAAAAATGTTTGATCTATTGCGTACTATAAACTGTTAAACCTTTATTTCAAATAAATTAAAAATAAAACATTTAGCTCATTAAGAGGTGAATGTTTCACTGAAAAGTTCTCCAATGATCATTCTAACTGTACATCAGTATGCAATTACTGTTTTCAGTAATAAAGTATGCAATTATATAGAACAATCGTCTTGAACTGTCAAAGTTTAGAAGGTAATCGAGATCACTCATTGTCTCACTGCACGACGCAATTACAAGAATGTGCATAAGATTATAGAGAGCTTAAGCTTGCGCTTAAAGTTTTAAAGACATGATAATGTAGTCAAGTGCGGTCATCAAATGGAATTGGACGTAGAAGAATTATCCTCTAGAAGCCGTCTATATTTGTCCAAATTGCACATTAAATGCATACTTGTTAAATTTTGGACGCAATATTTGCAGTTTCCTGCACAAATGTTTAAAATATAACATGCCCCTTCACTAATTAACCATTGCGTATCATAATCATACTATAACAATATTTGAGAAACCCTTTTTGAAAGAAAACACCTTTGTGCGGGGTTTTTCTTAACTAATTGACGTAAAGACTGACATTTGACCAAATATCTCCATCTACGCACTCGACGTGTATAATGTTACCATGTTAAATTTTCTAAGTGACTCCTTATACGTTGGTAGGCACCGTTAAGGGTTACGCGGCAACAGTTTGACATTAAAAGTTTCCAATTAAGGGCCGCTAGATAAAGGCGGGAAATCTCGGCCCGGTAGCCGGTCTCGTGCCCTATTGGGATGCGGCGCTAGTACTCTGTTTGTTTACCTTCAGTCTTGATTGATAGATAACATAGACTAACGCTAATTAGGGAATGCGATTTGTTAACGGTAAGGAGAAATGTTAATGAAGTTTATGGTAATGAGTGCTAGGTATTATACAGTTACAAATCTCGGTAAATTATTGAGATTAATTTAGGTCGGCTGATTAAGTCAAATGTTCCTTGCCTGTCTGTGTCAACTAAAATAATGACTACAATAATTGTAAGTACACACCGCTACACATCAAGCTATACAAATCCAGTTAAGACTGATCTCGCATTGTAAAGGTTTTCCGTACAATTCAAGGCCAGCCTACACTGGTTTTGTATAGCTTGATGTGTGCCGTGCGTACAACACGAAAATTTAAAAGCTTATAAATAGCCAAGACTATATGTATAGCCGAGTACCCTCTCATTATGTGAGGAGACCTGTGCCCAGCAGTGGCACAAAATATGGGTTAATGATAATGAATATGAATTCTTTTATGAAAGCAAATTCTCTTCCACGCCGATGCCGCTAATGGCTCTAATAATACTGTAACAATAGCAGCTGGCTGTCCTATGGCAAAATTTCTTATAAAAACAAAAAAAAACCGTGAGAACGAACTTAAACCATACAAAGAAGGTATTCAACGTTATGAAGGTGTAGTGCACCCTTCAGTCGTGTGTGCCCGTTAGCTAGATGCACGCCGCGACTTGCCTCGCCACTAGACGACGATTTAATTAACGTATTGTGTGCCCGCCGCTATTAACTGCGGTTCTTACAGCGTTAAGGCACAGTACTTACCATGTTCTTTCTCTGATTTAAAATGTTAACATAATATTTCTTTTTTAAAGTATGATTAGAGGGGAGAAATAGTTTTGCGTCTTGTAATGATTAAGTCCTGTAATTCAATGTTAAGTTCGATGACAGAAATGAGAACTAGATACTACTAATAATCTCGATGATTAATCTTGATTCCAATCTACAATTATTAGAATTGTAGATTGAAATCGAGATTAATCATCATCCATCCTAAGATACTATCTATTGCCATTGTTCTTTCTTGTACCACGACACCTACCTTATGTCCATTTTAGTGTAACAATAAAAACGACGTCTTGTGCTTTTAAACTATGGCTTTTCACTTTTCTGTATGTTTTAAATCGCGACGTTTCTATGCATTTTGCATGAAAGTACCTAAATCAAAGGGCGTCCGCGACGCGTCTTCGTCTTACGTCTTGTCTATCTAGCCATCGCCTTTGACGTCATCAGTTGAAAATTTTCTTCACGATATACTCGTAACAACATTAATGTCTTTATTGAAAAAAGAAAACATAAATGTTTACAAAGTTTTTGATACTCCCAAGAATTAAACTCCTTTCAATCATTCCCCTTAACGTTCGGCCCTCGATAAGGTATTATGCACCATTATTATGCAGAGCTCTAAGGTTTCGGGAACTCAAGTTCTCGTCAATTAAGGTATCGGTACAGCCCATCTTCTATCCATAGAGGCTAACCCGTCTGGTCTAAACCTGGAAGGCACAATGGCTCCGAATAATGAGACAACCGACAAACGTTACTTAAATGGTTTTCGGTAGATGAAAAGCTTTGGAATATAGCTTAATGGCTTTTAATAAAGAAAATTGAATTGTGTCCATATTCAGTGAATTAGCTTAGATTTAGACGGGCATTATCGTTCACGCTCCTTTCCAAACTGAGTATCAGCAAGCACTGTTCTGGATTGATGATTTTTATTTAGAAATAGATATAATTATTTGTTCAATATGGACATATGAATTTAAAGAAGATTAGGTTATTTTAAATTTCAACGAAGTTTCTTAAACACTGCTTTCAAAAACCAGTGGAACTTGTGGTGGTAAACATACTGCGAAAGGAAGTGTCGACCGACCATTTATATTATACATAGCTATTTTGAAAATACATAATCACAAAGCATTAGTGGCAGTTAATATTTAATGTCCAGCTTAATATTAGACCTAGTAAATATATGCTATTGAAAATACATATAGCTATGGTCTCAATAGACCTATGATAGTTAACGGTCCCATCGAGTACCTACTTACAATTTGTTTGAGTAATGAGAGTCGTTTTCTCTTCGGTGACATTTACGTCCTGCGACCAATAGCGTATACCTGTTTAGTATTTCAACATGTATATGCTCAATAACTGTCACAAATAACATTAAAGGTATTCGATATAAGTAATTTTCTTGAGCTTTAGTAGCAGTTAGAAGGTCAGCTATTTTCTTGGAGACATCAGAACTTTTAGCAGAGCAGATGTTTTAGGTCTTAATGTCCAGAAAATTAATTCGTTCCTTTTTGTTTACTTTTTTTGTATATCGCTCATTAGTATACACATTACAGTGCTGAATTTATATTCGTTGCTTAGTTGAAAGCTGTTGAACTTTTAACTCTAACAAATACAGGGTGTGTTGACATTAGAATCGGATTCCCGATAGTCGTGAGCAGTAGCTCTACGGGCTCTCTCCATTAAGATCTCAAACGGATGTCGACAAGGCATGTCCCGTCTGCGGCGTGGTTTATAAGCAAAGCATTACCAGTGGAAAATCAATTGAAGCGCGCGTCGGAATGTACCGGGGAAAGTGAACTGGGCTGAGAATCTGAGATGATTCCGGTCCGAGATTAGATACTATTACTGATGCTAAAGAATGCTTGCGAAAAGGATTTTCATCATCATCATCCACAGCCTGATTTCACCCACTGCTGGGTATAGGCCTCCCTACGTTTTGTGCCATCCACCACGGTCCCATGCCACTCTCATCCAAGTACGCCCAACGACGTAAGTTATGTCGTCAACCCATCTTGTCTTAAAAGAATTTTAAGACATAAGATATACACGGATAAATAGGAACAGGTTGTGCTTGCGAGTTGAAAGACAACACACCCTCAGCATCATCACTAATCCATTTATTGACCCACAGCTGGGGATGAGTCTTCTCTCAGAGTGAGAGCTCGCTAGTTCATTGCTGTATGGAAGACTTCAGTCGTCGTCGAGAAAATCTCAAGCATCGTAAGGTAACCGGCCCAGGTTACCTCACGTTTTCCTTTACCGTTAAAGCGAGTGATAATTATTAAATAATATGCACATGATAAGGAAATACAGGTGCCTTGGATTCGAACTCGAGATCTACGACTCTGCAGTCCAATGGTGACATTACTGCTTTTGGCACTACTGCATTGTCCAAAATGGGTATGCTTGTTTGTCATCTTAGTACACATGGCTACACATCAAGCTATAAAAACCCATTATAGACTGGACTTAAATTGTGTGGAACACTATTAAAATGAGAGATCAGTCTAAACTGGTTCTGTATAGCTTGATGTCTAGCCGTGTGTACATAAAAAAAAGTATAAACGAAAAAGGATTCATAAAACTATTGTTGTTAATAATTTCAGGCCCTTTTTTCATAATGTCTTACACATATTATCTTTTTTTAATTTATAATGGAAATTGAGTTACAATTTCCGCCATTTCAATTTCTAAAGCTATGAAATTTTCGTATTGTCCGAGGAATGCTTGCTTACCGTTTTATACGGCGTGTTCTCACGAGTCGCGCGCCTGTTTAAACGCTCTGCGCAGACGACACGGATTTTAATCGCTACACAACGTCATTGGTGATTTATCGAGCGATGTTGGCTAGACGCTTGGATTTTAATGTTGCGCTCAGAGGACGCGGCGGTACTTGCGAGTCTCTAGGAACAGGAATTTCAGATTTACAGATGTATTTTTGCACGGGTTACAGTTTGGATTGTTTCAACTTTTACGACGGATGTAATGGCTGGAACGTTACTGTTTTCCTTGTTCTAAATGTACAGAGGAGATGAAATGGAATTAATATTCAGAACACGTAGTAATTCAATTTTGTAATAAACTATGATTCATCTGAAAGTGGTAATTTCAAGTTAGGGTTTTTGTGAACGATAGACGCTAAGCGTCTCTGGCATTTTTTAATCATGGAAATCCCTCTAGCTGTCACCCAAGGAACCAAAACCACATAAAAATGCGATATTTGCTATAGACCAACGAAAATGATCATGTGCAACCTGGCATCTTTCTCAACGATGAAACAATAGCCACATTTTATCCACAAATTGATGGGATATTTCCAAACAATTATCCTTACGTTCTCACGGACACTTCCACTTGTCTCCGGACAGACGTGGGCTTAACTGACACGCCTCTACCGGCCATATCATGTCCGACTGTCAACTGAAATCAAACCTATTGCAGGAGCATTGTTGCTTTTGTTAGCGTTTTGCAATACGTCAAGTGGAATGGGCGGCAAGTCTTCATTATGTTTAGTTTTGTTGACATTAGTGACACAAATGTCACGCCTGTGGCGCCTACGCCTACGGAGCTTGGAGGGTTAAACAATGAGTTTAATTATACTGCCGCTCTATGTCTTTCGCTTATCTTGTTCTACTTAGTTGGGCTATATCCTATTGCTGTCTTTGCCGATTTACGTTAGTAGATTTTTGCCTTTTTCAACCGACTTCAAAAAGGAGGAGGTTCTCAATTCGTCTGTATGTTTTTTTTTTTTTTTTTTTGTAAGTTTGTTACGCGATATCTCCGCCAGTTGTGGACCGATTTTAATGATTGTTTTTTTGTTTGGTAGGTCATACTTCAGAGGTGGTCCCGTTCAAATTTTATCGAAATCGGTTGAGCAATTTTGAAAATATCAACAAAAATCTAAAATTTGTTTACATCGATGATATTATCGTTTACTCCGATACATCGCTGTCTTATTGGAGCAGTGCGTTTAGTTGGCTAACAAGTACTTCTAAACAAAACTTTCCACTAAAAATTACAAAATAAAATTACTTTTAACAAAAAAGTTAAACCGCCTTCAAAAAATAATAAAATAATTTTGTCTAAAACAGTTTGGGAAGTCGGTGGCGAAAATAAAAGACCCACTCAAATAGAAGTCACCGACTTCCCAAACTGTTTTAGACAAAATTATTTTATTATTTTTTGAAGGCGGTTTAACTTTTTTGTTAAAAGTAATGTTTTTTTTTATTGTATTGCGTAAAATGCTCATAGATCGTCTGCCCTCTGAGAAGTCCTAGGATTCGCGGCATTCGCCACAATCGTATATCCTATTCACTATAACCATTCGGGGTAACAGGCGTGATGTTTATGTTGTAAAACATAAATGTATGTGTAGCCTTTATATTTTTGCTCCTTGTGCTAAAATCACCACATCTATCAATGACAGTTATTTGGTCCTAACAGTTACCACGCTTGCGATCGCATAGGTAAATGAAGCTTAGTTTTTAATTATGTTTATTAAGACATTTGGCAATATGACTGCGTCAACAACGTCTGAAATTATGATCAGTATTTCAAATGATACAAACGTCAACTTGAAATTCTAATATTCTTAGCTTAATATCGAAATAGGTAAATATACATTCCAAGTTATCGACTGCTTCGTAGACCATGTTATGTAAAATCAAACTATTACATAAAATACTTCGATTATTTCTGACTATAGTCACAGATAGCCACTAAAATGTTAAGTGCTGCATTTAATTAACACAGTACATTCGTATTAGAATAATAATAAAAGCTGACCGTCTACACGCATACCATTAGTTCTCTGTTGTTGCATATTTTATGCTCATCTTTATTTAATGTTTGTGAAGGAAATTTAGATTTAGAATACATGAAGTGTGGTGGTTGTGTCCTAAGCAATACACACGTACAGTTTGTTCAAATTAATTCATCACAATTCTTCATAAGTCAAACTAGTGTCAGCCTGACGAAGACAGAAATCAAATGAAATCGGGATGAGTGTTTTGTATGAAATATTCCCAAAGCTCCCGCTCCCTACCTTGTGAAATGTCTTTGGGTACGATAGGTTTTTCCTATAGCCTTGTATAAGAAAAACCTGAGACGGCAAAAATGTGTTTGCATCATTCGAAAATCTAAACAAATCATCAGAAACATGAGCACAAATTCCGCGGATTGCACATTCCTCTGTACCAACCTTCTGCATGTACGATCAAGACGTTTTTAGGCGACCGTCATTACACGTTGTTAGGCCCGCGGGTGTGTTCCTTAATCCATCAAATTACAAGCCGGCCATCATCTTAATATCCCCCGCCCCTCAGCCAGGCTTTCAATAAACCAGTACCGCATTGATAGGCCATAATTATAGTACGGTGGATGCGCTCACATAAACTTGCTTGCAGCGAATTTGTGCTGTAATTCGGCCTCCTCAGTTTGTATTGTGGGATTGTTTAGATCCTCCCGATACAATGCATGTTTGTTTTTATTAATGCACGGTGTTCCTTACAGCCCTGAGGATATTTTATAATGCACATTTTGTAAGCATTTAGTATTAAGTATCACTTTGTTTAAAACACAGGGATTTTAAAATTGAAAACAAGTGAACAGTGGTATTGTGTTGGAACTTGGAAATAACAAAAACACCGACATGTCTGCATTTTAATGACACACTCGGGTATTAATTTACATACAAAGTTATTTTTAAGAATTCTAATGTAATTTACATTAAATATGTAAATCAATTCGATATCCTTCCTTTAACATTCAAAATAATGTTGTCTAGAAAGGAAACATGACGTAAATAAGTCCCTAAATCGACCGAAATTAGGTAGTTGCAACCATTTAGATTTCTAATAATAATCCAATGAGCATATTAATATTCAGACTTGATTGATTATAGCGGGCGCTAAGCACATAATAATTGTAGGGATTTCAAATAACACACTCGAAAGGCGGCAAGCTTCATCTGATTATTAAACATGGATGTATTTGATAAATGTTGTATTCTTAATTGGGTTAAGATATATGATTGTGTGTTTTTGAAATATCATTCATTTTATTAACTGTGTAAAGTTTATTCATTGACTTGTGGCGTAACATTTGTAGCTGCTGTATGATGTGCTGAGAAAAATATACTACTTATGCTTTGACGACATTCTTCTGTTCTCCTAGATGTTTAGCAGGTTCAAAGTTCGTGTTAGTGCAAATTGTTTTAGCGACACATCACCGTTTTTACTGGCAGTCGGCCACTTAGTTATCGCCCTGAGCTCTACAAATCGTCCCGGGCTTTCGCCGGTAAATGTCCTATGAAATTGCCATCGTGAGTCTCGCTCTGACCATAAAGCAGGCGGGAACGCGACGCGTTTATGATCCAGTAATAATGTGCTAAGACAATGCTACGTGTGTTCACATTATGCGATTTTATTTAACAAAATCTTACTCGAAGCCATTGTCAGTCTACCATTTTGAAAGGTGTTCAAGGTAGACATTAATTTTGTTTATAAGCCTGAGGCTACGTGAGAGGCGTCGATGTATGTCGTTAGAAGCAGATGCAAATTTGTAGACGATGCAATTTAAATTTTGCGCAAAAGTGATACTCCGTGTGCGTAAGCTGAGCTTTCCGTAATTCAAAGAAAGTTTTAGTGATCCTCTTAACGTTATGATAGTATTTTAGTACCACTTAAAAACGATATTAAAATAATCATCCAACCTTAGCGTAGTAGGCACTTATAAGACTATAATTTCTTCAAAGTCGATGTAGTAAACATTTAAATCTATTTGTCCTACTGACAGACATTACTACTGTTCCAAATAGGAGATATAATTCAGTCGTCTCTGAAATTGTCCGGAGTATAGCCTCAGGTATGAACGGTACAGTGCTGCGTGACCGTGCCGCTGGCTTCTCCTAAATTAATACTCGATTGTGTTGCACTGGCCACATTGTCTCGGTGAGGTGGCGTGACAGCCTGTCGTTACATTGAAACACTTTCTAGTCGTGTTGTACACTGATTTAAGTGGAATTTGCTACACAAATAGATCCTCCGCGTTGACTCCTCCATTAAGTCAAGCTCAAGCCTTTAAATTAAGTCTTCTTTCGTCTCTTATTCCTATTTATTGTAGTCACAAGGTTTTTAGCGCTGGATCGCGCTGTAGTTCGCATTTCTGCTTCTTTATGCGCGTTGCGAGGTCAATAATTTGCTATTATCGTTCACTAGCACCATAGGCGTATATTGCGATACTGGATATCTTATTACTGAATATCTTTTCCAGTAATACCAGTGCTATTTATTAGATTGAGTCGTGAGACCGTGGCGCGGTAGCCAAGCGGCTGAATAAAATAAATAAATAGGAAATGAATATTATCCCAGCCCTGAGGCGCTTCAATAAAGTAACGGCATATTTGGTTTGCTACTGGCTTTCGCTTCAATATCGTCCCATGGTCCCATGTTTCACTAGGCTATGATTTATTAATCTATTCGTTTATTCGCATGCATTCGATTTCATAATGGTAGGTACTAAATTTGTTAATAGCGACGGGTATGTATGAAATGATGTCAAGTGTGTCAGTTATCTCCATTCATACTTGAGCAAATTAGGTCTTAAGATATCAATACGTCTGACATACATATTTCTATCCATCATCAATAATATTCTTGTTTATTTGCAGGGCATTGCTAACGATTGATTAAATTGCATCCGCAACCTGCGCGCGCGCATATACTATCATGCACAATACTCATAGTTTATTGCTCTATTACACAACCATTATTTATGGCTCGATTGCTTTGCCATAAGCTATAGGAATGTCGTTTTTTCCGTGCAATTAAACCACTAAAATGACATACTATGAGTATCAGTATTGAGGTTGTTGGCGTTCGCTACGTGACAAGTAAAATATTGTCATCTAATTTGCTTTAAGGCGGATTACGTTATAAGATTAAATTTTAATACTTAAGCGTATCAGATAAAATAGATTTTCGATAAGCCTTACTTGATTATAATATACTGTTTGCTAACATTAACTTTTAAAAGTCAGCGATAAATTGAAGTTTCAACAAACACGTAAATAAGAAGATGATCTCATGAAATGCTTCCTCTTAAGCGTTGCCTAGTTTCTTGAACGCAGTTGACTTATAAAATACTTTATGATGGTAACAAATATCGCCAGTTTTATGTCAGGGATGCTCCGCGCCTCTCTGTCCCTATAGTCTTAACAGCCGTCTTTACGATGGTAATTTAGAGCTGTTTAATCTAAAATGCATGTAAAGTGCCCTTATAATTTGTCATCAGAATTTATTAGAGCCTTAGGTTTATGGGACAAAATTGGTATGAGTTACCAATCTCGTGTAGAAATTAGTCTTCGATCGGATTTTAATGAAGTCGTGTTATTGTTGTAAGTTATTTGCATAGAGATTACTTTGGAAATTGCTTCCTGGATCATAGTCGCTTATACTGTCAACTAAGTTTTATATCATCGCTGGCATACAGGTATTCTGTGTTAACAGGAATTTATTCATAAAGGAGTAATTTTTGTTTCAGATTGAAGTGGGCGGCTGCGTGATGTTCAACCGGTATGTGTTTTTCATTATTAGGTATTATTTTTTGGATAAGTCGACAAATAAGCAGGTGATCCACCTGATGGCAAGCAGTAATTGCCGCTCATGGACATCTACAATACCAAAGGAGTTGCAGATTCGTTGCCGAGTCTATTTAAGGGAAAGGAGAAGGTAGGGGACTGAGGGGGGAGTTAGGCGTCCAGCACTCAACACTCACCATACGAAACGGAGCAAATATGCATACTGCTACGTGATATCGATATTCTGTGGGAGGGGAGGTCGTACCGACCCATTCATGCTGGCATGTAGATATGCCCAGCGAGACACTATTAGTTACTACTACAAAACTTAAAAATCTAAATAGTACATTTTTATATAATTAAGTAATTTTTTTTTCGATTGATCAGACAAACATCAATATAAATGAGAGAAGGGAGCCAGGCTGCGGTGCACGTTAGCGTCGACGATAATGTAATACAATGTTTATTTTATCAACAGTTAGTCAATTCGTCATAAGGCACTTTACTCGTTTTATAGTTTAAAAAACATATTTGCAGTTATTTTATGTCAAGTAACTTTTCAGCCAGTATTAACCCAAATTATAATCTGTCTTACTTTTTGAGCATTAAATTTTTTGCACAGGCATGGCTCGACCATTCGACCATTCAAGAGCTTGAGATTAAAATCTTATGTTTATGTATACTTCTATGACTATTAGCTTCTCTTACCGATGATCCCTTGCCTTGAGTACAGATAGTAAGTAATTTGGCTATGCTAGATGCTTTCATGCCACAAAAACTGCCTCAATTCCAATTTACATCAAGATAACTTGTATAGAAAGGACCAAGAACATGTAATCGATTTTTAACCACACCGACTTGCATTGTAGTATATACGAAGCTTGTAGCATCGATGTCTCCGAGTCTAACATTCCCTGTGCAACATTCAGTTGCACGGATCGTGCGGCACGCCTGCATAATATGCGCTCGCGCACCCGAGACCTATTTTTTGCTGTACCGGGAGTGAATTTTAAATCGAACATGTCTTTATAAGAGCCGGGTTCCTATTTCTTGCGCCCGCACCTCGAGGCTTAGAGACCCCTACTATGAGTGATTGCAACGTATGATTACTATGTTCATAGGGCCTTTTTTTTTGATATGTAAATGACATTGCGATTTGATTTTACGGCCGTTGATCTCATATCAACATGCGGTGTAGCGTGAGTTCTAAATTTAGGTCCAACAGTGTGGGTATATTGGAAAATTCGCAGTAGAATGTCCTTGTGTTTATATTTCTACATACATACATACATATTGTCACGCCTGTCTCCTATGGGGGTAGGCAGAGATTATAGATTTCCACTTGCTACGATCCTGGCACACTACTTTCGCTTCATCTACATTCATTAATCTCTTCATGCATGACCGTCGGCTTAGGGTGCTCGGAACCTGGCCTTTTTTAAGAACTTCCGCAATTTGGTTGCAGTACGTTCGCCGAGGTCTTCCCCTTCCAACTCGTCCATCCATACTCACCATATATACTTGTTTCGTCAATCTCCGTTCATCCATTCTCTCTACATGACCAAACCATCTTAACATATCTTTCTCAATCCTTGTTACTACATCTTCTTTCACTCCACAACGCTCCCTTATCACACTGTTTCTCACTCTATCTTTTAGCGTCACACCACATATATATTTCTGTCTGGAAATAAGCTGGGTAGCACCGATTGGGACCATACACTATCAGAAAACTGTGTATATAATTAGTAACTCTTCTGCCTTAAATTTTGGAGAATACAGGCGTGATGGTACCTATGTGTTATTTATGATTTTACGCTTGTCTGTTAACTCTCGTGTCGCAGGTTGGCCTATGACTTGGTATTATTTGGACAGCAAGTAAACGTGGTAAAAGTTAATCAATCATATTAATGCACGGTCGTGGCGTTTTGACGTTTTAGAAAGATTCATCATTAGAAAATGTTCATATTTATATATACTTACACCTATAAATAATTTTACGGTATCTACACCTGTCAACCCACTTATTTTGTTCTAGCAAAGCAAGTTTATATTACATTCCACGTATTTCTGAAATTAAAATATTTAACCTGAAGAGATACATCCCTTTCTTACAACCAAAAACATGCCTGTGTTAATAATTAAAAACGCGTTTTTCTCCAAGAAAGCGTTTTAGCTGCGCTACAAGGAGGCGATCCAGTAACTGTGCTTCGAAAATATAATTTATGGGATGAAACAGCTCCTATTCTGAGAGTTGACCTGTGCCGACTGTATTGTCGTAGACAAGCAAGAGGCCAAGCGGCTGGGAAAAGAGTGGAAATTGAGAAAACAAGAAGGAATGTACTAACGGAGAAATTGGTTGATAGGAGTTGAGGTTGGTTTAATTTGGGAAACGTAATCTTATCCCCTGTTTTGTGTTATGAATACAAGCTGTTGCCAATATATTTTATACCAAGTAAGTAGTGGGTCTATCAGCTTAGTCCTAATTAGAAACCCAGGCTAGTCGCAACTTGCAATACTGTGTCGATAGTTACAAAGTAAACAAAGCCGATCGGTAGTAAGGGCAGGATCTCAAGTTGCATGTAACGGTAGCGGCTAATACAATAATGTATAGCCGCGGCTTTGTTTTAGAAATTGAGTGGTTGTAAGATCGTGACGACGCTGCGCTTCTTTCCATCTCTGCTTATTCCGACCTTTGCGTATTGCAGAGGTGAATTATCTTTGGGCTTGCGGTTTCACATGCGGTGAAGGCACACCTTTATATCTCACGAGAATTAGGCCACGTTTGTATCAACAATTATTAGTTCTGCGAATACTTAAGCGAGCCCAATAAATTTTACATTTGACACTGCAGATAGATTGCCGCGATCAACACTTTCGTGTTAGTCACGAAGTTGTAAATTCTGTAAAACCTTAATATTTTAACGACATTCAACTTGTAAGATGAGTTTCAAACGATAAAATTATAATTACTGTTAATATTTTGAATTATTTATTCCTGTTTTCAATATCACATGAACAGATGGATATTGTTTATTTCTTGTCTCTGTGTTCTACGTTAGCCCCGACTCCGCCCGCCGGACACACCCCTGAGCTATCTGGACGGTTATCTACCCGTGCGATATTATGAACAGTATTAATCTCTTTTACATGGACTTAAAACACACTAGAAGAGGCTTAATCAACATTTAAAATAACAAAATTACTTATGGTAAATTTTATTCGACATGTTTGAAAACGTTTGTTAGAAGCGGTAAACTTCTTGAACTTTATGGTGAAAATTTGGCATATCTAGTAGTAAATTGTGTGCCACGAATTCTGCTCTTGGTCGGTAGACGAGTCCAATTGATTGTAGAGAAATAGGTTCTAATTGAATCTCAATATTATTTGTAATAGGCCAGTGAGAAAATTTGTACCTGAGATTTGTTATTAAGATTACGAAAGAGTTATTATTATTATATTTTGAGATAAAGTGCACCTATATAATAGTTATTTATTAACTAAATTAATATGCAGTTAATTTAGTTGGCTTATTACGTAGCGGTACCTTGTATTTGGAAGTTATGTTTTGTTTAAGAAAGGTTGCTCATTAATTTTAAGCGTGATTCATACAAAAAATATAGCAAGATAACGTTAAGTATTTACGTCAATCTAACAATCTGTTAGACCCAGATTTTGTTCAGCTGGTTAATAAAACAAGCTAAGCTTAGCTTAAGAAAATATATTTTGTGTAGTTTATAAAATAACTTTATACTGGTCAAGGTGTACTGATGTGACCTTTACTTGTTTGCATCTGCTCGCCATTAACGCGAAAATATAAATTGATTTGTTTTCAATATTGCCATATTGTAATAAGAGAGGATTCTAAGACGAATATCGGCCATTTGTACCGGTCAGTTCATTTTCATAGTAACAATGCTTCGCTTTCACTATAAATCGTGCAAGTTGCTAGTCGAGTGGTATGGAGATTTCCTGATTCTTTGAGTGTCATATGTCATATTTTTTACGTAGCTGATTTCCAATGCTTATAAAGTTTATTAAAGCTCCAAAGTTTGAATGTATTTTTATGGTTTTTGTTTTTTTTTAAATCTAAAGAAGGCGAAGGAATCCGATAATATAATATCCGATAGTATATACTGAATGGTTTATTTAAGTAATGAAACAGCGTCTTTATTAAAAACAATATGCCCACCTGTTCCATTAACATTCAAGTTTTTATATTAAAAGATCATTCTCTCGGTTAATTACGCGATTAGCTTATCATTTAACTAAATTAAGTCATTAACAAGATGCTTGGGTGTTCCATGATGATTTTAAATGTGTGGGCAGTAATAAGATGCAGCTCAAATGGAGCATGCTTGAAGCTTTGAACACACTGCAAGGTTACATAAAGATTAGTAGTAGAGTTAATGTTATCATCATAATTAATGTCTTTTCTAATTTATTTTCTGTTGAGACAAAATTGATCTCTTTACCTATTTCATGTGAACTGAAATTATATATTTATTTTTAAAGGATCTCCAACAAAGGATATACTTACAAAAACATTTACAAGATACAAAACAAATTAAATCTATCACGTGTACTCCCCCAATTAGGGGAGACCGCAGCATGCACAGTAACATTAAGAAATACAACTAAGCTAAATATGTATTACGAATTATTAAAGTTGGAAGTATATAGTTATTACTAATATGCAACCATAAGAGAAAAAAAGCTGAAGATCGGGCTTTGTGGCGTTCACTTAAAGAGGCCAACGCCCATCAGATCGATTACACGAAAGTAACATTATCAATATTCATGGAATACATCGCGCTCTGTATTCTTCCAAAGGATAGGCGGAGTTGTACTAATTAACACCCACAGTTCACCGATATGTTTATGGAGTCTATTGGCATTAACCGGGCCCAAATTCCAATTCCGAGCTACTACTGAGAATTTCATGAGATAAAATTAAAATACTTAAATGTTACCCACTTTGAAACTCGTAAGCTAATCAAAGATTTTAACGAACACACAAATGTAACAAGATTTGAAAGCCGATTAATAACCAACTTTGTTCAATGGAAACGTTAATCAACTCATTACAAATTCTAAATGGATGGACTTAAAGAATTAACTGTTAACACCTTATAAATAATTATGAATCCGAAAACTTAGTACTGGGCCCTAATAGTTATTAATGAGTTTACCGATTGCTTTAGTTAATCTACTTGGAAAGTGGACAAGACCCCTAGTACCTACGAGTATCTTAGAGGATCAACTTGGTAAGACGTGACCTTAAATGGCAGGTGTAAATTAATTGTACAGAAATACAATAACAACGAATTTATAAACCAGTTTTTAAAAATATAAACTAGGTTAGTGGTTATAAGCTAGGTATTTACTTCTTTAAAAACTTCTTCACTCATTTAAAACTTGCAAATCGTGAGCGATTAGATCCATTAGGGATAAAAAATATAAAATAAAGTAAAAATTTCTACTTACTATCGTGCTTATTGCTCTTTTAAACTTCTTAATGTCTTTGGTTGATATGTTTTATTATTGCCCTAAGCATCCCTTCACCACAAAACCGCTTTAGGCGAGATAGTCTTAAAATAAATCTTAAGCTCATTACAAGTACAGTGTTCAAATTAAATAATACCATAACACGGGTAATATATTCTCTCTTCTACTTAATTGTACCCCTAAAGTATAAATTCGCAATAGGTGAATAGATAAATCGTGACATACCCATATATTGCGGCGTTTAGTGTTTCGTATTATTAGATAAAAAGATGTCAGCGCAAATTGCAAGAGACGGCGTTCAGTCATGCGCAAATATTCTAGCCGTTCTAGGAATTCAAAGGAGGTTTTGTTTAAAACTTTTTACCATAGTATTGTTGTCCAAATGAAACACGAACCGACCGACCAAAGGTCATTGATCAAATAAACGAACCACGTTGTACACTCTCCAACATTATTTTAAGTGTAAACTATTCGTTCGTTATTATATTCTTGATTATAAATGCGTTCGTTACGCTAATCTATCGTTTCTCCTAAAACTTAGACCATGACCACTGTCCGGGCGGTCTACGGCTAATCGGTTTAAGTAATGTTCATTAATTAAGGTCCCCACCCGTCGGATTACCGGCCCGGCACTGTCCACTCGCGAACAACAATATTTTGTCAACCACCCGCATCAGTTATCTGACCTGTCTCATCTAGTTATTGGACAAAACTCGAATATTAATCGTAATTATAATGAAACTGATTATTGACTTCGTTATAATGATTAACAGAAGCCATTTCTTCTTATTTATCAAAATTATGAATACACAAATGAAGTGTTTCGTTTTAACAGCTTAGCACTCAGAAGCTTAGGATTCCCGCCGCGGCTGTTAGTTTAGATAGATGGGCACTATTTGTTTCAGCTGATTGGGCCGCTCAAGGGATGTATCTTCCATGATTGTTTTCCGTGAACCCTCCCAGGAATAAATGAAAACTGCCGATCGTCGTTCAAGATAGCCAATCAAACGCCTGATCGATGCTATCGATATTTTATAGCGTGGCATAAAATGCCCAATTACTTATTCACGTCAAAACATAAATATTTTAGCTAGGATACCCCAACATCCTATTACTAATTGAATAATATTTGATCCTTTACACGCAGCGGCTTAATATCTCATGTTACGGGTAACAATGTGGGCGATATTTTAAACAGTTTTTGCAATATTTTTCCCTTAGTCGGTTCATTTGTTTCCCGGCGTGCCGCGTCTAGGATTTATTTTACAAGCAACATTATCTCATCCCTTCAAAGTGACTAACATCCTACACACGATATGTTCTTATTAATGGTTGCTTGGCGCCTTATTCATATTTTACACGAGCAAACAGATTGTGTGTAATAATTGGACATGCGTCAAGCGTGTCACGGTAATGTGGTCATAAGTTAGCCGGTGGCCCCGGGCGCGTGTCATTATGCCAATCTCGACAATTGAGCCCCACCGCTGTCCCAGCATAGCGTCGAAATGATCTACGGCTTGATATTATGAGCTGGTGAATTAGCTCCTGCTCGAATTAACCTTACAGCTATCTTAGAATAAATTCGCAATTATTACCACTTTTTCTGTATATTAATCATCTTGATCGCGTGTCCGCGTCTTACGGTCTTTTTAGAAAACACCCAAATTGTTGTTATAAATGTGTTTTAAGTCAGGGCATTGACACGTAAATAAATGAGCTATCGCGTGAACAAATCATCGTGTTCATTGATACTTGTAAATATTATTAGTAATGTTGGACAGGCGTCGTGCCGTTCACACCCACCGCCGCGTCTGCGTTTGATTAAGAGTGGGCTAATGAAATTAATAACCGTGGAACAACAAGTCTAGCTAGCGCCTCCTTCGCTCTTGACAAATGACCGAGTGTAATTTCACACGGGACCGTAATAATACAACGTCGAAGCTGGTACGTGAACCCTTTGTGGGCTGACATCAGTGTAATTGAAATTTTAATTTCTCTATTATTATTTCTAAGCATACGAATATCATTATAGATACCAACTAATATTGTCGTCATATTGTTTATAGGTTAAATTGAATATTTAAGGCATTTCTCCGAAGCTTAGGTCACTAATAGCTCTTTTCTTGTAAGAGTTGTAAGAGCTCGTAGGAAACTTCTGGGAGACTGTAGTAATTGAAACCATAGAACGATTCTAGGCACTGAATTTACTGTTTTCAAATTTAAATTGTAATTGATCGTTAACCTATTAAAAACTCCATGTAGCGGAAAATAGCATGCAGTCTACAGTTAGTAAATGTAACGTCCATGAATGGTAACAACATGATGTTAAAACAAGATGGTCACGATCTCTCATCAAGGACGCTACGCAGATGCTTAACGACGGCAGCCCCAGTAACCTTGGTGCACCACAATTACACGCAATCCTTCTGCCGCAATTATGCTGAGTGCGCTTAAATTTCCCTTAAGCCGTGATATAGTGGTATCATAGAGCAGGGCGGTATTTATCATAGTGCACTTGCGCGGACGCGGACGGGACGCACGGAAACGAGATCGTCGGCCGGCCCGCGCGAGCGCACCACCGATAAATCTGCCGCACTTAACTCGCAACCGGTAAATAACTATGGGATTTCCGCGTGCGAGAACGCGATGCGCCTGAGCATAAATCTATGCCCGTATTGTGATATTGTGTTGCCATTATGGGTCTCCGGGAAGGCTGGACGTCCCATAAATACACACAGTTTGCTCGGCAAAGCCTCTTGTGTCGTCTTCTCAATGGGTATCTGTGACGCGAGCCGTTTCCATATCTCAATGCCTAACACAAAACGCCGGGTGGCTTGCATCTCTGTTAGTGTAATTCTGTTTGTTTATTGTCATTGGAATGCGGATAGCTTTTTATAAATGACGGGGAAATACTATATTAAGCTTATTTAAAATCTAACAATAAAACGGTACATATCTTATATATATTATTTTTTGAAAGTCATTAGTTTTGCCATAATCGACCTTTGGCATTATGTAAATAATGAGCTGGAAAATCCCAAGCGATAGGAAGAGCTTGCAAGCCAATTCTGTCATCTAGCCTGCCTTTAGCACGTCCTAATAGGGTAGGTATGCAGCGATCGCGATCGCGCCGACGAACGAGCGATGCTACACGTGTTCCAGGCGAAATTACCATTATTATCGATCATCTCGCGCCAGCGTCTCGTAACGACCCTCAATAGGCGCGAGTCGGACTCCGCGAATCTTATCTGAGACGCGAGCGAACGCGACGCGAACACAACGACCACATCCCGTTACGTTCATCTTGTAATTTCAAGCTTGTTTACTTTGCTGCTACGATGGACGAATTTGATTAGGAAGCTTTGTTGAAAGTAATTCATAAACTTGGAGACGGCAATGACATTGTTAGTTGATCTTAACGCGGCAGTAAGGCTGACGACACGACAACAATCGTCTTTGATTTAATCGCGCACCTTTCAGACCCAACCATTATTCTTCTTAACTGCGCCGATAGCCTTCTTATTACACAGTTTAGTACTTCACAGAAAATTGAATTGTAATTGCGTTCTAAGAGAATTGTTACAACGCCATTCTTTCTTGATTGCACGTTGCGCCTCCGGACACTGTCTAACGCCAATGGTTACGCCAATTATTGCATATTAGTCGTATTCAATTCTGAGCTTTTGTAATTTATACTTTCATTAAATTATTGAGTGTAAAGTATATTGGGTGTGTTATGATTAATGGGGTGTGTCTGTACGTTCGCTTTGCTCGTTCTGCGCGAATTATTGAGACCGCTTTGTTATTCTGTCATGTTGATGCTAATTTTATTTAGTGCCCGTGAAATTGGATGCCTCACGCTTTTTGTTCGTTGCGTTTTAAATGATAATTTGTATTGAAATGTTCGATGCATAATAACATTAGTTTTAAAGCGTGTGCCTATTATCGTTTGCTACGATATACGCAAATACTCATCTTGGAGTATCGATGCAATAAAATGGTAGAAGAGTCTATTCAGTCCTGTAACGACGGTTTGCTTTTATCCTTATCTCATAAATGATTTCAGTACACAAATACTTGTAAGTAATGTATGGATTTATATCTTATATTGACGTGTGATAAGCAGGTATTGGTTTCCGTGAAATACCATCGGTATCTTGATTTACTCGAATCTATCAATGCTGATTGTGATTTTTTTAAATTTAACACATATTTCCAATTCTGATAATTTCGGAAAACTTACTACATAAACACATTGCATCTTGGGTGAAGGTTTTTACCAAGTCGTGCAAATAAATAAAACTAAACTAGAAATGGAGGTAAAAACTGATCCGTCCTTACCAGAGACATTTAATCTGGGTATTAAATCTCCAAGCTTCACATTCAGCCTAACGCCACACCTATCCGACCATATTAATAACTTTAACAAAACGTTTAAGGGCATACTAGTGACTTTCGCTTGTGACATAGCCAGATAAACGCTTGTAACTGGTAAATATGTGTGAATGTTTACACGAAGGTTGCTTGAGGAAATTACTGCCTTAGCCGCTATACATCGGTTATTTCTTGTAGCTTCTGTTTTCAAAGAGGATTCTACTTTTTTACCTGCTTTGTGTTCCTTTAACTTGGGAATTTGTCGCATTGCCATCGGACTTTCTTGTATCTATTTTTTTTTACATATATAAATAAACTAAAAGGTTGAAAAATGTGTGTAAGGTAGGTAGGGCTTCGCTTCTAGAGTTAGTATTGGATGGTACCACCGCATTGGAAAATTCTGCCGCTAAGCAATAATGAAATTACTGGCCATATTAGACTTAACAACTGGGGTCTCAAAATGACAACACGCTTGTGATACTACGTCGCGATAAACTTAAAAACTGCACCGATTTAGCACTTATGTAGGCGACCTGTATGCTTGATTGTCAACTCATTACACTAATAGCATATAATATTCATTCCTCTATAATGATGCCGCAGCCTTTTCAACTGTACTGCAGGTAGCGGGAACCGCCTGATCCCTCCAGATCAGCTTACTCTACTTTATGTTATTGATAATGCAACACGACCCACGGTGTTCCTACATAAATCCTACTTATCACAACCGCCGGGATCCAGTTGTTCTTAGACTTCGCAGCGATTCTTGTTTCTCCGCACTCCGATTTCGAATACGAATTATTTTACACACGGCAGTCGTGTATGCGTTGACCTTTACACGACTCCCTGTAACTGAGACTTTGGTTATCGATCGCAGTTAAATTGTAACTGGTTGATGTGTTCCTATTTCTATCGTGCGTGTTTATAACTGTCCCCCTAGGGTCTAAGAAGAACTCGCAAATGGTAGCAAGAAGAATGGCTAGGAGCGTTTGAGTCGATTCTTTGAAAAGCAACAAAGTATCAGTTCATAAACATTCGGATTTTCTCCCATGCCGTGGGAAAATCTTCTAGTAGTGATTTATATCAGGGCGTTTTATTAAAAGGTTATAGAATTAATTTAAACTAACGTCCTCTAGCGTTGACCCGTGAGTGCATTGCTATGCACTCCTTCCTTGCTTAGATCAAAGCTAGCGGCAATTAATGGCAAGCAAGCCTTTTAATGAATTCTCATATTAAATCAATTAAGATTAAAATTCCTGATGTATATTTTAAAGTTTGAATAAATAGCTCAATAACACAACTTGGGATCTATCGATAGAGACTTTAGCCCGTGGTGGCCAAAAAGAAACAAATGTAGCGTTGTTCATCCGTTGGCGGCATGGGTTGACTAATATATTTATACTGGTTTCTAACACTTACGCGAATATCAGACATTGAAATAAAACTACTTTTTACGGATTTTATCGCGTTATATTGATTATTTTAAATTCCCGACGTTTCGAGACCTAAGGATACGGTGAGCTCATTCTGCGTGACCGGCATAAATAATAATCAACAAAATGTAGGGTAGCTGTTGATAATTTTGACATTAGGACGACTAACACCTCAGTCCACCCGTGACCATGGATGCTGTAAAGGATCCGAAACGTCGGGAATTTAAAATAATCAATATAACGCGATAAAATCCGTAAAAAGTAGTTTTATTTCAATGTCTAATATATTTATGTCAATGGGACGAGAAGAGAAATTTCCCTATGCCAGCAATGGTGACTATGGACTATGGTCAAACGAAAATGACACTTATAAATATGTTAAATTTAAGTAGAAAATGCTGTAATTTTAAAATAAAATAAATGTAAACTAAATCCAATAAATTAAAACTCAAATACTCAGTCGCGTCTACACGGACCGCACTATCCACAATGTTTGCTCATTAGAGCCAGCTTACACAAGCAGTACTCGTAAAATTAGCTCTATATCGTTGTCCATGGTAACTCGGACTAATCGCGGAAATGCACGAAACTAACCATATCGTGAGAACAGAACCGCCCTAGCCTGTGTAAGTGTGAAATGACATTTACAACGCGATCTCAACCGGCATTTGTATAATTAGATCGTAATTCTATTCGTTTACTCGTTACTAGATTCCGTGCACAACACTATGAGTGTTACGAGTGTTTTGTAAATGTCGCTGAAGCTTAACACTGTGATTTTAGATCGTTAGGGTTACGTCCTAGTTTTGCCGTTTTCTCCAGAGCCGGTCTAAATTGAAAATTCATCCAGTTATAAATACTTGGGAATGAAAACGACTTTGCAGTTGCGATATTGTGGACCGTGAAAGCAGTTCTCAATGTAGGGACTGAATATCCTAAGGTTTTCAGTGCAATTATTTAGATATTTTAACAGCCGATATATCTATCTAAACATAGATATTTTACGTTATCTTTATTAAAAGTTATTGCAGAATTGAATGCTCACCAGAGCAATTGTTTGTCTATTGTGTCTGCTAATTAGTACCTTGACGGATATAATGATAGACTTCCTCTGGTTCGAGTACAAACATTCTTGAGCTGAATGTTCGAATCTTGATATAGATAATGAAACTAATCTACATATAATAACACCTCACCTTTAAAGCAATTTGCACACGTTCACCATTTCGCTTGACAACTGAGGAGTTTCTAATAAACTTTACAAGCGTAAATTAAGTTGACATTTAATTGGTCTTCAACCAGTTATTACTGGGACAAGGTCTTATAAAACTCATCTAATTTGAGTTTGAGCTTGTTTTTGTTCTCAAAGTAAATAAGGAAATAATTAATCATGCAACTAGTAATTGTCTACATTAAAGGTACTATTACCGAGATGACTAGATAGGGCGCTATTAGTGATTTTATGGTGTACTTAAGTTTGATTAACTTCTTCCCTGACTAGTTTTATTCAATATATCAAGCATCACATTGTCTCATTATGGTGGTCAATATATTGTCTTTGAACCACGAAAGATAAAATAACTATTCATTGCACTTAATCCTCTTTTGGCTGATGTAATGACTGATTCTTTAATATGGCTACCTCTCTGATGTCTTGTGTCTCCCGGTTGTGTGCAATAACAAGTCTCAACTACTTTTTTCTACTCGTCTGTATGTATAAATGACATTTTAATAAACTTGTAAATCGTGCAACACAAGAATTCAATCAGAAACCGGATTCCGAATAATGTGTTGATGAAAAAAAATAGAAAAAGTCACAGACATAGATGATACCCTGACCATTTTTATACACAAAGTACGAACAATAAACGGGTTTAAACTTTTGTTGATGCTTGTACTTAGCTTAGCGTCCAGCGCCGATGCGCGCCTAGTGGATCCTCTGGCCCTAATACCTATACTCGCAGCTGCGCTCGATAACTTTCTCATAACCCCGATGGGTGCTGATAAAAACCTATTGGTGTCAGCTACTCAGATTGTGGCGGGCGTACCTGAAAGCGCATGTACACCACCTATCTCACCGACACGGGCCATGGGCTAAGCAAACACTATGCTTGTATGGTTCAAGTTGATAGATTTGGGCGAGAGTAATGAAGACTGTGTTTATTTAATTGTGAATATCCTTGACAAATATGCACAATCGTCGACCATGTCCTAACCTTTTCGATTATTTCTTAGTCATTGATGAATATAATTTCAAACCAGCTAAGCATTACTGGGAATTTCAAATAATGTTAGAATTCTACCATTTAATTTCTTCAGATTAATTTATTTGCTATTGACAAACACGTTTCTCTTACTCACAGGAACACATTCAGGCATACCATCCCTTACCTTTCCACGCCTACTGTTCACATTTGTGCCGTCGCCTTCTTACCTTTCACCGTCAAGAGATATTGTCCATGCAGCGCGATCCCTACGCCTCATTACCATATACTGCGCCCGTGACAGCATCGCAATTAACTATCTGTTTATTGTTGTTGAATTATAAACGGCGTTGCGTGATACTACTTCTGGGTACGGCCGGTCTCTCACTGCGAATGGGCGCGCACGCGCTTTCATTTCAATATATTATGCCGATGTAATTGTGCGCCTTAAAGACGCAGATGAAGCTGGAAAGTTAAGAAATCCATAATAGTTATGCGATGCTTATCTCTATATCTTCTTGAGAGTCGTCTTCATGTCAAGTAAAATATCTAATAAAATTGTTTTCGTATTGTATTGGAAAGAGAAATATGGGAAAAGCGCATAAGCTGATTAACTTAAATAATAAAGCTATTCAAATTGATTTATGTGACCATACTTTAAAATAATTTGTACAAGACACCAAACGTGCATAGATTTTTCAAACATCTATTAGGTGTGTAGAGTCTAATTCAATAATAGGAATAGATATTTCATTACGTTTTATTTGAATAAATCCAATCTGGTACAGAATCAAAGTTTTTGTTCATTGGACGTCTTATGGAGACTTAAATTTTGGTGCTATCAGTCAAAGTTATGCCACGCCTAGTTGCTACACAATATTATTGCACCTGCGCGATGCGTTGGCGCAGTCGGTCATTACCATCTATCTGCGCGTGCGACGTTTAGATGTACGTAAATAACTATTAATAGTAATAATTACAGTGAAAACGAAATAATTATTAATCGAAGTGAAATCTTTGGCGATAATTTGTACATATCAAAGTGATTTATTGATTATATAATTTGCGGGTTTGGTAGTTTGCTATTAAACGTAAATTATTTTTATTGGCATTCTTAAGTGGCTTAATAGCACCATGTAATATGTTTTTGTGGCTCGATGGCTGCATCTACTAGGTGAATTCTTGTTACTAGTAATCTTGTATAACTAGCTACTTTAGCACAAAGGAGTATTACGAAAATTCGAGTTCTCATCATTTGTAATTTACAAAATTGTTAGAATTATACCAGTATTACTGTACCTGTACTCGTTGTCTGTTCTTAAATAAATATTATTTCTCAAATGTCAATACAGTTTACATTGTTTAGGGCGTTATTGTCTCAAGCCTCTTTGGCTTATATTGTGAAACTCCAAGATTTAATGTCTGTATGTACCATTGTTTGGTATTTAAATCATCAGATCATCTGATTATTTACGTGCGACCTTTCACGATTGCCTATATGTGATTATAATGTGTGTTTAGAATGTGAATAATTGTCGTTTTTATGTAAAATGAGGCGGGATTTGTATTCTTTGTGTCCGTGTGAGTTTTAGTCAAGGTTGAATTTTGGTACATTATGTTGGGAATAATGTTGGATTGTTTCATATGCTTGTAACGATGTACCGCCAATTTCTGTAATGATTCCAACATAAAATATATACTGGATAGAAAAACATTTGGATTTGATAGTATATGAAATCTTACTTTGCACGTGATGTTATATTTTGTAACAACAATGAAGCCTAGTTAAACCTGTGTTGTATTGTTATTAACAGTATTCGTTATTTTCGAAATTGCAATATTTTTTCTGCGTCGTATTTAATTTCTTTCACTTAGTTGAATTTTATTACACTTGTTGTGAGACCACATTGTGGATCACCTATCTACAACCTGTTAACTGGATCCATTTAATTTGATCGTGAAACCTCCTATTTATATATTGCCATTGTCATCTTTATTATGTACATTATCGTTATCATCATCTTCCTACTATTTCGTAAGATAATCTACGACTTTGTATTACGAGCAATTGAAGCTATACCAAGAAGCGTTTAAGTCCTTCTATACTGTAAATGGCATCACTAACTACATGTATTTTTTAAAATACCAGCAGCAGATAGTTTATCTACAAGCCTTACTTTCGTTTATGTGAGCAAAAGAATTGAGTGAAAATTGGAAATTTAATGAATCAGTTTAGGAATACGTTTCTTTTATTTACTTTTTTTTTCCTCTAGCCGTTACTGTCCCACTGCTGGGCAAAGGCCTCCCCCAATTCCTTCCAGATGCTCTTTTCTTGCGCCACCCGAACCAGCTCTCGCGGTACGCATCCAAATCATTACTTTTATTATAATATTATTATTCATTTATTTATCGTCATTTTAAAATCAGTAAATAATATGTTTAAGTAAAGATATTAAAATCTTTTGAACTACGAAACGAATTTTGTAAATGCAGACTTATTGTAGTTAATCAAATGTTTGGCATATCGATTGTGTGCGATTATATATCGATTTTTCGCTCAGAGCGTACGTCTGCGGGCGATTGCTCGATATAGCTGGCGATAAGTGCGAGTTTGAGTTATGGGTTAATTAAGCGAGGTTCGAATGGGTTCGCAATTATACTTCACGCCCGATGACGGGTTAGTGGTTTTACTAATGATTTTGGCGGAAATAACCTACTTTAGCTTTGTTAAAATAAAATAAAACCCTTTTATTATTATTCTTTAGACTTTTCGAGGGTATTATTTATGGAATCACAGTGACATCAAAGATTATGTACCTTAGCTTAAGACTACCATCGGCATCTTTGTGGACGGAAGGACCAACAAAATATTACCGCCTCGTTCAACGTTTCGTTAACAAGGAATTAATCGGATAGACTTAACATAAACTGTATAACATTAACTGTCACCTGTCAGAATAAGTAAACTAATCACAATAATTCAAAATAGGGTAATTACTGGTTATGGCGACTTTAATTAAGTTTCTAAATTGAGTGATAATTTCTAATATGATTGTATTACAGATGTTAAAACAGTTTCATAATTATTTCATGAATTGATGCAGAGCATTTTGAGCTTTACCATGCTTGTCATAAGATGTTTGACAGTTAACCTGTAAACGCGGTTGGGCCATTCGCGGTGGCGATAAATCTCAGGCCGCACTGACGGAAGGGATGCTTGTTATTAAGACGTCAACAAGAGTTATAGTTCACCACTGGTTTGCAATTGCAGGCCGCTAATGCCAACTCGCTGTTTACACGACCGATCCTGCAACTAAAAGAAATCGCACTTGAAGGTTATGTAATTACACGTGGGATGTTGTTTATTGGAATACTGGCGATTTACTCACGCATCTTTTGCACTGTAAAGCTAAGAAAAAAATGGTCTGCAATTTAGAAAACATTTTTGTTCTATCAGGACACACATCCAATTTAAATAGTAATTAACTACTTTGTTTTGTGTTACCTCAGCAATCACCAGTTGAAAGCTAAATTTAAATAAATTAAACTTATATCAGATTATAAACAAATACTTACGTATGCCATTGTATATTAAGTAATGACAATAACAGTTCATATAGGTAATAACAATTAAAAGTAAGATGGAATAATATAATCACTATTTGGCTTATCTTAAGTCTTTATCTCAGCTGCCATCAGTGTCAGCGGCTCAGCGGCGCTTGACACGGGGCTCTTAAAACGAAACTGTCAAGACTAATATTAATGAATACTCGGGTGTACCTACACTTTCGCCTTCGAATAAACAATTAAACAGTTCTCTGACAATTCGGTCTGCCTGATACGTGACAGTGAGGCGTGTTCGTATCCAAGTGTTAACATGCGCATATATCATGGTTCGACTTGATACACCTGCGAAACCACGCCCACCCAGCCTCGGACCCCGCACTCCTTACCGCACCCCGGTCTTTCGTTTACCATCATCAAGATACCATTCCACGGTGAGACGTCATCGGGTGCGCACGTTTAACGCATTTTATCGCCTGTCTCTTGTTTTTACGTACGGTGGTTATGAACTGAGTGCGGTGTGAATAACTTTTGGGTGTTTGCGTTTGCTTTTTGTTCAGCTCGTCGGTGCCGAAGACCTTTTTTTTTTCAAAAGAATTTGTAAGTTTTTCCTACTTTACACTATTTTTATCATCTGGATCGTCTTTTTTGTTGTATGTTCGCGCTGAAGTAATAATTTACAAAAGAATATGTAACTTATCTGTCAAGGCAGCCAGATAACGGATGCGTATGTAGTTTGTAGCTATATTCATAAAAGTTTCTTCCATTATGATAACAGAAACAAATTGCTTGGACTTTTTAAAGACACCGATAACGTGCCGGTCTTATATGAAACTTAGTGTTGATAAGTATAGATAAGTTATGGTTAATTAAGTTCTAAATAAATTTTAAGAAATTACAAAACTTTTACTTGTTGCTTCGGGGTGGGCGGTGCTTCAGCCTAATACGCAAGCGCCAAATAACGCCTTTCCGTTTTCAAGAAAACTTAAATGCCTTTATTTCTGCATGTTCTTTAACCAGTTCATGAAAAGAATTATTAGTATAAGTTATATTAGTTGTGTGTATGGCCGGATTGCACGTGTTGTTTTTGTGTGGCAATAAAATCTTTTTATTTTTTTTTATTTTAAAAGATATTTTTTTAAATTAGATAGACATTAGATTAGAGATAAAGTTGAACCTTTTCTACATACATTTTCCCAAAATTGCTTAAGTCTGTGTGAAGACAATCATTACGTGTTAGGTACTGTGTAGGGTATCATTACGTGTGTATATCTTGATGATGTCCCAAAAGATATCTGTGGAAACTATGACAGCGCGCTACGGCGCCGGAATACAGCATTGTTTATTATAAGTAGGTAGTTACGATTACATGCCAGAATACTACGAACGAATCTTAGGAATCTCTAGAAAACATTAAAATGTTTGTACTTAATTTAAATTCGGAAGGAGACTCTAACGCTAATAAAATACACGCGGACATTTCTTGTCTCTACAAAATTTCTAAAAAAACAATTTTACGTCGATAAATGTATACCTATGTATAATTTGATGATACAAATTAATTACCTATGATTAAAAGATATTTTTTCAAACCCGATGGATATTTTATTGTTTAACTTAGTTTTATGACAATTAGTAATGTTTATAGAAGCGCGCTTAGATTTTTGAGGTAATTAAAAAAAAACAAAGAAATAAGAAAATTCCTAGAAAAGATGTGAAAAATACTATAGCATTACAAGAAATTAGCCCTCCAAAGTACTTACACAATATAAGATTGTTTTGTATACTAGTAAAATGAAATTTTAAGACACACATAGGTACTTATTGAAGAATATCTAGTATTAGTTCGCAGGTTTTTCTTTTTTTATTTACAAACAGATAACTTTACTGTTTCTTAAAACCAATACGTTGCAGCGTTCGGAATATACAAAATCAAAAGTAGTAGTATGACTGGTAATCGACTTTAATTACATAAATTTACTCACCTAATGAAAAGTATAAGCGTCATCGCGTAAAGACTTGCGTAGGCGCACAGTTGCCGTGCATCATCAGCCATATAATATCGAGTATTACCCATCGTAAAACTACTAGTTGCTAATACTACGTTTTATTATCAGTAATAGCCAATTGAATACCGATTTTCACTGCGTAAGATCCAACGTGTGCTTTTTGACTTCCTTTTGCCCTTAAATTTTAAGGTTTTGCCTCTAAAAATGCTACGTTTTACTAAATACAGTACTTATACGTACAGTGATATGAAATTGAGATGATAATAAGGCCGAAATATTATAAACAGTAACAAATTGGTTGGGACTTGAGACTTCCGTTGCCGCCACACAGTAACGAATAAAATAATATTATAATTAACGCTGAAAGAGATACCTTAAATGTATTTGTTGTATTTATTAGATGTCACTGTCGTATATACTCACAATTCTTTATAAATACACAGATGTGCACTTTTGCAGGTTCGCTTTTATTTTTGATAGTTAGCCAAGATGTCTTATGAGGCCGAATTTATTCATCCAAGAGGCAAGTGGCTTCATAACTGTTTGTGTATCTTTTTTTATCTAAACCTTTGTTCACCCAATGCTGATCTCTCTATATATATTCTGTTATTCTTGGTGTTTAGCTTTTCTCATCTAGTTCTTCCCAACAATTTTACGATGCCCAATTGGCTAAGGACACTTTTTCTCCCAGACCTGGGTCTCCTTAAGGATCTTCCTCTATCCGTCTCCTGGCTTACCTTCCAGCGTCATTTGTCATCGGTTCTGCGTCTGAGTGTACATGGACTTATAAGTATAATTTTCGGACAGTAGGTACGTGGGCTTTTGTTTTATAACGCACATAAATAGAATAGATAGAACTTGGAGTTAAGGACCAATAATTCAAATATGGATCAAAGGACCAAATTTTTTACTATATTAAGGAAGTAGCACTAAGTTTTGTTTCTTCACTTCAATATGTCATGACTTAAAAATAGGAAACGATGAAAAGAAACTAAAACATTACAAATATGCCAAAACCATATTCTATAAACATTAATTGAACAAAATCAGTGGCGTTTTGTCGTGTGCGATGCGTAGGAGTAACGCTTGGGTTGCGGCGCGTGCACTTTATGAATTTTATGGCCGCTAATAGGCAATAATGTGCACCTCTTGACTCGGAACGCGGGGGGTTAAGTTATTGGTGCGATGTGAGGCTCAGCTGCGACCTTGTAGATTTCGATTGTATTTGATTTGTATATAATGATTATTTTAATAGTTATGATTGTGGTGACACGGTATATACCTAATCATGATTTTCCGATATTAGAAAAATGCTGCCTCATTAGTCTAGTGGCTATATATGCGGCTGCTACGCTAGAGCTCCTGGGTTTTTTTCCCAAGTCAAGCAGTGTAATTAGGTGTGTCTACGAAAAATCGGAATTTGGGTTACATATTACATAGGCAAGAATATAAGTACGTTAGAACTGTGGTAGCACATTAGTACGTCTACCTATGCCTGACCCTCCGAGAATTACATGCGTGATCATATATTATTGTCCCTAGCCGTACACAAATCTAAACTCCGAATTGCTACTGAGGATATCATAGAAAAACCCAATAACATTTTGCTCTACCTAGAAATTAAACCCATTACCTGTATCCTAGGACTAGCTCACCTATAAGGTTTTGCAGAAACAAGGAAGTATTTAACGCAACTGACGGTAAACTTAATCCCAATAAAAACTTTGTTTCATTTGTACTTCGCGTGTGGTTTGCATGTCTTCAAGTCTTTAACAGTTTTACTAATAGCCCTGACGTGACTCTATACGTTTGGATCTCGAGCGTCGATACCTTAAGCTCAGCCGTCTTAATGTGTTGCTGATTCTATACTATTCCTTGCCTTTATGGCTCTGTTTTTGCCTACGTAAGACTAGCATAATGCTGGGATATGGTGCAGTCATTTTAGGTGAACATTCTGAATTGGAGACATTATTGTTCCTTTTGATAGAGATGATTATGCAAATTTATAGCTACAACTTTTAGCTTCTAGGTTTTTGATACATCATTATCTATTTGACTGACCTGTACCTTATGTAGTATAAAAAAACATTGCATCGCAAGTGAATATTATTAAACTTATGCTTCTCTACCCTTTGCTACAGAACGTTCTGCTTTGCCGGTTCACTCTTCTTCCATAGCGAATTAGCCTACTACACTATGTTTCTGAAGTAGTTGTGGATTGCATGTATTTCTAAAAACTACTAGCAGGTACCACCAGCAACTGTGCAGGACGTCGACCACTGCAGCAAGTTCCTACTAATATTCCTCTATATCAACTTCTAATTGCAAGCAAACATAGCCTCTTATGATTCGATTTATATCAAATACTGTGTTTGATTTAATCAATTTATGAGTCGGGTCGGCCGACGGGAAGTCTTCAATTGTAATTATTGAGTGCCTCCATTCGCACTGCTATCAATGTTAAGTTTTGTACGTGTGTGTATGACTAACATCCGGAGTGAGACATCTGCCGCATCTTTAGTTATCTCTCATTTGATGTGATATATCCGATCATATAGGTACATATACAGTTGCTTGTGATGTGTATGGGTTGTATATGTTGTTGTATTGCATTTCAAAACAGCTGAACTTCGTGGTAGGACGCTTGTATATCCGCAATTGGAATTAATTTAGAGAGATTTTTGTCGTTTTGAATGCTTACGTAGCATAAGCATAGTTTAAAGCGATTTATCTAAATGCCGTCAGGTATACGATGATGTCAACTATATTGATGAACTAAATAAGGAAAACTATCATAAAACATAAATTATAGCTGTAAAAGTTGTTCTATAACTTTATCACAAACTTACACCACATGATAGTTGCAAAAGCTTCCCAATGCATTTATATTCAATCCTATATTTTGAAATCCAATTATTCAACAACATGAACGATAGTTCTAACTTTATAGTTCTTTATTCATGTTTATTGCGTACACATAGATTTCAAGTCTGAATCTTCAATAAGATTTATATCAATAGCGTCATTCATTCGTCTCCTTTGCCCTACCATCTATCTAGTCTTCGTTTTGAATTATGTAAATGGCATTTACAATGTGGTCACTTTAATTTTATTCGTTCGATCTATACGTTCTGTTACCGAATTTGATTTATCGGTAAGCTGTTTACGTATGACGTATCGGGGCGGCTCTTTATAAGTCTCCTCAACGGCTGACAGGAGATGGATGTCTGGACACGGTCTGTTCCTTATTGCTGTCGTTTGTTCTTGAATTTATTGGACACGAAGTAACGGTTGCGTCTGCGCCGGCCCTACGGTGGTCGCCGTCCGACGTGCTCGCGTAATATATTGTACGGGGAAATGCCATTCGTGTAAACCTGTTGACTCTCTTTAATGTCATAATTTATATTTCAAATCCAATATGATATTTATTGGTGTCGTAATTGAATTTATACTGCTGTACGTTACGCGTTCCCGTCTATCGAAGTATCGTGCTATCTATGGGGTACCTACTTTCACTGCCATTGCAATATTGATTCCACTTGTCACAATCCTATGTATTTATTTACTCCGAGGTGATCACATAACAGTTATCGTTTGTCATATAATTAAAAATACTTAACGGCATTATCTACGGTTGTTTTCTGAAATAAAAAACGTTTAACGTTACGTTTTTAATCAATTAGATGACAAATGATGTGGCAACGTTTTCTTTATTCGCAGAATACATCAATGCCGGTGGTCGTGTTACATCTTACCACATTTATAGCGTTGGTTTCTTAACAAGATAATAAAATTTGTTACTTTTTCGTGAGTTCACATGTTGTGCTAAGCTTACCTTACCATAACGAATGCAAAAAATAAGGCCCCATATTCTCTCGGAATTGTCATAGTCGTGTTTTTAATATATTTTATCATAGTATTGCGAACATAAACTTGGAACGGATCTAGTATATTGTAGGTACAGTTCGCCTCACGAAGGCGATAAAGCAATGAATGTGCACTAACTAGCGGTGGCGGTGTTATTTATGACGACCGATACCATCGGCACGGACTTGTCAATCACATGGATACGTACCAGACATCAAAATTACACTTGACCATTTTATGATGCACGGAATTGTGAGACTTACTGATATGAGAATAGCGAACATAAACAGGAATTAGAGAAAAATGTTCAGAAAGGCTGGCGCGCCGCGTGTTGGCTGATCGGCTACGGCCATCCATCATTCATGAGCGCGAGCGCGTAACGAGCCTTTATTCGAGTTCAACGTGGATGCGCCTGCGACGATTTTACACCCTCGCCACGTCACACATGCTTTCACGGATTTTTATTGATGTATCACGAATATGTATATGCCTTTTAAATGTACAATTTGATCTATGTCTCTCTTGAACGTATTTGACCTCAAGTATATTCACGATGTTCTTTCATATTCATATTTCTCCTCACGGATACCATCTCTTCGTGTTTGAGTTATTGTGGTAGCATTGTTATTCCTCTTTTCACGAGTATCATTGAAGAAAATACCTTGAAAGCCCCGTTGAAACGACTATCAGATAGTCAGACTCCGCATATTTGAATAACTAATGTGGCCGGCTCCCCACGTACAGAAGTGATGTTGGCAAGAGGCTACCCTAACGATGGTAAGATGGTATCGCAACAGTGACGTTTCAATACAACATGGATCAATCGACGTAAGAAAGTATCGGCCGATCAATCGGGTCTTTTGCTTGTATGTGTTATCGGAAAATCACGCCACCCACTCTCGGGTTCTTAGTTAGGCGCGTGCGACGTCGATTATTATACAGGATGGCTAGGCTGTCGTCGTAACATCTCTTAGCTGTAGAAAGTTAAATTTAGATGAATAGCGGATTCTATAAAAAGTTTTTTTTCGAAGTTGCGAAACACGAAGCAGTCAAACCTCAGCCGTCAGATCTCATCTAACTTCCATTATTAGTTGAAACCTTGATAATATATTTTCAAATTTAACCTGCTGTAAAATTAGCTTTTTGCAAGTTTTATCATTTGAATTTATTCGAATTATTTCGAATCTCATGAACGTTTCTACACTTCGTGAGTTCAAGATATGGTCTTTTATAAAATAAACTTACTATTCTTTACCATTTCCCGTATTAACTCACAGGAGCGCTGAGTATAAAGAACCACGTGATTCAATCAAATATATTGAAACAAATCATTACATGAATTGTCCGACCTATTAAATGCTTAGTCAAGGGATTCATCCAAAGCTCATCAGTTACCTTGTCTCGTTCATGATACGCTATCAAATTAAGCGTTAAATGACATCACGAGTGCCTGCTATGAATTCACAATTGAATGCGTTCGTTAATATTATTTTTTTATTTATATTTGAATGTTGCGTCGCTGTCATGCTAAGGAATGTCTTTAGAGACAGCATCTTGTGAGATACGAAAGTTGTCCATTGTCCGTTGTTTCCGATTTTAGTTTATCATCGTCGCATGTCAAAATGATATGTTATACTGAAACTTTTTGCCATCGTGTCGCCGCCGTTTGTTTTGTCTCTAATCGAGTTCTTAACCAGTCGCAAATTCAATCCATCGCGATCGTTACTCGTTTTCGTGTTTGCATCAACGATATAAATGATTTTGAATCCAACTTATCTGTGTGTGTAACAGTGTGATGTAACGTTTATGGCTAGTGTAATCTCAGTGTTTTATGTCCGTACGGACGCCACTGACGAATGATTAATGACTTGGGCTACGGCGATAGTGAGACGAGCGCCTCGGACGACGCGCCCACTGACAATATTGTCTCATTTATTGCTAATGATCTATTGAATATTTCTGTACTACCTAACGTTATATTTTTACTCGTAAACAATTATATAATTTTACTTTCTAATGTAAACGAACTTACGAACTAAACGCTTTTAATTAACTTGAAGATTGTATTGGTTCGTTGTATAAACGAGCAAAAATATTTTTCGGATAGAGGTACCTATTTAGGAACATTTCTTTTAAAATACAGCCCATTATGTGGATGGCATACTTTCCATAAACACACGTTGCGTATCCACCGCAACGTGTAATTTCACAAAAACGTTGTTATAATGCCTCACGAAATTGCTGTGATTTGTTTCTGAACTTTCTGAGCCATCGATACCATACCAAGCCGGGATTGCTCGCAATTACACAATAATCCGTGTTGATTCTACAAAATATCACTGTTGTTATAATATAGAACATTCATATTACAACTTTCACTATACATAATAATTTCTGTATTTTCGTCAAGAGTTCTCTTACAACATTTTATGTACACATGTAGATCAGGCGATACAAAGCTTGACTGAATTTGTAAAGCATTCCCATACAAATTTATGCGATAAAAAACAGAGAATATTTTTAATGATAGCGAACAATAATCTTGCTGTATCTTTGCTTGCTGCTTGCTGACATACGGATAAGTCTCATTAAAAAAAACGCTCAGCTTCGCGGTCTTTTTGTCACCAAAATATTTTTTATCTTGCTTCTCAGAACTAAGATAACGCTCGCCCAGTGTGACGCGTTTTTATATATTCCCCATATTTAAAAAAACACAAATAACTTATGTGCAACGGAAAGTTGATAAGCTTTGATTTTGTCCAATGTTACTTTCGGTGACTAACGATGTTGTTTAACAAGTTTACTATTAGTTATCTTTTTGAAAGATAAAACATCTTCATTCTCAAGTTCAGTATCGTCGTTTGTTTTAAGTGTTATGTTGTGTGTTTGTGTCATAATTGATGCACCGGTTTTATCGTTACCATCATTAATACCGTCTACATAAAGTGATGCACTATTTCCCTTACCTTGGTCAGGAATTAATTTCATGTTAGTCTCGGTGGTTGCTGGCTCACCGTAATTATCGTTGCATCGATTCTGCGCGCCGGTAATGAACATATCGCCCCATCTTCTCTGTAGCAATTATGAAATACAGAAATTGTTGTGGAGTGCATAGCTTTATAATATTTAGATTAAATGCTCTAACTATTTGAATTTTGCTAATGCCCGTGAAGGTAGAGATTAAACAGAAGATTATCAATTCCAGATAAATTAATATGTATCAATCAGATTGCATAATTTTCATTACTAGTGACTTTATTATCTATACGATACATTAATTCTGCGGTAGGCCGTTCGTCAGTAAGACGCGGAACGTGCATAAATAATCGGGCGTAGTAAGTTTTTATCTAAACGACACACTATTTAAGGGTTTGTTGATCTCGACTCTTCATCACCGCAATAAATTATCATTATTATATTTGTATTTGCCTCGACTAGTTTTTATGCAGCAGCAGACACATGAACTAGCATATAGGTGCATACTTACATAGTTACATACCATCATGCCTGTATTTCCAAAGGGGTTTGGCTGAACTTTACTAAAGTATTCCCACTAATGCCATTATTCAGGCATATATCCAAGTCGAAGCTGATATTAATAGTTTCCGAAAATAAATCTAGCAGTGTTATCATTATTGGGATAATGATAACACTGCTAGACCTGGGAATCGAACCACTAGATAACTAGACCAATGAGTTAGTTACATATGGCATTTACAACTGGAATAAAGTAATTATGTTGTCTGAGATAAGTGTTCTTCAACAATAATGAAATGAAATGATATGAAATGATATTTATTTCTGTAAATAGATCTTTTAAAGACACTTTTACAAGTCGTTTTTTTACATTTTTTTTAACTAGATGGCGATAATATATGTATATAATAGCTATAACATTGATATGGCCATAATTCTTTTCTAATTACACGTTTTTTAGCTTTAACTATTTGGTCTTAAGAGCTCTGTTTTTGAGCGAGTCAATTTATAAATACGAGTATCTAATATATTTCTTCTTATTTCAGAATCCGTATCTTCGACGTGCATGAGCGCCAACGATTCAAGCGTGATATAAATGTAAGCACTTTAATTATTATGTCTGCAATTAAATTTAATATTACTCAACGTATATCGCATGTCTGATGCTGTAAAATTTATTTTAAAACTTTAACGTAGTAAACAGGTACTTTATAATTTGTTTAAGGCCGTATTCCGGTCTGGTTAGACTACGAAATAGGTTGAAATTTTATGATTGTACTTATTTGGTGGAGGTTGTGTCCCTCGTAATCGAGTAAAACTTAATGACATGGCATTGCCTTTAATAAATAGTTTAGTTTATAGGCTGTAAACATCGCCAATGTCTAGCATTTATTAGACTGTTTACGATTGTTTCTATAACTTTTATAATATATTCATAATAATAGATAGTAAATGCTAAGATCAGATTGCTTTATGTTATATCTATTTCAGTTAAAATTTTATGGATTCCACAAGGAAGTATATTCGGCCCATACATATTTTTGGTAGAGTAAAAAAAAATTGCCTCCCGACTGAGTTTTGTTGCTAAGGGGATAACGATACAGCTTACACACAGATGATATCAAAACCAACACTGTTGCAATTTTACGACTAAAAGCTACATACCATGGTAACTGTTACGTAATTCAGGCTCATTATGAAGCTAATAAACACTACTAGTTACTTACAACAGAAAATATCGCAATAAATAATGAGACGTTTGTAATAGTAATATCTAAACCGCATTCTGATCTCGATCTCATCTGATACGTTTATCTAGATCGGTTTGTCACGTTCTCCTTATAAGGGTCCACCGCTGTGTTAGACAGAGACGGATGTTTATTTTGCTGGTTCATTTTGACTTGTAATTATTACGGGCTAATGAGAGACTAGACTTCTTGGAAGGGCAATTTGCTAAAGATTAAAGCACGTTGTGAAATGAGTTTTGTTCCAGCGTCTCTTTAACGCATGACGGTCACCGCGTAACCAAACTTTTTTCTCGTCTACTTTTTTGTCATCGTGCTTTATGGGTATTACAGTTATGTTTTTTACAAGCGTTTTGCGTAGCAATGTGTATTTTATTATCCCCTTATTACTTTATTTTGTATGTTTTGCTTCAAGTTTTGGTTTTGCTAATCGTTGAGGAGAATATACGGAGAGTATAAGTAATAGTCCAACCTTTTCTCTTTTATCATTAGCATCTAGCGCTGATGCAGTGTTTCAGCGTTGATTCTCTACGGGCGCGGTAACGCCTTCGTCTGGTTCGATGCGGTGTCCGACGTGTGCGCAATTATCTACGCGTTTAGATGCATCGCACTACATGCGTCGACCGTGTCTTGAATAACTTTCTTATTAGTTTAATAGCCGCCATTGTAATTTGATTGTATTATCATTAAAACTCACTGAATTAATTATAAATATTTTTAGCTATGAAATTTAAATTGCTTCTGTATAAATTACTTTAGGTTGATAAACGACTTTACAGTTTATCATAAGCAGCGAAGATCATAAAATTTTGGAGGATTGTACCGGTAGCATCTTAGTGTGTAAAGCAAAGCTCAAAAAGGCAAAATTGTATTTTTGTCCATGTTCATCTATCATAGACAGGGCTAAATCAAGTTAATAGCGCCACTCCTAAAGAGAGGCTTATCAGCAGTGGTTTAGTCCGTAGACTGCTACTCGTGATGAATGTAGAATCTACTTAAGTGCCATTTAAATGAAGTGGTGAACATCATTTAAATAATATGATTTATGTTGCGCTTGCGACAGTAAATCACAGATTATCAATCCTATTGTAGGACTCAGATTGTTAAAAAAGTTACTTACATAACTTCATCTTTCCAGCTCATGTTTTAATAGTATTAGTTTTATGCGGAATATCGTTTTTTTTAGTATAGTATTATTATGATTTATGAAAATTATAGCGCGTTAAAAATCAAGGATATCCATAATCTTCATTTTATTATTGCTTTGGGATTTACGACTATTTAAATAAGATGGCTATTTCGTTATGATTAACATCATCCTCATGATGACTTAAATGAAATCATAATATTGACTTTATAATTTGTTTAATTTTCCTCACATTCTTTAGTTTACAAAAACTAAAGAATGGGAGAATCGACTATTTTTTATTTTTTTATTTCACACATTCTTCTTTCTTCGTCTTGTAACTTTTTCATTCATTAGGACTAGGAATCCTCTACGGCTTAAAGGCTCATCAGATTTTGTGAAGTATTAGACATGCGACTTCTCGTCGGTAACAGTTGTAGAAGATTTGTTTACATGGCATTAGCTAGCATAGTATCGGACACAGCATCTAGTAGGTAGCTTAGTGAGTAACGGTCGGTTTCCCACGCGCGTGCGCAGGACATGTAGATCGTCCGGCGACGATGAACAGTGTACACAGTACAACCACCGGATTTATCTTAAGCTATTTCCTTTCCAACTTGTATGTAAGCAGAAAACGTTTGTTTTAATTGCTTTGAATTTTGAAACAGACTCTTTCAAGGTTTAGAGCAGATAATTTAAATTATGTGATTGGAACCTTCCATTACAGATTTTTCCAAATGATCATTGTTCCCAGACCTGTCGTAGCATCTGTTTTAAAAAGGAAGTCTTGCTACAGGCAGCTTACCAGTTGTCTGGCTTAAAGCTGAACTGGGCCATTTAATGCTGTTTGGGCATACAATACTTTATTTATTATGTCTTTTTTGTACTCATTTAGTTTTTTTAATGTTATTGTGTTCAATGTCCGTGACAGTGTCAATAAATCATATTTCTTTTCTGTGGTCTATAGCATTTTTTTTCAGTTAAGACGGCTGCTGGAATTTCAGAATTATTATGAGGTCTAAATAAGGCCATATTTCCTCATGTGGCCCTTGTCTTCACGTTCCTACGTGTTGCAATCTTCATAAACAACGAGTTTATGTGAATCTATTTGTGATTCCACAGTCTAGACAGATATACATGTCCAATATGAAATTCTATTTATGCGAATCACATTAAGCTTTCACCGTTTCTAACATGTTCCGTGTTCTCTTTTGCAGATTGAATGAAAATTGAATTTAAATACACTTTGTTACTAACGTTGACTGTTAACCCTTCGCCTCTTCGAGCATGTCAGTCTCTGTCTTGCAGTCCCTTTCTTTTGTTTTTAGTCGTCAAAATGCAGCTTGAGTAGCTTTAACTATAGTTTGCTTGTTCGTATTATTTTTTCTTGACAACATGCTTAATGCAACTGCATGGGAATTATTATGAGTCAGTCTATTCTAGTGATGTATTTTTTTGACAAATTGTTACTAAGACCTTATTTCACTAACTTATTCGACAATTTATTTTATAGGAATTCATTCAATTTTTTATTCATTCGGTGCGACCTAAGAAGGGCTTATCTTAAATTGTTTTAGTTATAGAATCGAATTAACAGTTATGTTTATAATCACTGTTTAATGTTACTTTGCTTATGATCGTTATCAATGATTATGATGTTACCTACTCTATGAATTTATGATTTGCTGTACCTAATAGTTGGTTTCATATATTTTAATAGGTGCTTTAACCGTTTTACGGTTAAATTATAGGATTAAAGGCTACACAAGGGTACACATCAATCTATATAAATTTTAGTTTAGACTGACCTCCCATTATAAAGGTTTTCCGCACAATTCAAGTTCAGCCTATACTGGTTTGTATATCTTGACGTGTAGCCGTGCGTACAACATCACCGACCTTCATTCATCTGTTACTTATACCTACTTACCAAATTAAAGTAAAAATCTATACTTCGTATAATAAGTTATCGACCTAATTACTATCGACTGCATACAGCCTGTGAGTATGTTATTGTTCAACATAAGTAATTGATGGCGATGAAGATGCTCTATCTGTCATTTTATCTCAAAGTCTTATCAGCTCTTTAGTAGAAAAATGTTCAAAGACAGATGTGTGCGTATATTTCTTGTCCATTGTCTATTCTCTTGTTGATTGAGAAGTTATAGTTACTTTGTTGTGAACGCGACGTCGTGTCGTGTCAGTTGCATGACATTATATCAGGTTCATGACATTTATACCTTGCAGGATATTAATCAGCGTATTGCCCTTTTGTGTTCACATCACTAGCAATACGGATCTCTTTAAGATATCTACATTGGATCATAGTAAACTAAACATAAATTCAAATTTACGATCGTGTGTGTAACCTACAAATGTCTGAGTAATATTTTATTTTATTAGTATTGATATGGTTAACTTCTATAGGCATCTGTCGTTTTTATAAACCTTTGCCGTAACATTAAAGACGTATAAAAATCATTTAACGGATTCTCGGAACTCGATCTCCATTCCATAGCGAAACGAGATAATCAATGGAATTTCGGAAGCTGGCACTAATCGGACTAAGGTATTCGTTTTTATTGGTAGCTCTTGCGCATAGGCGCGAAAGAATTTATGTAAATGATCAATCATCCGATGGTAATGTCCAATTTTGATTATTCGATTGCCATTCCTTGTTATACAAGATGATAATTTAATTTGTTAATGAAGATCTTTTTACATATTTGTTGAGATATTTTGATGGTCGGTAAAGCACCGAAAAACTGATAAGGGTTTATTAACTAAGAGTTGCTCTACAGGTTGCTCTCGAAAAGCGGTTTTTAATTCTATCATATTTTCTCTGCGGTCCTATCAATTTTGCTTAACCGTTACTAAACAGTAGATTTGTTATTTATATTTTATTTAAATTCACAGTAAATTACCTAATGTACTTCCTTAATCTTTAACAATATCTCGTACCACAATTTTCCAAGTATACCTAAGTTTACTTGATATGATGCCTTACCTTTTTCTTGAAGACTTATGATAAAGGGAAAAATTGCACGACTACTTACTAGTGACTGATTTTTTAAGTGCGATTAGTCATAGATTATTTGACGTCCTTATAATAATAGCTAATAGGTATCTTTTGCCGTCCCAATATTTTTATTTTTATTCTACTCCGTTTCGTTCCACTGCTGGGAATTTTTTTTCCGTACTTCTTTCCAAGCCGTCCTAGCTTTAGCAACCCAATCTTTCTCGAAAAGATCGAGTTTATCGCGCCTCCTCCGTATTGGGCCGACCGTATTTGCCTTTAGAAAATGAATCTGTTGCCATTGCAGCGGACTTAATACCATCTTCATACTGTGGAAGATGGAAAACTATCTATGAAAGATCTAGTAAAAAAAACATGCATGGTAAAAAATAATAATTGGCATGGTCGCGGGCGCATAGTTGGCATTGTGTCGCGCGTCGGCGCCCGTCATACTGCGTAGGCGCAACTCATTAGTCTGAATTTATTTTACGTCAATTTGACACTCAGTTCCCGCCATTATTGGTGATATATGCATTATTCCACAAGAATTTACTGCGCATATTCATAAATAAAAATGTTAACTGCACTATTATTACTTATTATCTATACACGTGTCTCAATAGAAAGTACTGTTTGTTTGCTAAATTAATTAAACTTCAAAGTAAGTATCTATACGCGATAAAGATAATATAATGTTTGCAACGCTATCAAATACACGGTCATAAATATTGATCACGTCAATGTTTTCCTACTGCAAATAAACAATTTTCCAAACTAATTTGCATATTTCCTCCACATCGTAACTTAGATCTGATCCTTTCGCTATAAATCCTACAATTCAATCGATTATCGGCCTTAGAGTATGCGTAGTAAGACTTGGTGACGTGTTAATTTATATACGCTGAAAAATATTAGTTATAGGGTAGGTAGAAATCCGATGTGCCGATGTCAACTGATAGCTGAGACTTCCTGTACCTGTGTGAGTCATGGGTTGCAATCACGCGAATCTCTAGATGAGATGACCGACCGATGATAACAGCTGTACGGATATTGTTTGATTTCCAATGCAGTATTATTACGTAAACGGAGATAATCTTAACGAGAAACCATTGCTGTAGGGCGCCGCTGCCGCTGTCGCGAAAGGGATCTCAGAAATACCTTTACGTAATTAGAGAACGGAAGTGCGATACATGCAATAATTGCTGTGTCGAAATATAACGGGCAAAGAATTATAATTATGTATTCATTCTTATATATTATACTTGTTTAGAAATACCTAATGGATTGCTCATGTTTTTTTGGTTTTGTAAACAGTAGAATTGTATTTGTTACAACGATTTTGTAAATAGCATGGTATTGAGAAAGACGCGTTTCCATGTCGCCAATGCTCATCTATGACCAATAATAAAATAGAATGTCTGCGATTATGATCAACTGAAACTGCATTGTGCGTTTCGCAATCATTAACCGTGCCAATATGTACATGCTATACTTGTACCTGCATTATAGAACTGATCCTTATCTATAACGCTAGAAGGATGTATTTTAATTATACGTGCTTTTCAACTTTTGGGCCAAGCCTGTATCGGCTCATACCTGCATAGGTACTATAAGTACCTCGTATGTCTCCTCTTAGGGGACAGTATCGCATCACCAATTCCTCCGGTATTGCAAGTGTCTATAGGCGTCGAAGACTACTTACCATCAGGTGTCTCGTATGCCGAAGTCCATATGTAGGTATTATATTAAGAATAAATCCATAATATTATTTACTCTCACTGCAAAATCTATCATTAAAACCGCTATTTCAATTTCGCACTCCTTGTGATTCTTAAATCCTATGCAATAACGGATGTGATGTCACACTTTTACGGAGACATGACACATGTGTCAAAATCGACATAGAGGCTATTGTTATTTTAATTATTACGTACGTGTCTATGAAACTGGCTTGATGGTTGCTATAAAAGTTCGATGTTGCAAACCAGATTTAAACACACATACAGACAAACTAGTAAACAACGCGACGACGCTCATCAGACGCAGTTAACTTTCCTCGAGTTTCCACAATTAGCGCAATTTGCGTTAATGCGCCCGCGCCGACGACTACGTTAGATAAACTTTTGCGCAGATCCGATCGAAACTGTACAGCGCGCGACCGCTATAAGTGGAATGAAATTGAGATTAAACTAAATGATAGTGGAGACGTTATAATACTTGATTCTAATTTTAAACATTTACTGTAAACTGTTTTAATGCTTACCACATAAGAGGATAAACTTGATACACAGATTGATAGAATATTCTTTTTAAATTAAGTGTCAGACAAAAATTATTAGCGATTAAATATTCCTCCACTAAGCATTTATGTGCCAACATTTTCGTATTCTAGATATATGAGTAATGTAACCAAGTGAAGTTACTGGGCATATGAGAGTTAAGTACTAAGGTCTGAAGATGACATCCGCTAGCGAAACTACCGGTGTTGCTGGCGTCTATGATGTGGCTGCCGTTCACCATCACACAGACTGCCCGTACCGAGAAATAATTTCGAGATGTGGTGCTGGAGACAAATGCTAAGAGTACCTTGGACTGCGAAAGGCACCAATGTATCGATCCTGACCCAGCTCCGAATAAATACTCGCTTGTTCACCATATGCCAACAACGCATCCTGTCATATTTCGGCCACACAATGCGCAGAGGCGACGCAAGTGTGGAAAAACTGATTGTGGTTGGGAACACCGAAGTCAAAGGATCGCGCGGTCATTCGCCAACAAGATAGACCGATCAAGTGAAAGACTCGTCTGCCTCCAAATTCTATACTGTTATGCAAGACGCGCTGGGCAGAAACCCGTGGAGGCAGATCATACGCTCCAGATGCAAGCTGATGCTAACCATGATCCTCAGACATGAGGGACCGACCCTAGAGAGAGAGAGAGAAAAGAATAAAATGATCTATAGGAATAGGATATAATGATAGGTGGGTAGCATAACGCTAACACTATTTCAATGTAAGCGTCTATTAAGCTCTGTTATTTCATGACACATACAAAGGAATGTATCCAATTAATCGTTTACAAATAAATATTACTAACTAGCTGACCTGACGAATGTTGTCCTGTCTTACCAATTTTATTAATTCTACAAAGTATAAGTAAACTTAAAAAAAAAACATGAATGAAATCGGTAAAGTTGTTTTCAAGTTATGGCATGTCAAAGGGAAATACGGATTGTATTTTTACATAAAATTCATTCAATTGAACAATAAAAACGGTAATTTGACTAGTATTAAAGAAAACTAAGTATACAACTTTTGAATTATTTACCTGTTGTGGTATAAGACCAAATTGATTATCTTGTATGCAAATCAGGTGTTCATTTCCATGTAACTATTAATAACACTTGTAGAGATAGCATGTTTTTGACAGATGATGTAACATTGTTTAAGCATTACTCATCGGTGGCTAGTCACTTCGGGTTATCGCAATTATAATTACGAATCAATTTTACTTTTTTGTGTGCTTAGAACTTATTTTTTAACCGTGTCATGTCGAGATTTGTCTTGTTTTATGCAAATCACACCACCTATTCCATTTTATCAACACAGAGTGACTTCCCGTGTTAATTCTTATTTCTATTTTTTAGTCTATTTCATCTATTTATTTAAGAAACAACGTCCTGTACACAATGCGCGGCACCCATGGCGGTCCAAGACCGGTTTACATTCGAAACTAAAATTTAATTCCAGTTCGAAATTATTCTAATTATAACTTTTATACTTACTACTTGCAATAAGCTGTGGAAAGTGACACTGTTTACAAATCCATGCACTTGGAAGATCGAACAAAGTAGAAAATCCAGTACTTATTTCTTGCATAAATCTTAGTTTAACTATCGTTGTAAAATCAAAACATCGATACCAACATACCTTTTTCTACGTTCATCCCAAAATGTGCAAAAGAAATGATGCTTTTTCGTGTTTAATCTTTATCTCTACATCTAGAGAGTGGTAACGAAAAAAGACTCCTCTATTGTTTGCGAGTGTCGATGATTGCTATGTAATAGTTTGTCACCCGCTCAAGTTGCTTTCATAAGTCTATTATCTAAATTTAGCCGCGATGATTTCGTGTTTTCGTTCCCATGGAACAATTGTATGGAATGCATTGATTTGAGAATTCTGTCCTGCTTACGCATGGTTGGACGTTTCAATAAACGTCCATTGTACCCCCGTGTATACAAGGAGTCCCACAATATTTGGAATTGATTATTGTAGATAAATTGATTTATCTATCTACTATCGTTTATGTAAAAAATGTGTTAATCCGGACAGTCATACTTTTCTTAACTCCAAAACTACTATTTGATTAAAATGTTGATGAGTAATATAATGTTAACATATTTTTAATGGACAATCCGATCATTGATTGCTTTAAGTCCATTGGAATTGCAAACGACGATGGAACGACCAATTTATTTACGCATCTACATTATGAATGCTTCGAGGTACGTATCTAATTAAAATTTATGCGCGTACATTAAGTTCTTCACTTATCTACAGTCCCCGCGTCTTGTTTATACTGCCAGTATAGGTATTTTAGAATCCAGTCGCACTGACATGAGCACTAATGTTAGTTTCATTTATTCCACAGTACTTGCACGGTAGAAATGTGAAACCAGACTTGTGTTAATGCATAGGTACTTTCCAACCCTTCCATGAACGCGACTAAATCTTTTATCGCTACCAAATCGTCTGTCGTAAATCCCAAGTCTCGGCCCATTGTTGCCGTACACGGTACTTATATGGGAGCGACCAAAATAAATCACGAACAAAACCATATCGGCGCGATCGTAGACTATCTCGACCGGATCGACCGCGGGGGGACTACATCGGATACGGAGATATTACGCTATTGAATTAGCATTACCGCTGTTCTCGATATTGTTGTCCGCGGGCAGAAGCATGCCTCATAATTCAGTGTCGCATTATTTTAATTTTCGTCGTGCGTCGGGCTCCTCGAGGACTGCCTGCGGAATCGTGCGAGATCTCTCTGTCTGATAGTGTTAGACGCGTAATCCTCACATCTCGGTTCTCTGCGGGACTGTGTGGCACCTGTGGCACGTGTGGTCGGCATTTCCCCATCCTTTCGCGTGCTTCTAAGCTTTACGTACATGGTCATGCCCATAACATTATCGGTATGCGCCTTCATTATAATCCCATCAATGCCATTGTTTTTGTTACAGGTGGCTCAGCGACCTGAATGATCTTGACATCGACAGCTCCACCTATTAAACGTAAGTCAACAGTATAATTAATTTTTGCAAGAAATATTCCACTGTCGAGCACTGATTGTTTCCTTCTGAGGTCATTGATTTCTTTACACAACTTTTTATACGTATTTATTTTATGACGTTCACTGGAATCTATAATTTATCACAGAGTTTAATTAACCGAATATACTGTATTGTTGATAACGTATCTCGCATCCAAAATTAATCAAACGTTGGTTGGCCTGAATTTTGGCAGTTCGGCAAACAGTAAGTTTCATTTTGTTCATTTTATACTTTGCTGATAAAATCACAAACATTAAAGATATGAATTCATATTTTGTCAGTGATACTTTTCCCGTCGAGTGTATCATTATTGATTGAATGATAAATCCATCGATGCTCCTGACAAATAAAACCATTATTCAATTACGATCACGTCGCACGTTTGATACGATTGTCACTTGACCGGAGCGGACCCGGGGAATCAAATCAACCGTTAACCTCAATAATGGTATCGGTGATCTATCGGCTGTGGTTTGGACCAATATTGGAGATATTGAATAATAATTGGTGCACACGAGGCGAACAGGGCGGGCGTCACGATGGAGATGGTATCTGTCGAGCGTGCCGCATCCATCAGCTCTCGATGTGCACTATCTGTGCCGGTATCGCGCGCCAACGATAACCATTGTCTTACCGGACGATTATATCGGCGAAATTTGTGCTCGCCTCCGATCGACCGTTTGTCTTTTGCCGCAAATGAGCCGGATAATCGAGAACGCCGCATAAAAGGTGCGCGTTTGTGCTAAACTTTTGCTTAGTCATTAATATGCCGTGGGAACAGAAAGTATACGATGCAAGACATCAAATTTTTCTTAGTCAATAAGTCGTCTTGATAAAGTACATTATTTTATACGGTCAAATTTGGGAAGTTATTAAATAGAAACACAATTGCCACATCACTAGGTGCATCGTTTTTGTAAGCAGGTCAAAGAAATAAGTGGATTTGGTAATGCGATTGGTATTTATTATAACCAATTACATTGTATTGTCATTGTATTGTCTTGTTACTATAGTGCGTCAAGCTAAAATTGCTCCCCGCTTTAAGAAACCTTGCAGTTTCAAACATACAGATAGGGTTAACTGACGGCATCCAATGAAATTCTAAATATGATATTTTTTCATAAAACACTTCGTTATAAGCAACAATAAGTAAGATCTCGTTTTGCATAATGATGAATGCGGATGTTTCGGATAACCACCTTTTTACGCAAAAAATACTTATTGGCTTTCTAAGGTCCTATACATATGTATTCTTTGCCAAAATAACCAATAACAGACCTAAAATTAAATCATATCTTAATTAAATTCCATTGCATAGCTAAACTTTGAACTTCTCGATTCGAATGGCGCACTTAATTGCCCCAAATGTAATATTTCATATCCGGAATTAGTGGTTATGTCCACATTAAATCGGCCGACTCACGCGCAGTTGACAGCGGACAAGGTGCATGCGTTTAAGCGCAGTGCTCCCGTTCGCGACCGCGACCACTTAATAGCATTAGTGTCATTGTCTGGCGGTCATTAATAAGACACTGGACAGTTCTATTGGTCGGCGCGCCATAACGGGCCTTACCGTGTTCTGGCCTCGTGTCACGAATTTGTATCCTAATGGCCTTAGGGGAAGTTATGATCGCAGACTCCAATGTTCCCGATATCGGGATAGCGACGCGCTTCGACCCACCTATGGACAATGGTGTATGGTTTCAGTCTGCGTATTATTATAGCATACTAGCTTTCCCGCCACGGCGTTGCCCGCGTGTTCGTTTCAATTTGACAGCAAAATCCCCATTAACAAAATGATCTGCCATTTATTGAATTCATTTGTTACAAAAAATGTGATAAATGAAGAACCGATTTTGTGCAAACTTCACATAAACCATCTACTAAATAGTCTGAACAAAGCCTAAACATTTGGTTTGGATAGGTGAGCCCGTTCTTGAGTTATAAAATTACAACGACAAGTGGCATTGATTTTTATATATATAGATCTTAACATTTAACTAGAATGGCTAGTATGTAGAGCTATATATCTAGAACTATGTACAGCTGTAGCTGAAGCAGTAGTTCGGGTCTTAAACAAATAAAATATTATGTATACATTATTCCAGGAACTTTTGAAATATCAAAGCCATCGCGCGGCTCGAACAGTTTGTTTTATGGAGAAGAAACCGCGAGAAACTCTATAGATACTCTTTTAAATGTTGACAATGTTTTTCATCCGTTTACAATTTAGTTCTATCCATGTGAGAATTAAACGATTTTAGAACTATAAATTCGGTACGTGATACAAATTGTATGAATTGATTTTTCTTTTTTTGTATAATGTAGAGTAGTTCCAGTAATCCAATTTCGTCGCCTTAACTTGAATATTAAAAGACGTCCATTTCCAGTTTTCTGTCTTACTTCATCGTCGTCTTATATTAAAGGTGATCGTCCTCAGCTTAGCACATCATTACCTTTGACACAGATTCATTTTATCGTCACTAACGACAATTGCTAAATCGCTGCTTCAATTCTATAGGACAGCTGTAAATCCATTTAACTGGTGTGGACGTTGCACGCGTCCGTACATCAATTAAGTCCAATTAGCTCAGCGACTCGCCTCTACCTCTTTGATACACCGACGATGGATTAACTACTGACTTCTGAATTACTCCGATTTGTCGATAACATACACTCTATAGTAGTAACAAATCAAGGCTTGTTTATTTATAGACCAACTTGATAAGCCATCGCTTTCCAGGAAGCGCCGATTATTGGACAATTAATTATCTGCATAAGCAATATTGGCCAGTTCTCGCGCTTGTTTGTTATTACGTGTTGTAATAAATGTCGATGGTATATTTCTTAATTGCTCGTTGCATGATACGGACACTATCGGAGCACTATTTCCAACATAATAAGCATTATCATAACAATAACAAGCTAGTAACTCGCGGCATTCGATGTGTTCATGACGGGAATACGATAACCCAACAAACCGTCTCAGTTGGATTTCGTGTGCAAGAAGCAATACACAACACTAGTGTGCCGCCCATTATTTGTACCTACTTTTCTTAATTAAAATACTTAGTTGATAACTTTTTTTGTGATGTGTTTGTGAGTGTGAAAATTTATGAACTCTGTGATCCAATTAGTCCGCGGGAACAATGTAAGTTGGTCTTTCCTATTTTCTATTAAGCTATCATCCATATCGATAATTCAATACGATCCGCTTGCCTCTCTTTCGTGTTCGATCAATAGATACTTATTTCGAAATCTCGCCGTCTGTGATTGATGGCGCAAGTAATTTATTTTTGAAATGTATAATTAGACTATTGTTGCCATTGACCGTTCAATATTAAGTTTACTGAAGTTAAATTATAAGATATAGAGTTCTTCGTTGTTGAATGAGATTTTTTTACGTGTGACTGAATGGGTCGTTGGCTGTACAGTCTCAATTTCCCAGCAGGCAATGCAATCATTAATCATCCTCTCGTTTGTCCAAGGACAAAGATATGGTGTTTATGTAATTCTAAAACTGTTTTTTTACTTGCCAGCTACTTTTGTAGTGATTGCGTAAGTTCCTTTGTTTGCAAATAGGTTTGTTGAGTATAAACTAAGCAAAGCTACTAAATTTAAACTGCGCTAGTTAGCGCGCGCGGTCAGTAACGAAACTAATTTGACATTTTGACTAACCGCCATATTTAATTGAAGTTAACAGCTGCGTGTTTTGGTCAAATATTTCATTTATTTACCACAAAAAGTCCACTCTCGAGACATGTTGAAACGTATGTCCAAGAATTCATCATAAAACATTCCTTTAGTCCCAGTAAAGCCTACAGATTTTGTCACTTTCAAATTTGTCAAGTGACAGTTGTTAATACTTAAGGAGGATCGTCTCGCCTTGGGCACATTTTTTTTTAGATTTTCGCAAATTTTCACAAAGATATGAATTTTCTAATTAAAGAAAATTTCTAGTGAAAGAAAAATTCGATCTCAGGCAGTGTTTGAACTTGCGTCTCTCTGGTTAAGTACACCAGACGCCTTGCCAACTAAGCTACCGAGACCACTGCCTGTGATGTCGAATTTCTCTTCCACATTCTACGTCTTGAAGCGACGTCAGCACCATCTATTGAAGACATTACTATGTCTTTCAACCAACACGACTGCCTTTACTGGTAGTTCAATGTCGAACGATGTTGCCTTACCGTATTTTGTTTATTTTTTCGCAAATTGTATGTCTATAACACATTTAAGGTGTATGGTAGTAGAAGTTGCGAGATATCGTAGCAGATAGTGTTGTACTTACATTGATAAGTTTTGCAGTATCTAAATTTGGAAATTTTGTGGTAGACTTTCCTGGCATGTGCTTGTCTATATGCCAACATGAATGTGTCGGCATGACCGGGGAAGTACTACCCTCCCACAGAATACCGATGTCAAGTAGCAGTCATGCATACTGTTGTGTTTGCATAGTGAGGAGCGCTGGAGGCCCAATTCTTCTCTCAGTCCCCTTCCTTCTCCTTTTCTCCTTTCCCCTTCCTTTTCCTTAAATAGGCTCGGCAACGCCTCTGCAACCCCTTTGGTATTGCAGATGTCCATGGGCGGCTACGACTACTTACCGCCAGGTAGCTCGCCTGCTCGTTTGCCGAGTTATCCCATAAAAAATAACAGAACAAGAAAAGATACTTTTGTACTTAGTTTTGAATACATTATACTTGAAGACGCAATTCTTACTGCTATGAACCTAGAAATTGAAAATTGAATTTAGCGCCCAAGGCGAGAATATCCATCTTAAGTGCTAATGTACAGTTTGTTCGAAATAAATAAGCCGATGTCGATGCCGCTGTTGTCTGCAAGTGGTTTAGAAGTGGTAAATTTTAATAGAAAGAGTCGGTGTAAAGATAATTAGAGTCGTATATGTTTCACATTTCTAATTATTTTGTTTACTAATTTCGATATTTATGTATTAAAACACTTAATTAAACGATTTTATCACTGCGGTATTTCGGAACGGCTATTTTCCGATCGGCTTACTTATTTCGAACAAACTGTATTGCTAATTACGTATCAACAGAACGATGACGCCCGCTGGTATCAGTCGCAGGTGACCGAACCAATCGATTTTGCATTGCTTTTACAATATGGGACTTGACGGGTAGGTAATTCTATTTCTGTATGAAGACAAAGATAATACATTTAATTTATTGCCATAAAATTGAATAATGTTGAATGCATTTACATGATTGTGTACCCACTTAATTGTAACTGAATATATTATTTAAAGGTATGTATAATGCAACCAAACATCGATGATAAATAATTAAAAATAACGTAAATAAATTAAATACATAGCTATACCTACAAATGAATGAAGATAGCTATATGCACCAAGTAGATTAAATTTAATTATATATTCTTAATATAATTATTTGTCACTTATCTCTATCATATGTTTTGAAGTAGGTAATATAAGTAACACATTGTAAGTACTTGGTGTATTCATTATCAGCAAACATTATCATTACACCAATAAGGTATCAAGTTATCAGAAACTAATTCTGTAAATTAATGGACATTGTGAATTGAATATACCATACGACAAAGACACAACAGTATCGCTTTAAAAAACAATCAATTGGTTTCGTTATCATGAATTTGAAAATAAATGTATTAAAATATGGATGGTGCAGTGACAATCTTCATATGTGTGTTATTTTTTGGAATCAACAGGTATTTATAATGTATTGTCGATTTTTTTATTACCATTAACTGTATTAACTTGTAGAGACGAAAAATATAATAGTAGTTAATAATTATGTATATTATTTTTTATTATTAGCTAAGATTAGGTTTAATGACTCTAGAACAAAGGAAATAAGGCTTTATTATCTTTGCCTGCTCCCCTATACCTAAATGCTTGTGTTTCTTAGGTGAAGATTAAAAGAAAATGTTAAACATAAGTTGATCTAAGCTTACCCTAGACTAGAAATATATCCATTTATAACTTTTGATACGTCATATCACACAGAGACATTTTAAAACCTGAGTTTTTCCAGAAATCAGTTATTATATACATTTTTTCGTTTTAATATGTGTATGTATACACGCTGGTGATTATTGTGGTAAGGGGCCATATAGTTACCATTTCTGGTATGCAAATATTTAATAAATTAAATAATAATAATTTAATGATAATTTATGACATCATTTATTATCATAGTGTAATGAAATCTAATTACACTATGATATTATGATATCATAGTGTAATTAGATCAATATAGAAAAGAGAGATTCAAATATAGAAAAGAGCCAAGATTAGAACTTAATCAAATACCTTATTTTTATTATTTAACAATTTTCGTCCCACTGCAGGCTTCCCTTTTTCGTTTTAAGGCTTTTTTGGGCCATCCTTCCAAAAGAAGTCGAGGTCGTTATGCCATCGTCGAGGTAAACCAAATACTAATAAAAAACATAATCTTTCAATTAAAATCATAGCCTTATTATAATATTCTAAGTAAGCCTATGCTACACCCCATATTATAGACAATGCAAAATCTATTGTTTCTGTTACCATTGATTGGTATTTAAGTGCTGATACCCCAGTGAATATATCCTCAGAAATCTTAACAAAAACTAAATCATCTGCATTCACTTCGTTAATTGAGTAAATGTTCCACATTTTTGCAGAAACTAAACAACAATAAGATAAGCAAAAATAGATATCGGTATTGATTAACGATTCTGTCATCGGGCCGCAGGTGATAAATAATTATTGGCTATGAGAATGTATTCTCGGTAACATAACATATCTGACTCAATATAATTTACTAGGAATGTATTTATAACTCACGCACTATATGAGTAATACACATTGTTAAATCCATTTTCTTGTAGTGCAACATTGGTAAAATATAAGTTTGGTAGGTTTTTATGAAGGTTTGGATGTAAATACTATCAAATTTTTACACATTATAAATACAAATTACTTTCCAAAATACACATTTGTGACTGCTACGCTAGAGATCCTATACATCTTTTTTTTTTTTTTTATGGGATAACTCGGCAAACGAGCAGGCGAGCTACCTGATGGTAAGTAGTCATCGCCGCCCATGGACATCTGCAAAACCAAAGGAGTTGCAGATGCGTTGCCGAGCCTATTTAGGGAAAGGGAGGGGAAGGAGAAAAGGAGAAGGAAGGGGATTGGGGGAGGAATTGGGCCTCCGGCCCTCTCGCTCACCGAACGAAGCGCAGTAACGAAACGCTACTACTCGGACGTCTTAGAAGTTCGAATCAGATTTTGGTTTAAATTGTAAATTTGGCCCGAATCCTCCATTTTACACCAAAATCTTCTATGTTAAAGATTTTTAAGCAAAAGCTTTTGATACTCAATAGTGAATAAGTTATTATAATGCCGCAATTTCTACTGCTATGTACGCACGGCTACATAACAAGCTATACAAAATCAAAAGCTGGACTTGAATGGTGCGGAAAACCTTTATAATGTGAGGTCAGCCTAAACTGGTTTAGTATAGCTTGATGTGTAGCCGTGTATAGGTACCTAGAACTCAGATCAAATAAAAAGTTAAGATGGAACTTAGCGAACAAAGAAATGAGGCCGGCTAAAACTACGCCATGCCGTGTACAAACACAATTTTACATAACATAACATAACATACCATCACGCCTGTATTCCCCGAAGGGTTAGGCAGAGGTGTACTTAATGTACACCCACAGTTCGCCGGTATGATTAGGTCCCATGTAATAGGGGGCGAGCCTATTGCCATTCACCGGGCACAAATCCAGACTCCGAGCTGCTACTGAGAATTTCATAGAAAAACTCAATAACACTTTGCTCGACCTGGGGATCGAACTCAAGACCTCTAGCGTAGCAGTCGCGATTGGGACCACTAGACCAACGAAGCAGTCTGACAAGATAAGGCGTAGTTTCGGTATTGTTATATAGCGTAAAATTGTGTTTGTAAACGGCTAGGCGTAGTTTTAACCGGCCTCACTTCTTTGTTTGCAAAGTTCCATCTTAACTTTTTATTTGATCTGAGAGCTAGAATGTGTTATAGACGAACAATTGTCGAAAAAAATAATTTGAATTTGGCGTCCAAGGCTGAATGATTCGCCTTAAGCGTTTAAAGTTATTCAGTGAGGATTGAGAGAAAATGCTCAGTCCTTTTCAGTTACAGTTTCAGTTAACGAGCCGCTATAGTACGCTCTCTGTATAGCCTAAAATTAAAATGCTTAATAACTTCCTTATTTTTTAATCAATTTTGATTTGGTTTTTGTTGATCGGGTCTATCTTTGTTAAACATTTATTAGAATCCAAAAAAGACAGTCACCTAAACTTTTAAATACGAACAACCCGCATCCTCCATTTTGTATGTATATCAGATTCTAAATTTTTTATTACTTTCAACTGATGTGCCGAGGTCTTTAGCCCAAAGATAAGAATGTCGATAGCATGCGTAAATGTGTATTAAAAGAACTAACACCTATTCCGTACAAGAAACTTTAAAAAATGTAACAGTGTTTTTTTTAAAGTTTCTTGTACGGAATAGGTGTTAGTTCTTTTAATACACATTTACAAGCAATTGTTTTATTAACAACTTATTTCATTACTGTGTTGAGAGTCTGCAAAATTGCTCATAATTACATTAGAGAATTCACTCTTTTCATTTTGCGACAGCCTTGAAAATGCGATTGGCGCTCGGGTTTTTTCACACTAAGTACTAGTTTAATTATACTGTTTTGTCCGCCATGTTTCCTCGTTACTTTACTTATTTATTGATGAGCTTTGACGTCTTATCGAGTGTATTTTTACAATTAATATACCTCATTAGTCTAGTGGTCCTAAGCGCGACTGCTACTGCTCTTGGGGGCAATTCACAGGCCGAACAAACTGTTATTGGGTTTTTCTATGAAATTGTATCATTAGCAGCCCAAAGTTTGGATATGTGCCTATGCCAAATAAATGGCTATAGGCCCGACTCCTATAACATAGGACATAAATATACTGGTAAGCTACGGGTATACATTAAGTAGTCACCTCTGCCAGCCCTTCGGTGAATACAGGCGATATACAATCATATATTCAGTTATAGGTTATATTATTCATCCCAACACTCACGCTTATCTTTACCATTACTAATTTCCTCTTATCGCACTATTAAGTTAAATTACTATAATAAAATTGTTGTTTCGTCTTGTTTTAGTTTACGCTACATTAGATTTTGACACAATATTATTTTATCGTTCATAGCATTATTGAAAATTTAATTTCGATAAATGCGTAAAGCCTACTTTTATTTTACTTTCTCAGATATTCTGAGTGAGTTTTGAAAATAAAATTATTCAGAGACTGTTTAGTCCATAGATTTCGTTTTTCCTTGCCTATTGGAAAGTTATTTTCTAACCGAAGTCGGCGACGACGCTAGTAGGGATTTACATCGGCGCCGGCGCAATGTAAATGAACACGCGGTGTACAACTGCGCTGTGTCACTCGTATGACCCGGCGGCATTCGGAATACATTACCGAGGCAGAAAACAATCGAGTAAATGTGACGTCGATTATCGACGATGCGACGCTTCTATAATTATATCGATGATTTATTCGTGTAAACCACCTTTCACTGAAGTGCTGCTCTGTTATTTAATGAGGCGAGAATTATTGTACCTACCTAAAATTTAATAAATAGGTAGGACACGGTTTCAAAATGGCGGCTAGGCAAGCCAAGGCTGCCATAGTCACTTTACAAAATGAGGATGATCTAGCTAGGTTTCACCAATGGACAGTGATTCATGCGGAAGGCCTGGAGGGAAACCTTCCTCATGAGTAAATTGGTGAAATCGCATGAAAACCCGTGCAGTAGTTTAGCCTATGTCACTCAGGAGTAATGTAGCTTTCTATTGGTGAAAAAATGTTTCAAATCGGTCTAGTACTTTCAGAGCCTATTACACGCAAACAAACAATCAATCAAATGTTTGCTCTTTATAATATTAGTTTAGATAAGCACGCCATTTGTAAGGAACAAATGTAGCATCACGTACTTTCTTAGTTATGGAGTTAGACAAATTACGCGTAACATACATTATCATCTATTAGTCGCACATATAAACTTCATTGCCTGTATCCGGTTTACACAGACCAAAGCATTGATCGTAATATGAATAAGTTTGTTCAATGAACTCTTACTAGAAATAATAATATTGTATACTTTATTGTACACTAAGGACTGACTCATTAGTCTAGTGGTCCTAAGCGCGACTGCTACGCTAGAGGTCTTGGGTTCGATCCCCAGGTCGAGCAAAGTGTTATTTGGTTTTTCTATGAAATTCTCAGCAGCAGCTCGGAATCCGGATTTGTGCCCGGTGAATGGCGTGACATGGGAAACATACCGGCGAAATGTGGGTGTACATCTACGAATAAATAGAGTATTATTTATTCGTAGGTGTACATTAAGTACACCCCTGCCTAATCCTTCGGGGAAAACAGGCGTGAACGTATGTTATTGTACACTAAAACATACAATGACAAGACAAATTTACAAATTAAAATACAAATATACATGATGTTAGTCTTGCCAATTTTTTATCACTTTGGACCTTAATAACTTTTAGCTTTTAGGCGAATATGCCTTGTCTAAGTTTTAATTATTTGTATACTCATAACAGATAATAGCTAAGTTTGTACACAAAGTATCTAACAAAATTAATATGAAAGTGGATTGTAACATACAAAAGCATTGTTTATTTATATTTTATTTATATATAGAAAATGTCAGTTTCTTCGTTTGATTAGTGACTTGTGACTATTGCAATGCATTCGTAATTTACTTACTTATGTATGCAGTTTGAATTGTTTTAAGTCCGAGTTGGTAATTTATTAAAACATAATATACATTGTTGTTACAAATTCTATGAAGTCTCACGGGTTGCATTGTATTTTACAAACACTTTTCACATACTTACATACTTGTTAAAACACCTAGCTTTAACCTTAGCCACAAAACATAACTGGATCTAACCCACCAGCAAAGAATCCGATCAAACGAGCCGTCAAATTGTATCATTGTATGAAGTTAAAGCATGCCCCAGTAGGCCTTCGAATAAGACTCCCAATATGCCCCTTGAAGGAATCTTGCAAACCCGCGAATGCCCGTGACGACATAGGTTCAAGGGAAGCCAAGTCCGACATATCCTGCCATCTGTCCGCAACTTCCAAACTTTCAGTATAGAGTTTGTAATGAACGCCTTATCCTTGTCCACAGTGTTAGCATGGTGGTGGTGCTGAACGGCGTGCTCGCGGACGAGTGCCCCACGTCGGTGCGTGCGCTGCTGGCCGCACACCCCGGCTACAGGGATGCGGCGGCGCAGCTCTTGGCCGCAGCCGCGCGAGTGGTCCCGCCTCCGGGACTCCTATACGTCGGGCAGCGGGAACTAGCCGCTGTCGTCCCACACGACAGTTAGTATACAGTTATATAATAATGACTATAGAAGCCGCAGTAGCCCAATGGCTAGGGCTTCGGACTTGCGATCATGTGGTTACCGGTTCGATACCCACTCATTGCATTACCGACGTGAACCCACTCGTAACACAAGCATTTAGCTTAGCACGAGGGGTTAACAAGAATACTAGTAATGTGCGACCCACACAGCTAGTAAGCTTTTCGAAAAAAGTCATTCATGCTGGAATAAACAGGGCCCAGGGTTTAAATATATTTGGCCCCGACGTTCAGTAAACGCTAAAAGACCAGAGGGCCGGTTTTCGTCCCGTTCTCTTTGTATTTTAAGTTTGAAATTATGTTGAGCCAGTATTTCCTATACCTATGTGAGGAGTGTTACTGGGTGTTACTGTTATCACCGCTGGGAAGTGTTTTGTGAGTGTCAACAACCCAACACTTACGCTACTGGCTAGGCGGTTCCTACCTCCTAATAAAGTGTTTGGTTGTTGACTCACACAAAACGCTTCCCAGCGGTGATAACAAGGAAGAGGAGGTTTTGTATTCCTGTTTCTTTTTCTATTGTATTGGTTGTGTAGTGGAAGAATATTGTGAAGAAAATTACTTCAGGGTTTGTATCACGTGGACTTCCTTTGGAGACTGATAATGATTATCATATCAGCCAAATGAGGTACACTGCTGAACGAAGGCCTCATAGATAAAAAATATGCTAATCCATGCTTAAATTATTCATACATATTCTTTGTTTTTGCTTTATTATTCCGTGTATTCTAAGAAGATGTTTCTTATTTCAGAAAATGTCAACATTATAGGATCAGACGACGCCACATCATGCATAATCGTTGTTGTCAGGCATTCAGGTAATTCAACTGTCGTACGTACATACTTAATCACTTTTTACGTATGTGTTATGTAATAATCTGTCTCCCGGACTGTAGCACTACCTATTTATATAATCTTCGGTGGCCAGTATTATTTGTGCCAGATTACCTAGGTATCACCTTCCTTTTCTCTTCAGTTCATTCAAAGGTTGTCTGTAAGAGATAGCTCAAAGATTTATTGCATATTAATTGCGTAATATCAATGTTTTAGGGTTCATGTAACTTAGCTGCTTTTACAAGCTATATCACTATCAAATTGCATATTTATAGTATAATCAGTTATGCAAAGTATGTTATCAACGAACAATTTGCGAAATATTAACGAAACGCACTGTTTCTTGCAATTTTTAATAGGTGCCAGTAGAAAAAATAAATCGAAAAAGCGGTCGCTTTAAATAAAAAAAAAACGATTTTTGGAAATAATAATTGAGTTCTTTAATAATCGATTATTTTTTAACATCCCTACATTGATGTATTCCGGTTTGGAGGGTAATGTAGCGATCGCTCATCTCTCTACTAAGGAAGGAAGGAAAAAATCGACTGCGTGGAGAATTCTAATCTGCGTCTTCTGGTACAATATACGCGGTCCCTTAATTGGTCATAGTGTCTGGTGTATTGAAACAGAAGACGCAGGTACGATTCCTGCCCACAGTCGCACCTCGTCCTGGCACAGTCGATTTTTTACTTCACTGAAATGAATAATCTTGGCATTTGGAAATGCAAAAAAATACAAAAAGATAGTTAATAGGTATCGTACGAAATCGAACTACTGCTGTAGAAACAGTAAAAGTAAGATTATTATGTCTGCATACATACCACGCCTCATTCCCGAAGGGTTAGGCAGTACTAATGTAAGCACACCCACATTTCGCCTAGCCTATTTCCATTAACCGGGCACAAATCCCGACTCCGAGCTGCTACTGGGAATTTCATAGAAAAACCCAATAACACTTTGCTCGACCTGGAGATCGAACAGAGGACCTCTAGCGTAGCAGTCGCGCTTAGGACCACTAGACTAATGAGGTAGTTATGTCTGCTATGTCATAAAACATGTTTATCATAAATTTCCAGGTTCTGGAGCGGTAGCCCTAGCCCACCTAGATGGTTCAGGTACCGCGGAGGCGTCAGCGGCGATGGTGTCGCGGGTACAGCAACTGGCTGTAGGGTACCCTGAAGGGAGGCTGGAGCTGCAGCTCGTCGGGGGCTTCACAGACCCACACCGCTACTCTGATGAACTGTTCGCAAATATCATGTGTAAGTTTCATACATACATAACATAGTGCCTGCTGGGATGTCTACATGCCAGCATGAATGGGTCGCTCGACCGGGGAAGTACTACCCTCCCGCAGAATATCGACGTCAAGTAGCAGTATGCATACTGTTGCGTTTCGTACGGTGAGTGTGGAGCGCCGGAGGCCCAATTTCTCCCTCAGTCCATTTCCTTCTCCTTTTCTCCTTCCCCTCCAGTTTCCTTAAGGCTCAGCAACGCATCTGCAACTCCTTTGGTTTTGCAGATGTTCATGGGCGGCGATGACTACTTACCATAAGGTAGGTCGCCTGCTCGTTTAGCGAGTTATACCATAAAAAAAATACAAATTTTATATATACCAACACCAAAGATCAGAAAGGAAGAAACATAGAGTTGTAATACCTCCTCTAGAATCACGGAGTAATTATGATATCGTTTTAATCTCTGGATTTAAAATATGTTTGCAGTTTTTCAATGCAGTTTTAACCACCCACTCTCGAAATACGTCGACGATGACAAGTATGAATCGTGTCTAGATATTATTTACGTTATCGCAAGATATTTGTGATGCCAACCTTAATTTCTTATCTGCAATCTATTTTTCTGCATAGGTACCTACCTAGTTATCTATTTAAAAAAAACTTAGTAGCAATGTGGGTCGCTAGTATTTTTGTTAACCCCTCTTACTAAGCCAAATGCTTGTATTACGAGTGGGTTTACGTCCGTAGTGCAATGGGTGGGTTCCGAACCGGCAACCACATGATCGTAAGTCCGACGCCCTATTCTACCGCCGATTTAAATATCATTTATATCAGAGCAGTGTGCAATGTTGTAACAATACTTACTCGGAAATAAACAATTAGAATTGACGCAGAGGTCACGCTGGTGGACTGTTGTCAGAGTGCCAGAGTGCCAGTGGCAGCGCGCGGTGCGTGGGCGCATCCTCTATTGTCGCGTAACGCGTTCCTTACATTGTCTATCTCTGTGACTCACCTAGAACGTCTTCAGTATTTTACGAGAATCGCATCTCGCGATATGACTTTCGATTCGTTTTTGTATGTTGCGACATTTTGTTTGCATTAGGATTGCAATGCGAACTCGTTGCATTTTATTGAACAAGGGCAATAGAATTTACTTTATGTAAATTTTTGGGGATTCGATGTCAAACCGAGATCTTAAACTGACTCGTAAGTGTTATTGGGTTTTTCTATGAAACTCTCAGTAGCAGCTCGGTGTCTGGATTTGTGCCCGATTAATGGCAATAGGCTCGCCCCCTATTACGTGGGACCTAAACATACCGGCGAAATATGGGTTTCCATTAGTACACCTGTGCCCTGTAACCCTTCGGGGAATACAGGCGTGTGATGGTATGGTTTATGTTCTAAATTTGACTCGTTCACAAAGGGATTTGTAGGAACATTGCCTATAATAAATTATAAAAGGAAAGAGTTGTTTGTTTGTTATCAATAAACTCTGAAACTATTGAATTAAAAAGCTACATTATTCCAGACTATAATAGGTTATTTATTATCCGTTGGGAAACTCTCTGGTGAAGATACAAAAACGGCATTGAACTAAGTAACTGTAATTTAAGTCGTGTCGGTTGAAGTCACCTTAGACGTAAAATATGCAAAACAAGTTCGATATCAGAGGCAGTAGTCTCGGTAGCTTAGTGGCTAAAGCTTACGGTGTACTTAACCGTAGGTACGCAGGTTCGAACCCTGCCTGAAGCCGAATTTTTCTTTCGCTATAATTCATATCTTTAAAGTTATATTTTTCTTGAAATAAAACTACTTTTTACGGATTTTATCACGTTATATTGATATTTTTAATTCCCGGCGTTTCGGATTCTTTACATTTTGCGTGACCGGATCAAATAATAATCAACAAAATGTAGGGTAGCTGTTGATAATTTTGACATTAGGACGACCAACACCTCAGTCCACCCGTGACCATGGATGCTGTAAAGGATCCGAAACATCGTCCGAAATTCGCGTGAGTGTTAGAAACCATTATATTTTTCTTTTATTTCCAGTATCATTCCATCGCCTGACAGTAGAGATCGACCTCACTCTAGCGTGCTGTTGCGAGTTGAACACAGCCCTAGGGGGTGGTTCGGCCGCACCACTAGTGACGGGCGTGGGCGTGGACATCCGCGCCGGGGACCTGTTCCCTGCCACGTTCCCCGACAAAGGACCGGAGCTGCCGCTGCGAGGAGCCAGAACTATCACTAGCGGTCCACATTCAGGACAGGTAAGAATGCGGATACTGTTTATTTTTAATATTAGTTTTTCTACTAAACTTTAAATATTGTAAATGCTGTGCATATCTTTCATTGATTTTGACGTACATATGTCCATATCCCACTATTTGCTACTTACCGATGTTAATGTTTTTATTGATGATATGCCTAAATAAATAAATAACGTAACATCACGCCTGTATTCCCCGAAGGGTTAGGCAGAGGTGTACTTAATAAGCCACAGTTCGCCGGTATGTTTACGTCCCATGTTATAGGGGGCGAGCCTATTGCCATTCACCGGATACATATCCAAACTCCGAGCTGCTATTGAGAATTCCATAGAAAAACTCAATAACACTGCTCGACGAAATAGGAATAGGGAATCGAACAGATTTCTAGCGTACCGATTTCTCAAATAATTCATGGATTTTTGTCTACTGTTAGCTTACTGTTGCGTTTCGTACGGTGAGTGTTGAGCGCCGGAGGCCTTAATCCTCCCTCAAATCCATTCCTTTCCTTTTCTTCTTCCCCTCCCTATTCCTCAGGTGGCTCGCCTGCTTTTTTTACCGAAACTTTTACCTTTTTTTCTTCAGTCAAAACCGCGTTTCACCGGTACTTTGGCTATCACGTTATAAAATATGTATTTGTTATGCAGGTGCTAGACATATACGACAACACGGTGGGCATGCTCCGCATAGGTCCGTTCAACTACGAGCCCCTGCGCGGGGTCGACTTGTGGCTGGAACAGTCCGACGACTTCATACTGCAACATCTCAGCACCACACCGGCTGTTGAACCCCCACACTTCGTACACAATGTAAGTCACTATCACTACATAGAAGTGCCGGATTAAGCAAACGCGGGGCCCGTAGCAGTGCAGTGCAGTGATAGCCTAGTGATATAACCATTGGACTGCCAAGTCACAGGTCTCGAGTTCAAATCCAAGGGTCACCTTTGTCTTTTCGAAGTCATGTGCGTATTAATTATTATTTTTTTAAACTTACTAGCAATGTGGGTTACACATTACTAGTATTCTTGTTAACCCCTCGTACTAAGCTAAATGCTTGTGTTACGAGTGGGTTCACGTCACGGAGGAGAGAAAAAAGCGGAGATGCCGCAAGGCAAAATTTCTTTAGAAAGCAGCGTCGCCTAAATGCGGGTGACAGGGGGAAGAGGTACGGCGATGGCTCCACCCCATGATAGAAAACCCGCCCTTTATTTGTAAATCCATCTAGTAGTGAATGGAATTATTACAGTCAAATTGAACTAGTTATTTTCATTTTAGTTCGTCTATTTGCCACTATGGCGTAACAAAGCATGATACTTTGATCCAGAAAATTCTATGTGCGTTAGAATTAGGGATGTTAAAAAATAATCGATTATAAAAAAAAAAGATTATTGTTTCATAAAATCGTTTTTTTATGAGCAATTATTATTTAAAAAAAATCGATTATTTATTCATCGATTTTTTTATTTTAAGCGTCCCCTTTTTCGATTTTTATCTACTGGCATCTATTAAAATTACAAGAAACACCGCTACCCGCTATCCATTTGAGTGCAGGGGGGGTTCGTTATTATTTTGCAAATTGTTCGTAGATAACCTTCGAGCAACAGGGAGTAGCCTTAGCGATTTATTACCAACCAAATAGTTCTGCCATTTTTTTGCAGGGGGAAATGTGCCCACAGGCGCAGTTCCGAATTACTACAAACAAAACTAAAACTGTAATGACGACACTAACACATACGAAATTAAACAATACCAACAAGCATTGCACAGCGCTGAAACAGCAAATAGCCGTCTAACCAGACGAAAAAACATGCGCACTAAAACGCTTTTTAAGTTAAGGCTCTCTCGCTAATAAGAAAGGTCGAAAGCGCCATAAAATTCATGGCGCTTTGACGCATAGGCGTTTGGTTCAACGTTAAAGGTAACATCACTAAATTATTCATCGGAAGAATTCGGACTTATCGCTCGACCGATACGTATTTTGGAGGGGCTAGCGGACTCAATGTTGGTACACAAATTTGATAATAATTTAAAATAGAATACACGAATTTGGTGTCTAAATGTAATTAAATAGAAAAATACGCTAAAGATTTATTTACATGTGAAATGTCATACCATGTTTTAGTAGATTTGATGTTCCAGAAAATAAAAATCGATTTTTAAATAATCGACTTTTTTACCGCAAAGTCACATCCCTAGTTAGAATGGCTCATCAATTAAAACCGACTACCTACCAACAGATGGCGCATTTTTCTTATATTCAATTCTTGTTCTTGTTTTATGCATAAGGTATATAATTTATCTATAAAGTAACTTTTAGTAAGCAAAATAAACATTAGCAAGTAATTTGAGCAGAAAATTGGCTACGAATAACATGCATTGATAGTATAAAAACACGTAATCTATAAGAAGTTGTTAGAAATCTTAGAATGCTTCTCTTCAACGGTAGATGTCTCTATCTTCAATCTGGCGATCAAGCTAGAAAATTTGTGTTTATAAAATGAAAATATTAATTTTAGGGACTTACGAGTGAAATATTATGCCATCAACATGTTTCAGTTTTGATCCGGAACAATTGTTGCATCCAACAACAGCGCACCTAATTATTAAAAAAATGTAACAATATTAAAAACCTATTAAAATACGACGGATCCACGGATTCGAACGAGATCAAGATTCATTCGAAACTAAGGTTTTCGGCCCCGCCCACTGTGACGTCATGACCTAGTTGGAGGCGCATGACCTACTTGCCTTGTGGCATCTCCGCTTTTTTCTCTCCTCCGTGGTTCACGTCGATAGTTAATGGGTGGGGTTCGAAACGGCAACCACATGATCGCAAGTCCGACGCCCGAGCCATTAGGCTGCCGCCCCTTCTAAAATTAATTATAATGCGCTTAAAATGGTGAAGGAAAACATCGTGAGGAAACCTGCATGCCTGAGAGATTTTCTTGACGGCGTGTGAAGTCTGCCAACCCGCAGTAGGCTAGCGTGGCGGACTATAGCCTAATCCGTCTCGTACTGAGAGGAGACCCGTGCCCAGCAGTGGGACAATGTAATGGGTTGATGATGATGATGACCGGCTATCTGTCTGTCTGCCCCTATGTGTGCTTAGATCTTTACAACTACGGAACGGATTTTGATGCGGTTTTTTTTAAAATAGATATTGAAGAGGAAGGTTTATATGTATAATACATAAATAGTATGGTACAGAAAAGTCGAGAAAACACGCGGGCGAAGCCGTGGGCAGAAAGCTAGTTGATTGTGTTTTATTTTTATGGGATAACTTGGCAAACTGACTTGACTGCCCCATTAGTCTAGTGGTCCTAAGTGTGACTGATACGCTGGAGGTCCCCGGGTCGAGCAAAGTGTTATTAGGTTTTTCTATGAAATTCCCAGTAGCAACTCGGAGTCTGGATTTGTGCCCGGTGAATGGCAATAGGCTCGCCCCCTATTACATGGGACCTAAACATGCCGGCGAAATGTGGCTGTACATTAGTACACCTCTGTCTAACCCTTCGGAGAATACAGGCGTGATGGTATGTTAACTCAGTAAACTAGCTGGCGAGCTACGTGATGGTAGTAGTCATCGCCGACTCTGGATATCTGCAATACCAAAGGAGTTGAAGATGCATTGCCGGTACCTATTTAAAGAAAAAGGAGGGGAAGAAGAAAAGGAGATGGAAAGGGACTGAGGAAGGAACTGGGTCAAATATCTTTTAAGGCTAATCGTTTTACCTTGGGCACCAATTAAATATATTTTTCGTTGTGCTTTTTGCAAATTGTTTGTCTTTACCAATAACTTATCAACAGTCTGGTTTCCCGAAGGGTAAGACATAGGTTTACTAATGTCCACGCACGCTTCGCTGGTATGTTAAGGTCCCATGTAATAGGGGGCGATCCTATTGCCATTAGTCGGGCAAAAAGACTCCGAGCTGCTACACAGAATATCATAGAAAAACTCAATAACACTGTTCGACCTGGGAATCGAACCCAGAACCTCTAGCTTACCAGTCGCGCTTTGAACCACTAGACTAACAAGGCAGTGAAAATAATAGTATAATTTATTACATCTTCCAGATCCGCGTAACTCTGAAGTTCATTCAGCAACATCCGTTCCCAGCTGTGACGGTGTTTCCTGACAATCGTGCGCATTACTACCGCCGCGACGAGCAGTCCGGATGCTGGGTGCCCATGCGCTTCTAAACAGACACATTTACGAGCAACACTGTTCACTGATGAAATAACCAAAAAGAAAAAACAAAAAATATTTAGCAACCCACTTTTGTACAGGGTGGAAGGGACCCTTACTACGAATTCAATACACAATTCTGGACGTCAATTCTTTGAAATTTTTCGTCGGTTATTTAAAAAAATCTGCTGTTCCATACATGTTGACCGTGTAGGCATTGCACTTTTGCAGGAAAATCAGATTTTCTTTAATAACTGACGGAAAATATCAATGCTAGGGGATCCAAATCATGTACGCACGGCTACACATCAAGCTATACAAAACCAGTCTAAGCTGGCATTGAATTGTGCAGAAAATGTTTACAATTGGAGGTCTGTCTAAACTAGTTTTGTATAGCTTGATGTGTAGCCGTGTGTACTCTATTTTTGGTATGTGGTTGTGCTTTGATGTCCCTTCCACCTTGTGTTTATGTCTGGATAGATATATATTTATCTGAACAACAGTACTAAGATAACTAGATGTCGATATAAGAAAAAAGCAAAAGCAAACGTGAGGACACACAGTAAGAATGTTTGGGAGCCAGACATGCATGTGAGGGAGGAAGGGAGGGAGGGAAATCATTAGACACCACCTCCAAGCATGTTGACGATTGTTGACTTTTCTATCAGGCGTTTCATTTTACCGATAATTTGTAGATTGATTTATATATGCATACATATGTACATAGAGCAGTAATTGAAAATATCGATAATTTAACGTATCAGAACCATTATTTGAGCATAGACGCCACCGTTGATGTGACTTTTGAAATGTTATTTTATTATTTATTCATGGAATTAATAATTTGTATAAAGAGTTTTGCATTAAAAAGACTTCGTACATATTTAAAACAAAATTAAAAATATAAAGATTTGTCGCCCACGTGCTCTTTTAGTACAAGCGAAGCCAAAAATATGCGGCCATGACAATGTCTAGAACTCTAGATGCAATTGCCACTTTACTCTCGTTTCATATAATTTGACGTCAGTATATGTTCGACATACCTACGTAGATAAACGTTATCTCTCGTTTCTTCCCCGCATTCCATGACGATAAATATTACAATGGAAACGTCAACCAGTAAATTCCAGTGCAACTAATTTATTCCTTTAAATTATTACGATAAAAGTACATAAAAATTGACTTCTTTTATAATTATAGGACGCAAAATAAAAGTTTGCATGAAATTGAATAAATAAGGATCAAAATTAAATGCACAAATATATCAATTCGAGAATTTTATTATTAATAATTCTCTCAATAACTGTTATATATAATTATTTTACAGTGAATGGTGTTTATTGTACTGGACAAAGTATATGTATACATTTTTGTTATATTGTGATAATTAAGCTACTATCGCGTTATATATATAATTGATTTATGAACAAAAGTAAAACTTACGTCTTGGATTGGTTTCATGCATTGGTATTGTTAATTTGCCATGAATGACTAAAATCTATGGTGACCAAAAAAGTATTTCTTTGTACTTTTTTTTTATAAAATTGACTATCCCAATAACTGAAGCCAAGGAGACAAAACACAATTTAACTTAATTTTAATCGTATTTTTTTTAATATAAAACAAGAGGAGTAAGTTTATATTCCAGAAAAGTTTTAAGTTTTTACTTTTGTGTGTAAATTTAAAAATGATGTTAAAATTATAATAATTGTATATTTTGTCACTTTCGCTTATAATAAACTACTTCCAGTTTAGATTATAATGATTACGTCTAACCTTCTTGCCTTTTACTTGTACGGCAAGAATAAGTACATAAAATAGATTTGAAGAAATGTCGGAAAGGACAAATTATGTTGTAAATATTAAAGTGATCTATTAGATATAGTTAGACAACGTTATTAGTTATTGTTTTGTGAAATATTATGAATATATTGAAAGTTCAAAAGATCCATATTATGGTTTTAGTTATTTATTCATTTAAACCCACATCCCTCAAGTGAAGGTAAATAAACTGAAGGAAATAAGCATAATTACTAATTTGTCGCAAATTACAGAATTAGTCGGATCTTCGTTAAGGAGTGTTCTGAGGAATTGTTCGGACTTGTACACACGGCTACAGGTCAACCTATACAAATCCAGTTTAAGCTGATCTCGCGTTGTATAGGCTTCCCATACAGAATACATATGAGAAGCCAGCGTAAACTGGTTTTGTATAGCTTGACGAGTAGCCGTGTTTACCTCCCGCTGCGTTCCGCCACAGATCCACTCGCTAGAGATGGAAATTTCATCCATTTCACCTGGATGAATGGGTGTCCGCCACCGTTCGTTTCTCAAGAAACTTTCTACCGCGCACGATTACTATGTGGAATTCATTACCAGCGGATGTATTTCCGATCCGGTACAACATGGCAACCTTCAAGAAGCGAGCCTATTCTTATCTAAAAGGCCGGCAACGCATTTGCAACCCCTCTGGTGTTATGGGTCTCCATGGGCGGCGGTGATCACTTACCATCAGGTGACGCGATTGCTCGCTTGCAAACGCCTTCTATAAAAAAAACCATGGCTATAAAAATATTATTTTTTGCCTCGTATTTAAACGAGCGAATTAAAAGTAAAGTAAGTAAAACAAATACTGACCACTTAATTATGAAGTGGGCGACAGACTGGGCAACTACAATAAAAACGGCGAAGATTTTGTAGGTGTAGGGTCCCGTAGCTATATGGCAAAAAACGGAACCCATATAGATTCGTCATGTCTGTCTGTCTCTCCGTATGTCACAACCACTTCTATCCGAAACTATAAGAACTTAGCTGTTGAAACTTGTTATGTAGATGTAATATGTGAACCGCATTAAGATTTTTACACAAAAATAGAAAAATAACAATAAATTTTGGGGGTTCCCCATACTTAGAACTGAAACTCAATTATTTTTTTCATCAAATCTATACGTGTGGTGTATCTCTATGGATAGGTCTTCAAAAATGATATTGAGGTTTCTAATATCTTTTCTCTAAACTGAATAGTTTGCGTGAGAGACACTTCCAAAGTGGTAAAATGTGTCCCCCCCCCCTGTAACTTCTAAAATAAGTGATCAAAGTATAACAAAGAGTTGTTGGGGCCATGGGGTCCAAGCGCACATTCCCTTTTTAAGGGTATTGCCAAACGACTGAACGAGGCTTCACGTGACCCAAAGGCTGGCCTATACTTTGCTCAAAGAATCAGCATTGCCATACAATGTGGCAATGCAGCCAGCCTTTTGGGTACCCTCCCGGCTGATAGTGATGCGGAGGAGTTTTTTTGATGCCCTTTTTTAATTTTTCTTTTATTTATAAATATAGTTTAGCTGTTAGTCTAGTTTAATTTAAGAGTTAATTATAATTAGTGTTAATTTTAAAATGAGAATGATAAAACTAAAAAAAATATATGAGGTACATTACCATGTAAACTTCCACCGAAAATTGGGATGAACGAGATCTAGTAAGTAGTTTTTTTTTAATACGGAACCCTTCGTGCGCAAGTCCGAATCGCACTAGGCCGGTTTTTTTTCTATCAAAACAACACGATGTTTGGTCACAGTTCTAACCATATAGTCTATGTTTCTAACCTAACCAATATCTGTAGGTATGAATGTTGTTGAATCAGTATTTTTGTGTGCCACTACGACGCTTCTGCCTTAAATTATTTTAGCTTGTGGTTGTCTTTGACGGGATAACAATAATAATTGAGAGTTTGACACTATTGACAGCTCCAGCTGGTTCGTGAATACGTACCTATTGTATTTGTGTCGTATCTCAGTTTTGTTTTGTATTAAGTTTTTATTGCATTGATAGAAAGATATTCTGAGCCATCAAATAGTGTATAAGATGGAAAAACCAACGGTAATTGAACAACCACCTCCATATTCGGCTACCGTGCCACCAGGTAAGTCCTAATAAGTTTGTTTTTGTGAAACCTTATATTGAGTATAAATGAATCACTTCATAGATAAGCTGTTCAATTATACTGCGTAATGCTGGAACTAGGCTTTTGATTAAAATCATGGATAACTCGGTTATAGGGCGTCAAGCGTCAACAATGCACTGAAAGTGCTTGTTGGATATTTGTTACTTTTTGTATAAGTACTTAAAAGTGAGCACGCAGTTAATTGTAATTGTAACAATTACAGGGCCTTTACCGCAGCCGGCTAGTGCTCCGGGTGCACCATACCCGCCTCCTCCGCCAGGGTACACACCATATGGAGTGCCACCTCCAGGTACTGGCTTTATGCCTAACTATGGGGCAACAAATATCATTATACCTCCCCCTATAATCGCCGTCGGAGCGTGCCCTGCCTGCCGTGTCGGCATCCTCGAAGATGATTTCACATGCTTGGGTATTTTATGTGCTATACTATTCTTCCCATTAGGGATCCTATGTTGTCTTGCTCTGAAAAATAGAAGATGCTCAAACTGCGGAGCCCTCTTTGGATAGGCAGGCTGAGATTAAGAAACAAATCTAAACATAAGCTTCCAAATGTCATATTTGTATTGAAATTTGACATAAAGAAGTGTTTTATGTTTAGGAGAGGAGAGCCTTGTTAAATGTTTTGAAATGTTGAATATTGAAAGGTTTATGAATGTAACAATGATAACTGTTTAATAACTTTGTTTTCTATGTTAAAATATAGTGTAGTTACACATGATTATGAACAATTGTAATTGATAATTGAAGAGTTTCATGCTGCTTCTTCAATTATGTTATAGAATATATAGTATGCTTATGACTATTTTTTAACATGAGCAAGGTTATTTTATTTTTTGATTGCTTAAAGTTATGTTACTGGGAGCGAGCCACTACCAGTCCAATAATGACATATTAATTAAAAATGCAAGCATTCAAGGTCAACGGGGCCATTTATGTATTATAAAAGTAATTATATTATTTTTATTGATTTTTTTACTGATTGAACAAACTTAGCTTAAAGCTAATGGTTAAATTAATATGTTCATCAAAAGTCAGTTGATTAACTCAATATATTCACCCTTCCAGTAGTGCTGTTTCAGTCTCATGCGACTGGTATGAATAAGCTTTTCCAACTAACAATATATATGATTGACTATTTGAGTTTATAAATAACAGAATAAGCACCATTATTTGACAATTCATGTAGTATGACATAAAAAAATGACTGCATTCCACTATTATATCTACTCTAAGAGAGACCCTGTTTTTGTTACACAGGTGGAAATTAAAATAAAATTGATTAAAAGGAGTATAAATAAAACATAGACTAATATTAATGCTTATTTCTTAAAAATATATTAAAGAAACAATAAGTAATCAGACTAATACATTTTAGCCCGAACATTACTTTCTAAAATTAAAATACAAATGTGATTTCATGCAAATACAATATTTTTTGTAATTAATTTTAATTAGTTATATCGAATTGTAATGTGATTTTTATTCTAGTTGCTTTATATTGTTTTGATCATTATTAATATGTAAGTATAATATAATAAGATATGCAATTATTGCTTAAATAAGAAAAAAATGGCATTGCTAATTGCCTTAATTAACTGCCCTGTGAAACCGTCTATTATTACTTGCCTTATTTTATAATAGGAAAGGTAAAAATAGATAACGGAATACTATCACAAATTGGTTTATATTTTCTTTGATGTATATTTAAATGTCTGACTAAGCTAAGGTTATTGGATTGGTTTATTAAATGAATGGGCAGTTCACAGTTTCGACAATATAACTGTTCTTCTCTAAAGTTTTATGCAAATGGCTATGCATTGGTGACTTTTTAAAATATACTAGGAGCTAATTCGTGAATATTTTACTTAAGATTTTTAATGTTTGCTTAAACACTTATTATGTATTTTACCTGTGTGGCCATTTGGATAGGCTAACTTCAGAGATTTAGTTACTCATAATATTATAGTCCAACATGATACCTTGTCTAGGAAGTATGGGACAAAAAAAGGGATATTTTGTATAATCTGTGCATAGTGCGCTCATTTAATAAGCATGAGTAGTATGAAAAATACATTCTGTATTTTAATTATAAGATATCTTTCTTTAATCAATTATTTTAGCATATCATAATTAGGATTTTATTAAGTTTAAATAACTTCAGTCGAGAAATTATCACTTCGAAATTTGATATACCTAAGTAGGTAAATGTGTAAGATAGTATGCTGCTACGGTAAATATTTAATGATGGTACTCAAAACCGACATGTTGGTAAGATAACGCTATTTATAATCTATAGACACATGGCTACATATTAAGCAATAATATCCAGAAAGGGCTGACCTCACTCTGTATAGGCTTTCAGTATAACGACAGATCAGCTTATACTGTGTAGCTGTGCGTACAGTCAGCATCAGATATATCTAAATGTGCAGACTAGTCAAACTGATCTGAACAACAATGGAAATTACAAGTAGGTACAAGTATATCTCAAATGACACAAGGGGTAAATATTTTAAAATGAACGCCATACATGAAACAGTGTGATTTGTTTAATATTGGAGATAAGGTGCCATTCATTTATTTCAAAAGTCCAAGTTCGTCCCGATATAATTGATGCCGATTGTACGCATGAGTACACATCAAGCTATTAAAAACCGGTATAAGCTGGCCTTGAATTGTGCGGAAAACCTTTTCAATGGGAGGTCAGTCTAAACTGGTTTTGTATAGCTTGATGGGTAGCCCTGTGTACCTGCACCAGATTGCAGATGTATTTGTAGCGTCGCATAAAACTATCGTATAATATCATTGCTAAATAGCCTTTGTCTGATAATTTACCAAGATATATTATGTTGAATTCGCTACTCATTTGATTTTCTTATAAAATTTTAAACAAAATTTGTGTAATTAAGTAGTAAAAACTTCTCTTTATCGATTTAATTTTAATTGCCATAAATCAGACGACCAAATTGGAATAAATACGCCATATATGATAAACTTTCTTATAACTTAATGTCATTTAGTTCAAGTCTATATTGTATTATGTTTATAAGTGAATGAAAATTAGCTAGGTACTTCATGTATTTCGAATAATATGGTATTTGTTTGTAGTCTATAATTTGTACTTGTTTTTTAAAAGGCGGCGGATAAAGCATTATGTATAGAAACAGGATTTGCTATAATGTGATATACTGACACAGTTCGTGATAAATTTCAGTCTAAAAGATGAAAATAAAAGTAAAATGCTAAAAATTAAAGACGCCAAAATATTTAATTATACAATTTTGCGTGATTATTGTATTTCTAGCAATTTTTTTTTGAGTTGTTCTAATTTTTTACCGGCCGATTAAATTTATTGAGTCCTTGCAGACTGTTGGCCGCCCTTATATCCGAGTCGCAATCGATTTGGCATCGATATAATGTTACAAAATATGGTGTTGATTTAAAGCAGATATTGTTTGCATTGTGACATTTTCTTTTTTCCAAAATTACCTATTTTAGTTTATACCATTACACCGACCTATGAAACCGTATTAAAATCGGTCCAACCGTTTTGGAGATAAATGGCAACATTCGATTTGAACAAACAATCTCTCACTCTAAATGCATATAAGTACTTCCTCCGTTCTGTCGTCGTGGGAAGGGAATTATATTTAACGGTTAATATTCGTATACTCTTTGAATAAAATAGGAAAACGGTAACGGAGTCAATGAAACCTATATCTTCTTTCTCCTTCTTTCGTCTCCTTGTTATATATAAAAATCAACTGCTGTTCGTTAATCTCACGAATCTCAAAAATGGGTCGACCGATTTTGGTGAGACCTTTTGTGTTTGTTTGAGTAGGTTTCTAGGTAATTTCGATACTATCGATTCTCAATTGGCCTAGGTGGCGCTGCAATCGAGTTCAGGCAAGACAACGTGTTCTCTAGTTTGAAATAAAAAGAAAGCGTTCAAGTACCAAAGCTTTTAAATCAACATCTTTCTCAAATATGCGAAGTACTGATTAGATTAGACCGAACTTTATTACCACAACCAAAACGCCTTGCATTATCATGTTAAGTACCTATTGTTTAAAAGATCTATAAATGAGTATAAAATATGTAATATTGAATTTGTATAAGATTTGCAATAAATTTTGGGAATAAATTGAGTAGTTTTTCCTTGCCGTTCATTATTATGTTCTCATAATATGAGAACATATTATGTTCTCATTATATGTTTATCCTTTCATTATAATGTCGGTGGTAATCTCATCTTTGTAACGTGTATTTCACATTTATCAATAAGGCTTAAAATTTACATTGAATCTTATGGCATCTTGATCACTACGTCAAAACGCATCGTTGTGTTGTCATATAGGTGTACCTATTTCCATTGACGATGAATTTTCGTTTACGCTGCAGCTACGGAACGATCTAATAAAAAATAGCCTAAAATATAAAAGGGAAAAGTATGTTATCTGTTTGTGATATTATCTAAATAACGAAGCCCTACACAAGTTAAATTTCCAGATACATAAGTACTGTTACCGTCATTTATCCTAAAAGGAACGCTAGGTGGCGCTAGGCGGTAGGAGCTGCGTTAAGTTCGACTGGATATTGTTCATTGGGAAAACGTTAATACGTTTTCCCAATTGAAGACAAAGCATGTTGCAAATATCTATCTTACTCTATCTAACTCTCAAAGAGGGGAGAGGAGAGGGATAGATAGCTGAGTGCAACATGTTTTGTCGTCAGTGGCAATGTGGCGTAAGGCAAGAGTGACCTCAGAATTTAGGTTACCTACAAAATTTGTAATCAGTTGACCTTTATTCAGTAGCTATGTATTTTTACATTGATTTTAGAGATTTTACTTAAACACTGCTTATCCCGACAATGGCACCGAGAACCTTACGTTGGTCAACATCAAACTGTAACGCACAAAATTATTGACTTTTTTTGTCAACTATGTAATTTATATCCAAATCAAACACCAAAATAATATAAATTTGATCTATCTCCGAAACGTAAGAAGGTAATAAATAAAAGAAAATTTGCTCATAAATAATTTTGGGGCAATTTAAACTGTTTACAGGGGTTGTTACATGATGGGCGATGTGTAGCCTGCGGCCCGCCGATAGCCATACCAACAGATTTATTTGAATTACGCACCACTTTACATGATGTTGTCTAAATTAATGTTAATTATAATCTGATAATAATATTAAGAGTGAATTCATATTTAATATAAATTAGTACCTTTGTTTTTCAAAGTTTTTGGTTGGCAATACCAAAAAGTTACGGCGTCGTCCGCTCACACCTCCATCGTTCTCGTTCACGCGTGAACAATATTATGTACGGTGAACAGAACATAAAGTTACCACAGAATGACAAATTTTGTCAGCCGATTTTAAACTTAATCTTCAACATTTTAAGGTTTAAAATCATTTGGAGAATTTGAAAGTTTTGTATTACCTGATGTGCTGGCGACTGTACCTAACGTAGCCAAAGTACCTATAACTATTAGGAACTACGGTTAGAGCCTCTGATATTAGCTGCCTAACAAAACATTGTGTAGGTATCTACCTAATAATAAAGCTGACGGCTTTAACACAAGTTCTGTCCATGTTTTTAAAGGCCTCTCTGTGATTTGACGCGAGTTTAATCCTCATTAATATGTAGAGTGGGGCCATAAGCTCTCGTTATCATGTCTCTACTCATGAACCATTCATCGCGTATTCAGGACGCAGCTAGTATTTTTTAATGAAGGCCTAACACAGTCAAGGAATTATGAAAATATCAACAAAAATCTAAAATTTGTTTACATCGATGATATTATCGTTTACTCCGAAACATCGCTATCTTATTGGAGCAGTGCGTTTAGTTGGCTAACAAGTACTTCTAAACAAACTTTCCACTAAAAATTACAAAATAAAATTACTTTTAACAAAAAAGTTAAACCGCCTTCAAAAAATAATAAAATAATTTTGTCTAAAACAGTTTGGGAAGTCGGTGGCGAAAATAAAAGACCCACTCAAATAGAAGTCACCGACTTCCCAAACTGTTTTAGACAAAATTATTTTATTATTTTTTGAAGGCGGTTTAACTTTTTTGTTAAAAGTAATTTTTTTAGACGCTGAGAAGGTCTTTGTCTTGGTCTAGACTGTAACGATTCTAAATCGCTGTTGGAAATGGCGACAACCTTCCAATTTCAAAAAGATGGCAGTTTGGAACTATTTCTACAGTTTTAATTTTCATTCGAAATGCAAACCTCAACTTCAGCATTTTGTCACGTCTTATGTTTCGTAGTGTTAGCTCGGAACTGGGAGGATATTAAAATAAGGTTAATAAAGTAAGTACTTAGAATATCTAATTATTTCTCATTGTTCTAATATTAAGTAAAAAAATATATAATGAATAAAAAAAAAACTTTAAGGATTTAAATAATTAATGATGTTATGTTTATGAAAGAATCGATATAATCACTACGCTCTTAGAAGTGAATAGTTCAATTAATACAATGGATACTAGGTATTAATTTACTTAAGCTGGATGTAAAATCTCCCACGCAAAGGCAGCGCGCAGTAATTGAATCAAGTAATCCTGGTTAAGATCTTAGTGTTCAATAGTGTTTCAATATCGTCTGACTAATAAACAATGATTGCTCGTGCACCTGCAGCTTAAGGCTAAACATTCAGTCTTGGGCTGAACCTTGGCTTGGGTTTACCCATAAGACGCAATAAATCGTCAATTGAATTTTGATGGAGATACATTTTGTAAATCCTTGTACAAAGCCTTGTGTAGACGGCCACTTTTAATCGGTTATCTAGAAATGCGTTGAAGGGCAAGCTGCGGGTATCTGCTCTTATTTCTACCCGACTACAAAAAAGGAAGGGTAATGAGTTCAATAGTCTATGTATATATGTATTTAAAGTTAGACTCTAGCATAAAAACTACTGATCAGATTTTGGTAAATAAGAAAATGTCAAACTTCTACAATCCAACTTAATTAAGATGTATCCACGTCATGCCTCATAGATTTCGTCAAGCATCAGTTATATGCCGCCAAAATCCAATCCTCAATCCTCCAAGGCTTGCTCGTTGAAGGCAGTTCCACACTCCGTTTTAAGGTGCGTAGTCCCACTCGAATATCTTTTTGCCAATGCTGCCATTAGTTTCACGAGCTATGTGTCCCATTTACGGCTACTTAAGCTAGTTTTGTATGATATGTCGGCAACTTTTGTTCTTCTACAGATCTCCTCATTTTTGATTAAAAATATCCTACCAGGTATAATTTTGTAAGAAGTTCTTGTATGAAAAGTATTTCTAGATACTGCGCGTTACCTGTCAGTCAATTAAACACTGGCGAAAAAAGGGGTGTTATAAGTTTGAGACTGATCGATCTTAGTGGTCCCCCGATGCAGCTACGATTGGATTAAAATGTTCTACTCATTTTAAACGTAAAGGGACAATATTAACTTTTTTTTTCTTTTATTAATTTTAAATAAGTTTCCTAATTTCTTCTTAGCTGTTCCTTCTTTTGTTTTCGATAGCTCCGTGACTACCTTTAGATATGGGACAAGGTTAGCGCCATTTTAGTACCAATTTAAGTTTATGGTTAGTGCTTAAATCGTGAACAGTGGTTCGGTATTATCATAGTTATAGTTGACTATTATCGGGTTTGGTATATTCCTTAGTAGGTACATTACGTCAAGATGAGGAGCAGTGCTTTTTTTTTCTTAAAAATCGTACTAGCACTGTGGGTTTACTAGATTTCTTGCTAACCCCTCCTACTAAGCTAAATGCTTGTTATACGAGTGGGTTCACGTCGGTAGTGCAATGGGTGGGTTTCGAACCGGCAACCACATAATTGTGTCGTTTTCTCACAAACGAAGTTTTCACTACAAATACAAAATTCGTTTCACAATAAGAAGTTAATATTTTTCAGCGAGGCGTACAGACTTTTATTAAAATGCTCTTATTAACTGCTAATTAAGCCCGGGTAAAATGACTTTTCCATTATGCTCGTCATTATGTAACTTGATAATACAATAACTCGGACCTCAGTTCTTGTAAAAATATCAATAGCTTGAAAACGTAACGTAACCTAACCATAAATTATTTATTAATTTATAAAGGTTTTTCCACAGCTTATGTATACAACACGCAATTTAGTTGAGAGTATGTCATAGTGGCTCCTCCATACAGAAGCCAAAAACGGGCCAGCCAACATTCACACATGATATTAAAAAATAGGCACTAAATTAAATTTCATAACAATTTCATTATTATTTATTATAAGAAATATATAATATTAGCGAAAGAAAAATTCAGCCTCAGATAGTGTTCATTCATTGGCTAAAACGTCTGGTATATATACCTACTTAATCGGAGTAACGCAGGTTCGAACCCTGCCTAAAGGCCGACTTGTCTTTCACTATTATACCTTTAAAGATATTAAACGTTCGTTAATGCCAAATATAATAAAAAATAACGCTTATATTGCATGTGAGTTTAATTAAGAGGAGTGTCCCTCGCGAACGCAACAATGTTGCACAGTTGTCGCTGTCTCTATCCCTCGCGATGCGAACGCGTGCCCGAGAGGAGAAACAACAACATTTTCACGCGTATTTCGTATGTTCCGAATTTTGGAGATTACTCCTATAATATTGCTAATATGTAAAAAAAAAATCTTGTAAAAAAAATATTCACTATATTATCTGGGTTTCCTTCGAATCAGAATGTTTCTGTATTGATACATTGTCGAGAAATACTAGCATAAAGTTGGGCCGTTTTTCAACGAAAATTGCCAATCTTTGAGCTCGTGTAACTTTTTAACCGTATATTGAAATGAAATTTTATATTACAGAAACACGTATATTAATGATAAGATTGTTACTGCAAAATTTCAATGACTTTCATTGTTTAAAATTCAAGCAAGGGCCAAACTGCGTTTGTATGGGGCGCGAAGCGGATACTATCCTCTTAAAGAAAAAAAGCAGCCAGAAACGTACGATCATTACTCACGTAGAGATGTTCCCCCTAATCCGACACCACAACAACTCGTCTACAAAGCATATACACATTTTACGAAGTACTTGCCAATTTTCCCGGCAAATGAGTTTACGTGAGGAACGAATATATATGATATGTATACATACACATCTACCTACCATTGCGGTGTGCACGTTTCATATTTGGAGATTATTTTCGAGTATTTGTTTTTTCTGTTATAGCCATCGCAGGGTTCAAGTAAGTAGTCGGTAGTTCTCTAGTAGTATACTAGTACTAAAGCTGCCATACTAAACTCATGATCCACATTATGAGATAATAGGAAATGTGGTTAGAACTAGTCGGAAGTAGAAACAATAATCAACTTACAAAGCTATCCTATTCGTAGGTATACAGACAATCTATCCATAATAACCGAAAGAGGCCGGTTGTTGGAAACTCAGTCTATTTTTAAGCATAACTTTGCTTGGGAAGAGATAAACTTTCTATCTAAACAAATGACGACAATTTATATCTTCCAGAAGGAAACCGACCGCTCAAATTTAGCATTAGCTTCTTAAATATTTATGGCAAACAAATGTTCAAAGTTAACCACAAAACCAAACTTTTGATCAAACCACAATGGAACTCTCCTATACTTTTATGGCAGTTTTTCTTAAGCTTAGATTAGCGAACTTTGTAAATTCAAGCTTTAACTTGGCACATTATTTTTATGTTTTGTATTTTCCATGGAAGTCGCTGAATATTATTAAAAATAGCCACTTCGTTACTTTTGCGAAGTTCAAGGTGTTTTGAAGATTTTCCGTGGTTAAAAACTGTTCTGATTTTGGGGTTTGTTTTACTTATTTAAATAATAATGTGGCGGAATACCTACTGGTGTACCTACCTATGGTGAATTTAAATTACCTTCAGTACTGCACATAAAGGTACAAAATCCGACAAAGAAGATTGCTTAGGAAGTTAAAGCACAAAGGCACTGCTTTTTCTAAAGCATATTTTTCTTTAAAAAAGCGTTAGCCTTTCCTAGAATGTTCTCTTAGAACGAGGATGCGTTCTAAGAGAACATTCTAGGAAAGGGTAATGCTTTTTTAACATACAAAAACACAAAACGCAGAGTCGAGAACTTTGGCGTAGAAGTAAGATTTTTCAGCCACTTCGAAATTTTTTTATGTTGTCAATTTAAACATCTGTACCTACATACAGATTGACAATTAGCCATAAAGTCCAAAGATCTGGGGCCGTATTACCACGTATTAATGCCATGATTTTTACGCTGTGAAAGAGGGACGCCACTATTTAACCTGTAGAGCGGCATCCCTCTCTCACAACCTAAAAATGATGGCATTAATACGTGGTAATACGGCCCCTGCACGCCTTTAGCAATGAGCCATAATGGAACTGCTGTAGGTACTACACCTACTGGTGCCACGCAGTTTTCTTATTTATTAACGTTAGTGTCATTACATTTTCGAGCAAAAGAAAATATTATATTTTTTTGTTTGCAGTTGTGTTTACGGTTCACTATTTTGTTGGTGTTATTAGTTATTATTAAAGAATTTATTTTAAGACATTTACACAACAAAACCCAACTGTGAAGAGGCTTTTTGGGACAGCCTGTATGCAAAATATCCTCCACAAATGACACAATTCTATCTCAACTTCAAAACACAACTACGAACAACAAACAGATGGGAATAAGTAACATTTCTAAAACTATTCACATTGAAAACAGTCTTGCAGAATGGCCGTCAGTTCGTAAAGGCATTCATTTAGTGAATAGTGTCACGCTGGAGATCTTCGCGATAGTGGTGGAGGAAACGCCCGCGCCGCCCGTCTGGAACGTACAGGACGAGGATAAGATAAACTAGAAGCGATACAGTAAGTAGGCTTTCAAGTTTTCCAAAAAACAAAAGAAAGAAAATTAAAAATAATAATAAATCTGAATGATGACTGATGTCTGAATATAGAAGACCCACTTAAATACACCCATAGTAAAATATAGTTTTTTTATTGTAATTACAATTCCATGTCGACAGGTAAACTTCTTTATGCACAGCAAAACTATTGTGAACTAAATCTTCTGCGGGATAACAATTTTCAAGCAATTTCAGGTGCACCTACACATATTTTTGTCATGCTATTTTGGACAAATCTGTGGTCAGAAATAAGAATTTAGAGCATTCGAAAATCGCTCTAAACTATATTAAAGCAAATGTTACTTATCCCTTTCACAAGCCATATTAGCGACGCGAATACGTAGGTACTGACCAATTTTTGAAACGTGGAAGATTGTAGGTGTGTAAAACACAAGGCCACTTCCAGTGCAAGCATTTTTAGATCGCTACTGCCCTGTGGCGCTCGGCTGTTCCCTTTTAAAGCTTAGCCCTTTAACGTCATACTCTGCGAGATAAAGGGTTACCTTCTGCGTCTTTTTATATTAGTACCGGTAATATTACAGTGCTTTAAGAAAAGGTTAGATAGAAACATAGATGGATAGAATAATCTTTACTGTACACCAAAAATAATGTAAAGTACATGTTATTAATAACAGAATAATATGGGTGGTTTTATCGCTATATGCTATCTTATACAGACAACCTATATATTCACTTTTGATTCATAATAACTTCATAAATTTGTAAATAATATTTACTTTTTTATCGGACTTGTACCGTCTAAAAACTGCACTTGCTTTCCCTTGTCCTATACTCACGGCCATAGGATGTCACTAAGACATTTGTCACGACCATGACGGGAGATTGTATACCTACCTAATGTTTCCTATCACTATGTTATTTTAATAACATAATTATGAAAGACAAGAATGGAAATAACACAATGTTAAACGACAAGAATAGCGAAGATTTCAAGATAATTGCTAGAATATCTAGCTGAAATCTTTTTCGTCATGGAAATCCTCATGGACTTTTGCCGCCCGGGTAAGTCGACGGGGCGAGTCGGACTTCACCCATTGTGGGTGACCTACCGACTAAGACCACAGGGTATTTTCGCCTCACCACATTTTGCCAGGGCCACGGGAGCGAGTTGTCATTCCTCCTCGACCTCAGCAGTGTCGAACTGAAACCTTTTTTTTTTTTTTTTTTTTGTGCGTGTGGAAAATCCTCATGGACATCCGCCGCCCGGGGAAGGCGACGGGGCGTGTCGGACTCCACCCAGAGTGGGTGACCTACCGACTAAAAACCACACGGTGTTCCCTCTCGCACCTACGTCGGGGCCACGGGAACTATGCATTCGTCCGCGGCCCCCGACTGGTGATGGCCCGCCTCTGCGGGCCCCGCCGTGTACGGGGGAGTCAAAACTCCCCCTCCATCCTAGAGGGGCGCACGTGGAACACTACGCGCCGCCGCCTCGGGTCCGGTCCCAACATGGAACAAGGGGGGGCAGGTGGACATCCCCGCGGCCACCGCCCCCGGACCCATTTACGGAGGCTGGAAGAGGGCGTTGTCTGCCCTCCTCCGACGGCCCCCGGTGCGCCTGCTGCGGATCGGGATGGTTTCCCTCTCCCTTTCCGCAGCTTCCTTCTGCGACATGACAGTTTCGCAGAAGGAAATCACTGCGTCCCAAGACTCTTCGCTGCCGACCATAGAACGAACGACGGCCGGCAGCGACAGGTCGTCTCCCACCTCAGCGACGAGGACACGGCGCGGCTCCTCCCAAGCTGCACACTCAATGAGCGTGTGCAGCGCCGTGTCCTCCCGACAATGGACGCAGTGATGGCACCGGGCGTCCGGCTCCCTGCCTATGCGACACAGGTACCTGCCGAAGCAGCCGTGCCCCGAGAGCACCTGCGTCGCCCGAAACGTCAGGGAGCCGTGCCTCCTCCCGAGCCAGCGCTCGAGCACTGGCCGGACCGCCTCGATAGTGACGAGGCCGGCGGTAGGGCGTGAAAGCCTGTCCCGCCATTCCGCCACCAGGACCCGCTGGAGCTCCTGCCGGCGCAGCGATAACTGCCGCTGCACCGGCCCCGCACCTCGCGTCCGCTCCTCCTCGCGCCACAGATGGAGTGTCGCGAGGACTTTTGCCTCCAGGTCCCAGGGCGGGGATCCGGCCAGTGCACAAGCCGCCTCGTAGGAGATCGTGCGATAACCGCGAATGACCCTGACGGCCATCGCTCGCTGTGGTCTTCTCAGCGTCGCGATACTGCGGGCCGTCAGGTCGGCCGCCCACACCGGGGCCCCGTAAAGGGCCATGGATCGCACGATCCCCACGTACAACCGCCTACAGGCAGTGCTCGGGCCTCCAAGATTGGGAAGCAGCGTTGAAAGCGCGCCCGCCGCGCCCATCAACTTTGGCGCCAGCCGCAGGAAGTGGGGGCCGAAGTCCCACCGGCTGTCGAGCACCAATCCTAGGTACTTCATGGTGGACTCGACAGCGATCCGAGCCCCCCCCACCACAATATGTGATCCCGGCGGCGGCGCCCGTCGGGGGCCATGAAAAGCGATGGCCTCCGACTTGTTGAGGGCCACCTAACTTCAACTTGACATTCTTAAAACTCCTGACACTTGTTATCCTTTTAGTAAGGGTTCCTCTTGTTTTTGAAGCCGTAGTAAGCGATATATTTTAACGATTAACCGGTCTTTAAAATAGATCTTAATGTCGCATTATGGAAATGTAACATAAAATGTGAATGTGGACTACCTACTCGGTTCGTTAATCGTGAACAAATAGAAGTTAATGACCCATCCTGAGTTACCAACGTGTGACGTCACCAGGATGAGGTCACGGAAACTGCTATACCAACTCCTTTAATTCTTTATTTAAATGGAAAGCCGCACGAACCTAGACTTAACTTAATGTAGCAAGTTTTAAACGTGCCCGGGTTTTTGCTCTTAACCATCTTAATTATTTTATTCCTTCCTGACCCTGCGGGGTTATAAATGTTCTGCGTTAAGACTAAACGGATGTAATTTCGAATTTGCATGGCGAATGACGCAATCAGCGCTTTTTCTATAAAAAAAACAGAGCTTTACTGAGAAGGAATTAACTCAAAATTTCGATTATATACAAATCACGCACGTATTTTATTACATACGAATTGGTTAAGGAATGATTTTTATACCATCTTATTCAGAAAAATAAAAAAAACCTATTAATATTATTATAACTTTAGGAACGTATTTTGCCTTTTGTTGGTTTTTTGTATATCAGTGGTTGCAAACGTCATTGTCCTTGAAAAATATTTTCTCATCGTATTTTAACATCATTCGAAATACGAAACTATATCTTGTTACTTTGATTCGTTTTGCTTGGACAAACTGTCATTTGATGTTCCAAATTCAAATTGAGTTTGCTTTCCGATGTACCTAATGATCACCCATACTTTAATTATTACAACCTTTTTTATATATTTAGAAAAGTTCAAACCGTAAAAAAAAACTTTTCTTTCTTCTATAGTCAAACCTTTTCACCTTTTTTACTTAGCGTCATTTGCGAGCCACTTTTACATTGTTGCTTAGGTACCTACAGTCGCCAGCAGGTCAAGGTATACAAAACTGTCAAATTTCTCCAAACGATTTTAAACCTTAAATTGTTGAAGATAAAGTTCAAACAACTGAGAAAATTTGACATTTTGTGGTAACTTGATGTGCTGGCCACCATACATATGGTACCGTGCTGTATAAACTTAAAACAATAACTTTGTTCGAAAATATTACAGCTTAGCTAAACGATTTTTGTAGGATACTATTTTTAATCGCCATATAATATGTCTGCGTTTTCCGCAACATTGCAGTAAAAAAATAAAATTTTAAAAGCTTTAATTACATTCGTTGTTAACGACGCGCGACGGTTTGAAATGCCCGTGTGGTTTGTAGTTTCATTAAAGTTATTCAGTAATTCAGAAACTGTTCGGACAAAGCAAACACTGTATATAGTAATAGCATTAAGGTATTATTTACAGTACCTAATATCTTAGAATATTGCATAAGTGTCATTAAAAGATCCACAAGGCGTTGACATGATGGAGTTCCTTATCAGATTTTTACTTATCATAAAGACGAATACCCATAGGTATTTAAAATAAAAACTTCACCCCTTATTGGTGAGCTCCTTCAAAGGTCAGGTGCGTAGTACTCGCAACCGGCGCGTGTATATGAAAAGATGTATGAATGTGGAAGAAGCGAAAGAGGTAGGTATGCAGTAGGTACCTAAAGAGTCATAGCAAGTAGCGGTCTATACCTAGTTTCTGCCAACCCCTGTGGGAAAAAGGCGTGATTGTATATGTGTATGTATGTTTGACATAAAAACTTTTCCCTAAATTACGCAAGGATGCTGAGTAAATTCATTGAACTCCCAAAATCTAGAGAAGCATTGCGTAACAACTTATACCAATTGTAAGTGGATTTTACTTTAAACGGATTCAAAGTTTTAATTCGTTGCCTGTATTGTTTTCTTCAATAGATAGCGCTTAATTTCAACTGTCCTCAGGTGCCTATTATGAAATCTTTCCCTTAACATTTACGAAGGTTATGTAAATATGTTACATTTCAGATCAAACAATAAAACATTAAAGACACACCTAGGTTCTTAATTAAACGAGAACGTAGCAATTAGCAAGTTGGGTAAACGGATCCCAGGGATTACTGCATTACACAAATTCAAACGTGGACGTTCAAACTATTTCCACCAAAATTGGAATTAGTTCCATATTGAACTACCTAATGATCTTACATTTTTTTATAAATAATATTCAAAAAGAAGGTCAGGTGGGTCCGAGCAACCTTTTTTAAAAAAGGAACATACATGAACTGGCCACCTTAACACGTTTCGAATTATTAAAATAAAAAAGTATTTGTATTTTTTTTTATACTCACAAACGGCATTTAAATATTGTTTAGTGTAAATCAGCCAATTATTTTCTAATCAATAATACTCCTTGTTTCAATTTTATAAAATTTAGGACTTGCTATCTTAGCTTGCTATTGATAGTGTAGGTAGGTTCTTTTTAATTAGTCTGTGGTTGTGATTAAAAACTGAAGTGCATGGATGCTGCAGCACCTAGTCATCGCTGACAAAGTCCCTTAATCAGTATTCTCTGTTTTGTGCATGAAGTTGCTATCGTTCTCCTGTCTTACCTTCCTACCGTTATTACACCCTTCTCATTGTATTACTTTGTAACACAAGTATCATCATTAACGCGTGTGGCGAGGACACGCATCATGTATTCATAGCCTTCTTTATTACGGGGCGAGATGCCCATTCATAATAGCAAATAAATTGGGAACATGACATCTGTATAATGCAGAAGTCCATAGAATCCGAAATTAAATAAAAAGGTGCACAAATGAGGGTACATTTTTTTATTATCTTTATATACTATTTTTATTTTATTTTTGTAATTCATTTAATGATACTGTTTCCTCATGTTTTTACAAATATAGGTACTATAAAATCGATATAAAATCTGTCACCGATCTCACCGGCAAGAAATTTAAAAACTATGTTAAATCTGTTCTTGTTAAGAAGGCATATTATAAAATCAAGGACTATGTTGATGAAAAAAATGTGTGGTGTCAAAATACAGATGCACTGGTGGTCTCCCTGGCACCCTGAGGTTACCTAGTCACTCACAATTTTCTATTGTATCGTTTACTAGAACTTTATGTATATAGGAACTGTAAATGTGAGTACATTGTAGCCACTTATGTCTAAGTAGTTTATAGTTAATATATTTTGATGATGTGTATTATTTCACATATGTTATCTGTTTTAGATTGACATTGAGTTCTCAGATTCTGAGAACCTTATTCTAATTTTAATCCTGACTTCAGGCTAATTATGACATAAGCCTCCGATGTACTCACATCCTGTTACCGCCAGAGTGTAAAGTGAATAATGTAACATCTTTTATTTTAAAAGAGTGTCCATGGAGTTTCTTGCCGGATTCTTCTCCATAGGATCAACCTTTTGGAACCGTGCAACTAGAGTCAATAACGTTTCATAAACGCTTGTAAAAGCTTATTTGAAATAAAAACATTTGATTTGATTTGATTTGATTTGACTATCTCGTATCTCTCTTATGCATGAGGGGGTATGGTTTTGAAGCCAATCGTTGATCATTCCTTTTAAATAAAGTTAAATATATCTATCCATTTTTTTTTCATTTGGAGACTATGCGTTGAAGTGGTAGGAATTCCTTGGTAGATATCGTCACGTTTGAATAATTAAAGCGTCATCTCTCGAGACGTTCGGTATCGTCCGGTGTAGTTCGGATATTGTCGTCAATCGGTGGTCGCCATAGCCAATACTGTTTTTTTAAACGTTTGGAATGTCTGACGGGGTGCCCTGACCGCACACTTTTTTATGGCAGTCTTAATTAAATACTCAAAACACGCATTTATCTGTCTAAAACTTTAAAACGCAAACAAAAATAAATACTTAGTGAACGTTGATTTTTTTTACCACATAACTTTTGATGTATAAACTTTGGGGAGAAGTACTTTCGTTTTATGAACTTAATCTGTGATAAGTGCAAAAGTCGCGTTTGAAATAAGAATATACAAAATACGATTCGACGCGGCAAAGGCGTTATTTCATAAAAATATGTCGACGCTTTTTCCTTCCTGTTTTTTATGGAAAGTTTCAAAGCGGCTGTTTATCGTGGTTACCATAAAAAGTGGCGCTGTATTTTCTTGTAGAAAGTGTACGTACCTATTGTGAATAGTAAGGCACGATTGACCAAAAACATTAACTGTGTTTGCTATTTTGCTATACGCTCAGATTAGGCAAATAGGGCTATACGTATACTATGAGAACATTTTCAGGTATTCTTCAGATAACACCAGCGAGTGATCCTATGTCTAAATTTGGTAGCGATCGGATGCCGTCGAGAGAAACTTTTCATTGTTATGTAGTTTGTGATCATTACATTGTTCAGTGAACACAGATATCAAACTGCATTCAATCTCGCAAACTGTGCCAATGTAGTCCCGGTACAAAGTGGCGGTGACGTCACAGCCGGCCACTACGTTACTTGTTAGCTATTATTCTACCTATCTCCGATACTATCAGGGTTGTGAATTTCATATAAAATTTTGTTTATAAGAATATTTATGGTGTGTGCTTTGAAAGAAACAAAATAAAAACTTTTTATGGCAATGATACCATTAGGGAGATATGGTCGAACGCCAAGCTTTTTTGTATCAGTTTTTATAATTATGCACAAGCCAAGGACGACGGTGCATTTTCTTGATATTACCTTTGTACCTATTACTACATTTTTATTATATTTTTTTGTCTGTTCAATAGGCTCGCCCCCTATTACAAGGGACCTGCAAGCAGCGAAGTGTGGGTGTACATTAGTACTTATTGCTCTGCATTATCCTTTGGGGAGTACAGGCGTGATGGTATGTTTATGTTTACTTTATTTTCTATTACATTCTTTTTATCTCATAAATGTACAAAATTGTTTAATTTGTGTAACGGTCTCAACATTTTTACGTTGTAATATGGTAGGAAGCGGAACAGCCCGACAACGTAATTTCTAAGATATAATAAAAACATATTTCTTTTAAGATATTTTAGTGAAGGAAAATACGACCGCAGGCAGGATTAGAACCTGCGTCTTCTGGTTAAGTACACCAGAAGCTATGACCGCTAAGCCACCCCGAGTCCCACCCGCCTAGTCGAAATTTGCCTTCACATTTTTAATTTACTTACGTCTTAGAGATGACGTCAGTCAACTCGTCACGTAGATACTTGCATGGAAAATATTTAAAAAATACAAAAAGATATTCGTTTTTTTTATTCAAAGGCAGAATGTAGTTTCCTATTTTATATCATTTTGACAGCCCTATCTTAAGAGGTAACAGGATGTAAAGTAATAACTTTTGTTTGACCCGTGCCAACTTGCGATAGAATTGGTACCCTTTAGCGAACTTTGACCATATCGGGCAGTACTTATCGACGCCAATCTGAATGAAACAGTTAACAATGTTAAACTTGTATACTTTATGATTGATTGATGGCACGTTAATTAAGGGATTCTAAGATGGAGTAGCTTCTAATGAATGGCAGTAATTATAATGCCACGATTTTATTGACCATACTTTGCCCGTTTTTTATTTTGGGCCTCAGTATTAGGCCGATATAATTATGACCATAATACATAAGTATAATTATATAAGTCTATACCAATATACTGGTTTCTAACACTTACGCGAATATTAGACATTGAAATAAAACTACTTTTTACGGATTTTATCGCGTTATATTGATATTTTTAAATTCCCGACGTTTCGGATCCTTTACAGCATCCATGGTCACGGGTGGACTGAGGTGTTGGTCGTCCTAATGTCTAAATGTGTTGATAATTTTGACATTAGGACTACCAACACCTCAGTATCACCTCAATATTCTGAGAGGCGACAAAATGGGTTCATGTTGATGATGACACTAACAATACATTTCAGGAATCTTTAATCTGCTTTAATTATACGTGAAGAGATTCAGGAATTCATTAAAGTCTAGGTTTATATTAATAATATAGTCATACTATACCTCAACGTTAATAATATTTGTCGTTTTAATAATGAATTTCCACGCTAAACGGTCTTTGAAATATCGTATACTAATTAATTACGAAAGCCATTTTCCCTCTAACCGATGGCGTAAAGGAAAAAATCTAAAAATCTATTTAGCGCGTTCCTGTGATTTTATATAGATACCTTCGACTTATGCTGTCCAACGATTGGTTATATATTAAGTAAAGTAATTAAATGTACATTTAAGGGGTATTTTGCTACTAATTTAACCTCATTTGGATAACGAGAGGCTTAAGTATTTAAAGGTTATGTATCTACATAGGTGACATCTCTGTAATCCCTCGGCTTTTTGCTAATAGAATAGAATATAATAGAATAATAGGATAATGCCCTGGGTTAAATAAAAACGAATAATGTATGTAATTTTATTTTTGGTATTCATTGTTACGAGTAGGTAAAAGGAGGTTCCTAAAATTGGTCTACTTTAAAGTCATTAAAAAATCATCAATAAATTTTATTAAGGTTGATTGATAAGGTAGATGGAGTGGTTAAAACTACCAAAGACTTAATTTGTACCAGGTCAATGGCAATAGGATGGACCTATTTACATGGACCTAAACATGCGAATTGTGGATGTGCCTGCATTAGTACCTACACCTTCTTCATTTTACAAAGAAAACAGGCGTTGTTACAGAGGGAAAAAAAGTGTAATATCGAATTTTGTTACAAAAAAACAGGAAAACAAGTTATTTGTTGTGAGAAAATATAACTATATTAAGCAGCACCCCCACTAAACCTTGTTAAAAATAAACAAGATAAGTACTTACGTCTACAGGTACCTTGTTTGTAGACTTATCGCTGAGCATTCGATCTCCCAAACACAGCGCCTTAGGAATTCAATTTGGGAGCTTTTAACACGTAATGGAATTTGCCGTGTCTCGCCAAAACAACTGTGTTATGCTTGTACGATAGTTTCGGGACAAATAAGGTTTCATGAATTGTGATATAGAATACGTTTGGAGCATCATCATGGACCGCTTGCTACTTAGGGAGGCAGGGTTTATGTCAGAATGGTACCTATAGAACCACACTTGAAGAATTCCCTTCAAGATTCCCATCTCGGCAACATTCACTTTGTCATAAGGACTAACATCATGTTTATATTCCCTGAAAGGTTAGAAAGGGTTGTATTGATTGATGTACGCCTACAGTTCATCGTTATTATGAGAGTCATTGCTATTGTAAATTTAAATGTTTTATAGGCCATTTTTACACTCATTTGTGAAATTTTAAACTAGTTACACAGTTCCAAATTGACAGGCCGGGCAGTCGGAAAAGAGCCGGCATTACTCGGCATTTTATTTACAATTTTAATTTACCAGTTATGTGAAAGATAAGAATAGGTTTGGATCAATATTTTTCTAACCTTTCAAAAGGATAAAAAATATAAAATGATTGCCATAATGGTAAGCGCTGGCCCATCCCACTCAAATGCAAAAAAATACGAAGAGCTCCATTTAAATAATGTTCACTGAACGTCAGCTTTCAAGAATTGTCATCTATTCTTATCGAACAACAGCCTACGAAGCTGAATACTACTATTAAAGCTGTAATTCAAAGGAGTGATATCTTTGAATGAAATACCGTTAATGACAGTGAAGATAGCGAAATGTCTAGCTAAAATACAATTTGGAGATCCACGTGAAATGTTGGCTTCATCAGAAATGTCAAGTGTACACTCCATTTCTAAGCTCATCAATTCTTTAGCAAGCGTAACGCAGTCATTGATGTACATTGCGCGTTTGGGATCAGGTATGGCGAGGTTAGAAATAACATACTGACATATACAATATACCTACAACAATCGTTTTTAATTGTAGCTAAGAAATTCTTATTTCATTTTTATATTATGGTTGAGGATCTGTTCAAATATGCATTTCTTAGCTCATTAAATTCATTTCTGAACGGATCCCGGTAAATGGCAATAGGTTCGCCTCCTATTACATGGGGTCTAAACCATACCGGCGAAATATGGGTGCAACCCTGCCTAACCCTTCGGGGAATACAGGCGTGATCGTATGTTCTATTAACCATGATAGTTCGCATGTATCTTTATTTATTTTTTTGTTACTATATAGCTTATAGCTATGAACCCGGTACAATTCCATACTCCAAGCAGATGATTTACTGCTAGATGAGCTACTGATTTTTTGTTTAAGAGAAAACTAAATAACACTGCTCAACCTTAGAATCGAATCGGATCCATAGCCACGTCGAGTACCACTAGACCAATTTTGCTTTGGTAAAGTGATAAAAACACAATCTAGGTATAAATAAATTCCACTCACTGATGAAATATGCATTTGACGACCTCAAACAAGATGGTCGATGGGAGCCGTTGGATGCTGACGGCATTTGACCGGTCGTTATGGAAGTCTGTGAGGGAGGCCTTCGTTCAGCAGTGGACTTCACTAGGCTACTGTGTTTTTTTTTAATGGGATAACACGGCAAACGAGCAGGCGCCCTACTGGTTGGTAAGTACTCATCGCCGACCATGGACATCTGCAAAACAAAAAGAGTTGCATATGCGTTGCCGGGCCTGTTTAAAAAAAAGAGAGGGGAAGGAGAAAAGGAGAAGGAAAGGGACTGTGCCTCCGTCGCTCCACACTCAGCGTACGAAACGCAACAGTATACTGTTACTTGACGACGATATTCTGTGGGAGAGTAGTACTTCCCCGGTCGTGTCGACCAAATTGATGGTAATTAATTATGAAATTCCAAAAACTAATGGGAAAAAACAGCAGGTCCCACAGTTCCACCTAGCTTATCAAAAACATGATACCAAAGCGTTAATGTATAACAAACATATCAGGAATTGCAGTAGACTCAGTGAGTAACAATATTGCTATGATACGTAGTGAGAGGCGCGGCCCCTTATCTCAGATCTAGTGAGCGATCGATTAGGAGGTAACGGGTGCAGGTAGACATACGTTAATTAACCCTCTATTGTTAGTGTTAATATTGCTTGCTTGATAAAGTGGGCACGTGGCCAAAATATGGTATGTTGACTTAGGTTCGGTTAGGTTTGCTAAAACTGTCTCATTAGTCCGGTGATCGTAAGTGCGAAGGCTTCGCAAGAGGTCCTGGGTTCGATTCCAATGTCGAGCAAAGTGTAATTGGGTTTTTCTTTGAAATACTTAGTAGCATCTCGGGATTTAAATTTGTGCACCAAGCACAAATCGAATCTCTAATGGCAATAGGTTCGCCCCTTTTACATAGGACTTAAACATATCGGTGCGCGGGGGACTGTGGGTGTAGGTTATTGCTGATACCTGACCCACCCTTGATGGGCCGGCGGCGTCTAAGTGGGTCAGGTAACAGCTATAACCGACTGTAAATTTATATGCCTCTGCCTAATCCTTCGGCGAATATGTTACTTAAATTGCTTTTATTTTAAATTAGGAGAATCAGCCTTAGATTTCAGAGTGCTACGCACGAAGACGGCTACGAACTAGCCTACGAGCGTAGCACGCGTGACGGAGGCATTGCTACGCCGAAAATGTTATTGTGACGTCATATTTGAGATGTCGCCGCCGTTATGACGTAGACGGACCGTGACATTGAATGACTGGTGGAATATTGTATTTGTATTGCTTAATAAATAGACGAGGCAGACAATCTGCGTTTTCTGTTGGTTTAGGAAAAACAGGAATTTACGCCTGGGTATTATTTTTAGGGTTCCGTACCCAAATGGTAAATACGGGACCATATTATTAAGACTCCGCTGTCCGTCTGTCTGTCTGTCCGTCACCAGGCTGAATCACATGAACCGTGGTAGTTAGACAGTTGACAATTTTCACAGATAATGTATTTCCTTTGCCGCTATAACAACAAATACCTACTAAAAACAGAATAAAATAAATATTTAAGGGGGCCAACTACAACAAACGTGATTTTAGAGAGGTTTTAGTATGTGTAGGTACGTACCTACATATACTAAAACCTCCTTTATATAAATTATAAAGGCTATGAAGTAAACTTGATGATAACTGACAAGCTCAAAGTATTATTTATACGAACAAAACAATAAATCGTTGTGGATTTTTTACTTTGTAAACGAGAAATGACAGTTGCCATACTAAATAAAAAAGACCTTATCGCAATCCCTTTGTGGAGTTTGGGAGGTATAGGGTATTGTTTGGATTTATATTTTTATTATATTATAGTATATTTATAAAGTTAGCTTAATTAGGTAGTTCACCAATATAATAGTGGAATAGATAAAAAATAATAATAGTTACAATAATAGTTAACAGTTTTTTTCTCTTTTTCTTTCATACTTGTTTTAGTAGTTTTCATTTCTTTGTTTGTAATCTGTGGAAAATGCAGTGGGTAGTGTATTTTATAAGTTTAGGCATAATAAATGAATGTGAATTTATAGTACCTATGCTACTGTTTGTTTTCCCTTATAAAATAAAATAATAAAATAAAATAAGTTATCATATTGTAATTCGGTTTATTAAATGTGGAATGCTTCAATGGTCTTCTATAACAGTCGGAAGAGCGCGGGTGAATTTGAATTTAATATTTTACAAGATTGATAAATAAAAGAAAGAAAATAAAGAATCTATACACACTGTGACTGGATGAGGAAAGCCGAAGATCAGGCTCTCTGGCGTTCACTAGGAGAGGTCTACGTCCAGCAGTGGACGAATACCTATAGGCTGATGATGATGATGATGATACACACTGTAGTCTATACCTTGTAAAAATATTTTCATTTCATGAAGTAGTAATCATCCACGTCAAGTTTAAAAGAAAAAAGTACATTCATCAGGTATATCCGATATAAGTAGACGCCAAAGTGTACAAAAAGCCTATTCAATTTTAGGTCAGTGTATTGGACTGGTGCCCCTTTGCATACCCATATGGCCATTTTAGCCCATCATCAGCCCGTATTCGTCCACTACTGGACGTAGGCCTCTTTAAGTGAACGCCACAGAGCCCGATCTTCAACTTTTTTCACCCAGTTGCTTTCAGCTGCTTTCTGCACATCGTCACTCCACCTGGCCAGCGGGCGTCCTACGCTACGTTTGCCTAGACACAGTCTCCACTCGAGAACTCGTAAGCTCAAACGGTTGTCGGTTCTCATTTTAGCCCCTGTTACCAAATGATTCTGTCAGGGTACCCCGGACAGTTCACTTATTTCGTAATATGACGATGTACCGTCATATATTATATTGTGAAGCGTTACGGGACAATTCGGCAGTCTTTTGTTCGTACCGTCGAGGGTGCTGGGGTATACAGAGATAAAAAAGCGTAATCAAAGCGAACTCGGTAAGATCTCGAATCGGAGAGCAGGCCTCTTTCGCGCAACGTGGAGCCATGCAAACGGATACTTAATTTTATGTTCAAAAGGTTTAATTTTCTGTGGCTAAAATCTATTTCACTCAAGATAAATGAAATAAGTTAAAGAGACGAGTTTCTGCAGCTGTCTTCAGTGTCCATCCTCAGATTAATTGTAGATGTATCAAAGAGTTATCAGAACTTTGTATGAGTGGCAAATTATAAGCAATCGGTATACAGGTGAAAATGTAGTAGGTGAGAAACAAACATTCTCTATTTTTGTACCCTTATAGGGATATTGTCGACTTGAGAATCTTTTATTTCAAAGAAGCGAAGGCTTTCAGGCAACTCGAAAATAGGTAGGAATATAAGTTATGCATGTGCCAATTATAAATCTTCATAAATAAAAATATTCCCTTAGGAAAACATTATATATCACATATTTAGCTATATTGTATTCAATACGATCGGCACGAAAATAATTTTATTCTTCACAAAACTGAAGTCACCATTGGGACCTTAAAGTCCTCTATTTTCGTGGCCACAAACGTCATACCCAGCCGTCTTTCATTGGTCGCTTTGAATATCGTAGCCGTGTTAAGCTACATACCGACTGGCGACTTTTGTGCCTCGACACACATCTTGTACAACCTCGTCTTCAAGGCACAATACAATTTCAATAGCTTACTGAAACTCTTTTGTGTGAACATTGAGATTTTCAAACGAATTCAACAATGAAAGGGAGCATTGTGTTTGATGCTTGTCGTTAGCGTTGTAATTATTTTGATACTTTGTTACGCTATAGGATCAAAAAGTGCTTCTTTTAATGTTTTAGAGTCTTGAGAGGAAGGCACGAAAGATTTTTTTAGTTTCTATTGTTTTTTGAATGCTCAAACTTAAAAAATACGTATGCGAAAACATTGAAAAAAAATAGAATAAAAAAATATATTAAAAAAATCTACTGAAAAGCATGAAACAAGCAAATATTGCTATGACACAATATTGTAGCTAAAGACGACTTGATCGTAACTTTATTTTAAAAATTCTTATAGGTAAGTAGTTTTTGAGCTAGGATTTAATGTTCACACAAAGCATTACGCGTAGTGGGGTTAAAAAATTGGTAGGTATCTACATTATAATATCACTTAATTTCAATAGTGGAAAGAAACCTTTTTAAAAAATACGCTATCAAGTGTTTGTACGTGGGCAAAATAATAAAAATTAACGCTAATGGAATTAATCCATATTCTAGCTCGCAGAAATCGCAAAAACCTCTACCCTAAAATAAATGTTACCTTGTAATTTTATCCTACGTTTGTATGAAAGCGCAAAAGAGCTCAGGTGTAATTTATCAGCTAATCCTTTTCTTGTAAGTAGGCACTTATTCGTATCTAAATCGCGAAGGAAATTCCACCGAAGTTGTGCTATAAATTCAAAGGATCGCCTAGTTTCGCCTGGCCGGGTGCCAAGTCTTGGAATCACACCTTAAGCTGTTACACTAATCTTGGATTAGCTGTGGCAGTTCCGTATGGGACTTGTTATTTATTGGTTAGATTTGTTTGATAGATCTTGTAGCAGGATGTCACGAATTCATTGATTTGTCGTAACCATGGATGGCACTTTAAGAACATAGCATAACATATCGCACCCTTATTACAATACTGTCACTAAACGACATTTTTCAAAAACTTATTTTTAACTCAATCTACACGTAGATGGAGTTAAAAATAAGTTTTTGACAAATAATAATAATAAGGGTGCGATATCATCACGCCTGTATTCCTTGAAGGGTCAGCCAGAGATATACAGTCACCATGAAATATATCAGAGCAAACAGACTGTACATAATTATCTGAGCAACAAGAAAAACTAAATCATATCTATGAGCAGCGTCACAAAGAAAGTTCTAGAATAAACACTAAACACGACGGATGTTATTCAGACATGTATTTTATCCCATTGAGATAAAGTTAAATTTCTCTAGTTGCTCAGATAATTATAAACAGTCTGTTCACTCCGATATATTTGATGGTGACTGTACTATGTACATACACATGTACTTAATGACACATATTTGAAAAAGTATTACTGGTTGAGACAGATTTCTAGAAACTTCATCTAAAAGTCTAACATATTTAAACGTTAAGTCCGTTAATCCAGTTCTTATTTGTAAATAAGAACGTATTTTTTCCTATATTTATACAATACACGGTGTGTTTCTATTGTGTTGTGTATATTTTAGTCTTAATGTCCCAAAGTTAAATACACACTCCACAAATCACAATTAGACACAGCTTCAACGAGATATGTTGTGTGTGTCAACGAACATTATATTTCACATATATAATTGTGATAGATTACTGGGCTCACAGCGTAACACATCTGACATAAAATATGAGGAAGAAGAGTTGGAAGCTCACGCTTTTTCAGCTTGATATTTTAATCAGTGACGTATACAACATGTAGATATAACATCACTCCTGTATGCCTTTCAAAAGTCTCCTAGAGAAAGCCTATTGTCATTAAAAAAAAGAAAAGCAGAAAACCCCAATAATATTTTGTTCGATCTCAGAATCGAACCAGAACTTCTCGTTTTTTAATGGCATATCTCGGCAAACGTGCAAGCGAGCTTCCTGATGGTAAGTAGTCAACACCGCCCATGGACATCTGCAAAACCAAAGGAGTTCCAGATGCGTTGCCGAGCCTATTTAAAAGAAAGAAAGGGGAAGGAGAAACAGAGAAGGAAGAGGTATGAGGGAGGAATTGCTCCTCCGGATTCAGTAACCGCACTTGTGATACAGACTAAAAAATAATTACGCATCTGTCCTATTTGAAGGTTAAGGACAAGGAGATCAGCAATAAGGTTGGTATAAAAAGATAAAAAGACGTTTTGTATTCAAATCTTAGCTCCAAATACAAGATTTTTTCTATTAAGATGGTACTTTTATCTTTTTTCGATAATCGAAGGAGCGGATTAGAATAATACGGATCATTTATGAAAGATAAACTTAAATTTTTGACATTATACTTATTGTTATGGAATACTTTTGTATTTTTATTATAAACTTAGTTTTCCGCTCGCGGCTTCGCCCGCGTGGAGTATATACTTCTTGTCATTTTACGGGATAATAATAGTGACAGGCTATTATTATCCCTAGGAATAATGTAGCTTTCTATTGGTGAAAGAATTTTTCAAATCCTTCCAGTACTTTCAGAGCCTATTCAATGCAAACCAACAAACAATCAAATCTTTCCTCTTTATAATATTGGTTTAGATAACAATTCCTGTATTCTCTGAAAAGTTGGGCAGAAGTGTACTGAAGTATAACAGTATGATTTTATTTTTAATTAGGTTCCATGTAGCAGGGGCGAGCCTAATGCGATTAACTGGATAGAAATCGAAACTCGAAGCACTGGAAATGTGCTAATCAAAAAACCCAATGTCACTTTGCTCGACCGAGGAATCAAACTCACGGCAACCACTATGAAAATGTTAGTATCTTAATGTTCTATAAAAAATAATATTATTAAGTACTTCACTTATTTGAGAAATCTTTCTAATTACAGTAAAACGGCTGAAACATTTATTTTATTGAAATGATAAATATTCTTTAAGTGTGATAAATAACTATTCTAAACTTTTGCAGACGCTCTCTACAACTTTTCAAATTGTCTTCAATTTAATAATAAATTTATTAAAATTAATTCATAAAATTTATAAAAGCGTAGCGCTACGTGCCTACGTAGCACCTATTACGCCTACGCCGTAGCACTACAACAAATCTACATCGGCTACGAATACGAACACGACAATGTAAAATTGAAATGTAATCCATTGCCGCCTGGAAAGGGGAAGTGGGAACAGAAAACTGAATTAGACGTCAATGAATATATTTTCCGCGCGAGCAAGGTCGCGTCTGCGTGTAACAGAATGTGTTATATTTTAATAGGAATAAAGCGCATGAGAGACTTTGCGACTCTACCAATACTTAATATTAGCGGTAACATGGCGTATTTTGCAACTGCTATTGAGAAATTCATTAGGTACTAGGTTCGATTCTCAAGTATTACCCAACAACATCTGGGCGCATATACTAGGCTAATAAGGTATTCTAGATTTAAGCTATAAATTCTATAAGTGTTACTGAATGATGTGATTGATGTGCCTACTATATTCCAAATAGCCACATTGATGATGGCACGAATGACGATGAGCGATCGGTTTCTATGTTACAGGTCACGGGTTCAATTCCCGACCGAAACACATATTTTTATGGTTACTAGTTTTTCTGAGTCTAGGTGTTGTGTACACTGTACATGTCTGTGATAAAAAAGTAGAAATAAAAACAGTTCACATTCAACAAACTATCTACACATACCATCACGCCTGTATTCCCCGAATGGTTAGGCTGAGGTGTTCTAATGTACACCCACATTTTGCCGTTAGGTATGTTTAGGTCCCATGTAATAGGGGGCGAGCCTATTGTCCTTAACCGGGCACAAATCCAGACACCGAGCTGCTACTGAAAATGTCATAGAGAAACACTGCTCGACCTAGGGATCGAACCCAAGACCTCTAGCGTAGCATTCGCGCTTAGGACACCTAGACTAAAGAGGTGGTCATAAATTATCGACCAACCACCTTATGATGACACAAGTCGGAGTCAGAACTGAAGCGACAAGTCGTCGTTGTTTTTTATTAAAATCCGCAAATCGACACATGTGTCAAAAGCCTTAGAGAGCCGACGCCTTCGCTACTATTGGAACGTCACTCTTCGCTATTTCTGAATGAAATAACTTGCTTGTAATACGTTTTCTTTTGTATTCCTACGTATTCTGTGATTGTGTTTGCTTCTAAGAAATCTATTTTAACTTAATTCGGTGTGAGGTGACAAATAGTCTTGCTTTGTCATTGATGTGGGCAATAAGATACAAAGAGTATAAAGATAAAAGACATAGTTTTTTCTTGTCAAAGAAATTTTAGTCGTAGAAGCAAATCAAAAACATAATGTTTTCGTATCGTCGCGTCGTATTAAAACTGGGAGTCCGGACTTATCATTTTCTTCGAGACACAAAGGGTTTTCTATGTGTTAAGCACCTTAACCTAGCAGATATGTTGATCGATCTATCCTTCGAAAATCAGTGTTGCCTATAAATTGGGTTGCGGAGGTCTGATGGCGGTTGCTTCGTGTAAAATACTATTCAGCTGCATCTGCTTAGATTGGGAGTTAACCCCAATAAGCGGCAGTAGCCTAATGGCTAGGGCGTCGGACTTGCGATCATATGGTTGCCGGTTCGAACCCCACCCAAAACACTACCGACGTGAACCAACTCGACTTAGCACGAGGGGTTAACAAGAATATTAGTAATGTGTGAACCACATTGCTAGTAAGGTTATTACAAAAAAAAAAACAAAAATTTTGGGAAAAGGCTAAGAGAATGATGATGCTAATGTTTTTTTTTTTTTTTTTCAAAAACGACTGATTAAGGAAGTAAGACGATACAATGGTAGTTTGACGAATGGATGCTTAACCTACAACAAAAAGCCATTACCATAGTTTAAAACAGTGTCTATTGCATACTAACTATCCGTGCCGGTACGGGAAATCGAGGAACTAAAGTGTGTGCTTTGTATTGAAATTGTGGGAGTTTGTATTTGTACCCGGTTAATGGCAATGGGTTCGCTCCCTATTACCTAGGAACTAAACATAACAGAGATCGTGGAGTACGATACACTTCTGCCTAACCCTTCGGCGAATAAAAGTGTGATGGCATGTGAGAAAAAAAATACAAAGTGCCTTTGTGGAAACAAAGGCTAACAAAGCAAGCGCTAAAAGCGGTTCTAAATAAATTTTCCATGTCATGTTACTTTTAAAATAAAGCCATTACTGTACCTTACTGTGACTTAGATTTCGGAAAAAAACTGAAAATAATTATTTTTATTTGAATATGTGCCTAAAATAAAAATATGTAACATTTAAACCGACCTAAAAGTTGAAAACATGACTACGTCACGACAACTGGCTGCGGGCACGCCATAATCATTATCACACAAAGGGAAACGTTTAAAACCAATTTAATCCAGTTTAAGCCGGATGGTTCCGGTTTCAACTCGTTTATTCCGGTCTACAGCTAATTTCTCCTTTACGGGTGTACTCTGAATACTATGGGGCAATATTTTATGAGAATGTGTAATTTTATGTGTTACACGTTAATTTGTATGGTGGTTAGGCATTAGGGGATTTTAATAGGATCTTTATTGCATCCTGAAAGTTGTCGACCAACTGATTTAATATGCATGTATATGACGTCACGTTTATGGTGGTTGCTCTTTGTTTAATAGGTATTGGTGTATGCGAGTGTTTTTAACTGCTGGAAACGCACGAATTTGGATGCGTTCGGTAGTTATATTGCTGGAAGTCTAACTATAAATCTGGTAAGACATAAAAACATAAAACTATGAATATCCAATATTTTAATTGGCCAACTTTACGAGAGCACAGGAACGGTCGTTAATTGGACATATCGCATGACGTCACAGTTTTCCGACGGTATCGGATGCCGTCCGTCGCTAGTAATTGACACGTAATAAGATCATTCTGCCAGAACCGGTGGCTCAGAAGTGTCCAATATTTTGGTCGTTAAATCTGTGACGGATCGTTCCCGAGTCAGCGTGTTGGAAAAAAAGTTGTTGATGGTCCAAATGTTTCGTGACACGTTATTTGTGTCAAAGACAATAGAAGCTGATGACACGCCTATAGTGTCATCAGAAAACGAATACTATTGTTTTACTATTGAAATAAAACTACTTTTTACGGATATTATCGCGTTATATTGATATTCATTATTAATTATTAATTCCCAACGTTTCGGGTCCTTTACAGCATCCATTGTCACGGGCGATAAAATCTGTAAAAAACCGGTCAAGTGCGAGTCGGACTCGCGCACGGAGGGATCCGTACCATTACGATTTATGACGTATTAAAAAAAAACTATTTACTACATCTCGTCCAAACCAATTTTCGGTGGAAGTTTACATGGTAATCTACATCATATATTTTTTTTAGTTTTATCATCCTCTTATTTTAGAAGTTACAGGGGGGACACACACATTTTACCACTTTGGAAGTGTCTCTCGCGCAAAATATTCAGTTTATGACGTATTAAAAAAAACTATTTACTAGATCTCGTCCAAACCAATTTTCGGTGGAAGTTTACATGGTAATCTACATCATATATATTTTTTAGTTTTATCATCCTCTTATTTTAGAAGTTACAGGGGACACACACACATTTTACCACTTTGGAAGTGTCTCTCGCGCAAAATATTCAGTTTATGACGTATTAAAAAAAACTATTTACTAGATCTCGTTCATATCAATTTTCGGTGGAAGTTTACATTGTTATGTACATCATATATTTTTATTAGTTTTATCGTTCTCTTATTTTAGAAGTTACAGGGGGGGGGACACACACATTTTACCACTTTGGGAGTGTTCCTTGCACAAACTATTCAGTTTAGAGAACAATGATATTAGAAACCTCAATATCATTTTTGAAGACCTATCCATAGATAAGCCACACGCATGGGTTTGATGAAAAAAAAATTTTGAGTTTCAGTTCCAAGTATGGGGTATATACCCCCAAAATTTATTGTTTTTTTTTATATTTTTGTGTGAAAATCTTAATGCGGTTCATAGAATACATCTATTTACCAAGTTTCAACAGCATAGTTCTTATATTTTCGAAAAAAAAAGGCTGTGACACGATCGGACAGACAGACAGACATGACGAATCTATAAGGGTTCCGTTTTGCCATTTGGCTACGGAACCCTAAAAAGTAGTTTTATTTCAATGTCTAATAGTCGCGTAAGTGTTAGAAACCAGTAGTTTTACTACGTTTTAATATTTTAAAAAGTATAACCAACAAAGTTTCAATGAAGCTGATTATATCACCACTCTCGGGTATAGAGAAATCCTTGACACGCCTGGCGTGTCGTCCAATGATGATCATCCAAAACACGATCTTTTTGGATAATCATTATGGTTTGGATCATTTTGACAAAATACCATTTTTTTACCAGAGAAAAATTGGTTTAGTTTTAGCCGGCGCGAATATTGTTCGATTCCCAAGTTGAGAAGTGTTATTAAGTTTTGCCTGTTTAAGTTGATGAATATCTGTGAGTACGGCAAGAAGCAAACATGCCATAATTAAAAGACAACAATGTTCATAAACAAAATCGAGATACGATAACACTCATTAGAATTTATATAACAAAGGAACGGATTGTAATTAATAATCTGACTATAATATCATGTTGTAAATTCAAGTTTTGATATGATGAGATTTGTCTTTATGTTCAGTTTTAAAATAAAAAAAATACACAAAAGAATAAATATATAAAGAAATTTATAAATATATAAAGACAAGGGCGTGATTTTTAAATATTTTTAAAAATAGGCTAACGTAACAATTTACAGAACCAGGATTATATCAGGGCAAACACACAATAATTTACACGTTATGATCGGACATAGATTCGACTTCACTATAACATATATTAGCGGCCCAGTGTCTGACATTACGTCCATGACAAATGTCCGTCACCTCCTCCCTGAGAAAAAGTGAGCGAGTTTACGTATCGGCTTGTCTTTTATACAAAACCGACAGATGTCACTTTAAGAATAGGCGGGTATTCATAATAATTTCATCACTCTGCTAACAATATTATATTAGGAATAAATTATCAGGACATACCTATTACTACGAATAAATGTTTAGTTTCTGTAAAATATGTGGATAAACATATATTACATACACTAACAAAACTCGGTACGTATGTTTAGAAGCTCACAATCTCTCATAGACTTATCTCTCTAGGCTCATATATACGAATATTGTGCAATTTCAACCGTATTATCATACGGGTCGACTTGATACCTGCTTTTTTAAGTTGGTTAAACAAATGATATTATAGTATATATATACATAGTTAGTATGTTATCTTATCTATCTCACTCGGAAGAGTAATTCCCTCGCTCGTATAATTTTCCACTAAGTAATTTGAATTTAACAATTGTCCATGGAATCAGTGTATTAAACGATAAAATTTTATACTTAAAAAATTAACAGTAATTCAACAGGGTTACAAATACAACAGTAGAGTGGAATTCTTTTGACGGTTTCAAGCTTCGAAAAGTTGAATGACCTCAAACAATTCTTGACCTTATATAAAGTATCGTAGCTTATAAATTGTCCCGTCTTCTTTTTCGGATTTATTGGATGCGCTTACAAGCACAAATCTCACATGCCCTTAGTTTACATTTAAATCCGGAACAGCTATCAGCAGCGTCATACAAATTATTTTTTACGTGTATCAAACCTTGTGTGTATCGAACCGAAGTGTATCAAACCTTGTGTATGGAACCTAGCGTGTATCGAACCTAGCGTGTATTGAAATCCCATCAAAAACATAACATATACAAAAATGCGCAAGTCTCGCAACGCAGTTCTTCTGCCGTGAAGAGTTGTGAAATAACTGTGTTCCAAATTTTGAGCTTGAGGGTCTGCTAGAAATATTATTGCTCTAATAAAAACGTCAGGCGAATAAATGCAACAAGATTGTATATCTACAAAACGGAACTAGAAATGCCGAATGTCAGTTTTTCCTTGCTTTATAGGCTTATGAAGAACTGTGTTAAAAATGTTGAGATTGAGGGTTTGCTAGAAGTACCTTAGAATTTTGATGATCGGCGAGTTAGTGAAAAAATGTTTGAAAAAACTTTGACATGCAATATTTTCCAAACTACTGGTTTAAATTTAATGTAATTTGGAAATATATCTAGCTAAATAATGCTCTCTTGGTCACTGAAAAGTTAGGCTTCTAATTTTTACCAAAGCAAAAATTCGGAAAATTGCCCGAATTGCTTCGAGAAATGGATGGTACGGCCGTGCCTTTTTTTGCTCGACTTGGCGGGGGCACTGCCGTGCCCCCAGATTAGCGCCACATATTTTTTTAATTTAAAAGATTTCTAATATTATTTTACTGTATTTCTACATACCTCCTACTAAAGGTCTTATCACTGGGTTATGTCACTAAATTACCTCATTATAACACAACATAAAAAAAAGATTCCTCTTAACAACTTGGTAAGTAAGTATTTAGTATGCCAATGTTATTGAGTTTAGAACTAAGATGTCAAGTTAGTTAGCGTTGTAGAAACTTCCTGACTACAACTATTGACAGCTTACATAACTAGAGATCTCTTGGTAATAACTATAAGCGGAATAGAATAGAATTCATTTATTGTTATCACGGGTCCATAACACTACATAGAAGGGTCTTAATTCTAAAGTAAATTACAAGGGAAACAATTTTCGAATAGTACTGAGATTTATATGATGGAAATTAATTTAGCTACCTCATTAGACTAGTGGTTCCAAGCGCGACTACTATGCTAGAGGTCCTACGTTCCATTCAGAGGTCGAACAAAGCGTTATTGAGTTTTTCTATCAAATTCTCAGCAAGTTAAGATTTGTGCCCGGTTAATGGCAATAGGTTCGGCCCCTATTACATGGGACCTAAACATACCGCCGAAGTGTGGGTGAACTTTACTACACCTCTGCCTAAATCTTCGGGGATTATAGGCGTGATTGTATGTTAAGTTGTGAAATACTTTTTTTACTTATAAAATATATCACTTATAACAATAGGCTCGCTCGACGCTCCCTATTACATGGAACCTAAATATACCGGCGAAGTGTGGGTATAAGCTTGTACAGTTCTGCCTAACCCTTTTGGGAAAAAGACGTGATGCTATGTTTATGTAATAATTTCGCAAAATATTGAATAACAGTATATTTAGGCCAACAAATTGATATTGCCTCGGGTTGGCCTGTCTTTCGCAGACTAGATTAAATTACTAACACTAGACGTAAGTTTTGTATTGTTACTAACAAACTATGGAAGGAATTCCGAAATAGATATTTATTATTATTATTTAGGCCGCATTCTACCAACTCCAAATAAGTTCGCGTGAAATTCCTTCGTGGTACTTTTTTTTATGGGATAATTCGGCAAACGAGCAGGCGAGCTACCTGATGGTAAGTAGTCATCGCTGCCCATGGACATCTGCAAAACCAAAGGAGTTGCAGATGCGTTGCCGAGCCTATTTTAGGAAGAGGGAGATGAAGGAGAAAAGGTGAAGGAAGGGAACTGAGGGAGGAATTGGGTGCTCCACACTCACCGTACGAAACGCAACAGTATGCATACTGCTATTTGCCGTCAATATTCTGTGGGAGGGTGGTACTTCCCCGGTCGTGCCGACCCATTCATGCTGGCAAGTAGACATGCTAGCGAGACACTACTACTACTAACCTGTTCCCTTTTTAGTGAGTAGCAACTATTCTGTAATAATTATTTGTATCTGTGTTTGCTTGGTTAGTGATTTTTATTTATGTGCATCGCCTACCCGCAATTTTTTTTCTTTTTCTATACGCTTGTTAACAAAACTTTAATTGTAAATCTTGTTTCTCAGTAAGTGAATTATTGTTAATTCTTATGAGGAAATAAAGTCCTTAAACCAGAGAATTATTCGTAGATGGTGAAACGCTGCCTTAATTGTATAAACACGGGAGTTACCAAGAAGATATTTCCAAGACAGTGGTTCCTCCAAGTTTGAAATATTACGAAGTAACAAACTCCGACTGAGCGGGACTACACTCCAATGCTTACATTAAATCGGGTTTAAGAATATTTCTAATACTGTACAAGTTATCTCTATTAAATGCTTCATTATTCTAGTGGTTCTAAGCGCGACTGCTACGGTAGTGATCCTGGGTTCGATTCGGTCAGGCAGTGTTATTGTTTTTTTTTACAAAATTCTCAATAGCAGCTCGGAGTTTCGATTTGTGCCCGGGAATACAGGCGTGATTGTATGTAATGTTATGTAAATACTTATTTTTTATGATGATATTTTTCAAAGTTCGATTTACGTTAAGAATAGGTATGGTTTTGTGTCTATCCTTTAACTCCTATTATTTTTTTAAAAAGAGTATTATTTCCAAGGAGTTTCCTGCGTTTCTTTCTTTACACAGGATTTACAATTTAGATCAGTCTAGCATTTCAAAAGTTCGTCTAATAAAGGTCTGCTGGAAATAAGATATGTTTTGCCCTTTTACTAAAATCTGCAAAAATGAACACCATAAAGATTAAACAAGTTCCATAATTTAATTTAATTCCTTTCGAACTTCGTTCAAGGGTAGTTCTTTTGAGGCTCCCACGTATAAAACGCAATGTTTACCTACATATAAAGTTTTATTTTATTAATCATTCTAATATTAGAGAAGCGGCGGTAGCCTAATGGCTAGGGCGTCGGACTTGCGATCATGTGGTTGCCGGTTCGAAACCCACCCATTACACTACCGACGTGAACCCACTCGTGATACAAGCATTTAGCTTAGTACGAGGGGTTAACAAGATTACTAGTAATGTGCGACCCACATTGCTAGTAAGCTTTTTTTTTTTATAAAAAAAAAAAAAAAAAAAATACTAAATCATTCTACATAGAAAGTAACTCTGACTGTGTGTTTGTTTGTTACATTTTCACGCCTAAAGTGCTGAACAAATTTGGATGAATTTTAGTATACACATATATTGAACCTTGGAGAACGCTACCTTTATGTCTTTAAAAGTCGTTGGGACGCGAGCGGAGCCGCGGACAACTACTATAACAAAATATTTAACTAAGGTCAGGTGATCGGATGTAACTGAGTATGGAAATAATTACATTAAGCTCTCGACCAAACTATAGTGTTCAACTTTCCACTTAAAATACGACGTGGTCAAATGCATTAGTTTCGATACTTTTAAATTAAATTAACATGGCGGCTCTAAAACTGTATCAGTTAAAGTGTCGCTAGTGTAGCATTCCAGAACACAATTTTAAATTCTTTTGTTTTATTCATTTGAATTTTAAAAGTTGAAAAGCTTTGTGTTGCGTTTATGACGTGTTAATGAAAATAGACTGCATGCTTGCAATGGAAGTATAAATAAATATTCTCTAATTTAGTGAGTAATAATTTTAATATTATAACTATTAACGATAATTACCTAATATATGACAAACAAGCGGTGTAACAACCGCGCCGGAATTCCTTGAAGGGTTAGGCAGAGGTGTACTAATGTACACCCACAATTCACCAGTACCTTCAAGCGAGCCAATTTTATACAGCTATTGCATTGAACCCAGGACTAGAGGTCCTGGGTTCGCAGTAGCAGTAGGAATCAATTATAAGGCAAATCAATAATGCAAGGAGTTAATATGATGGTAATGCCTTTCATCTGTGGAGGAGGTTTCTCTCTTTGGATCCTCCAATAAAAAGTAGAATCCTCCGTCGCGATCTGATGAGGTGCGTTTCTATATGTATATCCAAGTTGCGCGGTAAATGCTGCTTTTGCGATTCAGGTTTTCTTTTGACGTAGTTCCATAATAGTGCGCTAGATGTCTACACATCTAACATGAAAGTTCTACGGGACTAATTAAAATTTCCCGCCGCACCACCGAAAACTGAACTTCGCCGCTTCTATGTTAAGGATCATAGGTGTACCCTTATAACATCAATGTGATATACTACTATTGTGGGCAGCCAACATCATTTTCGGGCATGAACAAGTTTTTTTCTCATATTGACTTTTCAAAGTATACATTCTTATGGTTTAATTGAAATTTATAATCATTTTTCGAATCCTGCCTGTAGTAGAATTTTCCCTTCACTAAAATAACTTTATAATCTTAGCATGGAAAATGCATACAAAAATAGAAAAAATCCTTTTTTATTTTCTTTTTTTAAAAAAGCTTACTAGCAATGTGGGTCACGTACTAAGTAAGCTAAATGCTTGTATTACGAGTGGGTTCACGTCGGTAAAGCAAAGGGTGAGTTTCGAACCGGCAACTTCATGATCGCAAGTCCAACGCCCTAGCCATTAGGCTACCGCTGCTATTTAAAAAATGAAATATTTAAATCGTTTTAACTTTGACATTTATCAATTTAGTTATTGCAAAGAGCGCACCTACCTACATGACATAAATTATTATATCTCAATGCATCGTCCACTTTGTTCTTTATGATTACTGTTTTTTTAAGAACCTGGTGCTCGAAGAACTTTCCAAGTAAAAAGTTAGCTTTCGACACAAAGAGTCTGTGTGTAACAGTACCAACTAGTTGAAAGGAGCGAGCAGCGTCGACGAAGTTGTGCTGTAGTTAATACAACCGCACAAGTGCAACGATCCAACTCATCGTAATTTAATGAAGTTTATTTACCTTGCATATTATTTTAGCTGTAGACGATAAAAAATAATATAAAGAAGGTATGTAGTACTTTTTTCAACTTCAACGTTGCGCCTTATGCACCAAATGTTTTCTTAAATCTATAAGGACACAAAAAGCTGAAATAAATAATTATAGGATTTTAGAGTTTTTGTCTGTTGGTCTGAAAATTTGCCACACTATTAGTGGCAAATTTTCAAAATTTCTTACCTAACTGTGAAGCGTCCGTATATAATACTTCACTACTGGAAGCATTAATAGGAAATATTTCACACTCTTCTATTCTTTTTTTTTTATGGGATACTCGGCAAACGAGCAGGCGAGCTACCTGATGGTAAGTAGTCATCGCCGCCCATGGACATCTGCAAAACCAAAGGAGTTGCAGGTGCGTTGCCGAGCCTATTTAGGGAAAGGGAGGGGAAGGAGAAAAGGAGAAGGAAGGGGATTGGGAGAGGAATTGGGCCTCCGGCCCTCTCGCTCACCGAACGAAGCGCAGGAGCGAAACGCTATTACTCGGACGTCGGTCTTCTGCGAGAGTGTGGTACTTCCCCGGTCGAGCCGGCCCATTCATGCTGCGAACAGCGTGGCCCTACCACAACACTATAAATTATAATAATCCTAAAACTTCATACTATCCTCTAAAAGCATGCTCAGAGCTCAGACTCTCTTAGAGGCAACATTTCATAATAGTTAACGTTCCCGTTTGAATATGGAACATGTATATACAAAGCCGGAATTGTGAGACGAAGTGTGCAACGGAAGACGAGGTGGAAGCTGCAGGAAGCGGCGCGGGCGGCGAGAGGCGGCCGACGTGCACACCGAACAAACAGAAGTGTTTGCAAATTGAAATTCTCTGAGAAAACCAATACTATATTGTAATATAGTACCATACCATCACGCCTGTATTCCCCGAAGGGTTAGGCAGATGTGTACTTAATGTATACCCACAGTTCGCCGGTATGTTTAGGTCCCTTGTAATATGCCCATACCTAGACAGATCCCCGTCTTGTTTGGTATGGGCACGTGATGACCAGGGATGAAACTCATGTGACTGGAAGAGAATGTGGAGGGATGGAGGGTAGAGGGAGACCAAATAAAAGATGGACGGATGGTGTTAAGTTAGATATGATGGAAAAAGGATTGAATGATGAGATGACGACTACCATGGATGAATGGAAGAAAAGGACATGCTGCGCCGATCCCAATTAAATTGGGAAACGGGCAAGAAGATGACGATGTAATAATGCGAGCCTATTGCCGGGTACATATCCGAACACCGAAATTATTTACATACATACATTCCATCACGCCTGTATTTCCCGAAGGGTTAGGCAGAGGTGTACCAATGTACACCCACACTTCGCCGGTATGTTTAGGTCCACTAACCGGGCACAAATCCAGACTCCGAACTGCTACTGAGAATTTCATAGAAAACCTCAGTAACACTTGCTCGACCTGGGGATCGAACCCAGGACCTTTAGCGTAGCAGTTGCGCCCAGGACTACTAGACCAATGAGGCAGTCATAATTATTTATTTATTTAATTTTTAATCATGTTTATTAGGAAAGGTTAAAACAATCTAAGGTTATGATTATTACTCATTACCTATACTGTAATGACCAGCTTTTTAACATAGAAACTAACTTTTTTAGTATCGTAAGAATGCTGCTGAAAAAAAGGATAGCATAATAAAATATTTCTCGACCTGAGAATCTAACCCGGGACATCAAACTCATAAGCCGCGTATGCGACCATTAGACAAATAAGGTCTGATATTTTCTATTTTTTACATTTCTGCATTTCTGTAATAATTAAGAATAAATTTTCTACTATTGTAATAATAAAATTACCCTTACCTATATAAATCCCCAAAATGTGCATAGTTATTGAAGTTCTCGTGAAATACATTCAAAGTTCACACCCTAAGTCACCAGTTATCGCCTCACTGATACCATTCTGTAATTACAGTTAATTGCAGACTACTGTCTTTCTCAGTATCATTACGACATTCTATGTATCTAGACTTAGTAATGAATGTTGTAGTAACGCTAACGGTTACATGGTATCGATTGAAACAAGGGCAACATTACCATTTACTTCAAAGAATTTTTCATTAACACCTCTTATACGGTGGCCAGCGCATCAAGTTACCTCATAATGTCAAATTTTCTCAGTTGATTTTGAACTTAATCGTCAACATTTTAAAGTTTAAAATCGTTTATAGAAATTAGACAGTTCTGTATAACCAGGGGGCCTAGACAATGTTACATTTCCATATCGAAAACGAAGTTAGATTAAGTTATTTTAGTGAAGGAAAAATACGACCGCGGGCAGGATTCGAACCTGCGTCTTCTGGTTAAGTACACCAGACGTGGCATCGTACGACATCGTACTTGCTGTAAAGCATGTCATGTTCGTTGAGAACCACATTTTCAACAGATGTCACTGACGTCGCCTAAAAGACGTAAATTAAAAATGTGAAGGCAAATTTCGACATGGCGGGTGGGGTCGCTGTGGCTTAGCGGTCATAGCGTCTGGTGTACTTAACCAGAAGACGCATGTTCGAATCCTGCCCGCGGTCGTATTTTTCCTTCGCTAAAATAACTTAGTAATCTTTGCATGGAAAATGCCTAAAAAATACAAAAAGGAAGTTAGATTAATCTGAAATGTATGGAATTGTCATAATCTTTCTATATGTCACGTGATGAAATTATGTCAAATCCATACATTTCGGATATTTAACTTCGTCATCGATAATGAAGATGTGACATTGTCTAGGGGCCCTGATATGCCGGCGACTGTACCTATTAATTAGTATTATAAAGGTGTATATGTAAGTGGAAGGACCGACGGTTTAACAACATCAGACTAAATTTAGTCTAGTCTGATTGTATTTTTTAGGCATTTTCCATGCAAAGATTACTAAGTTATTTTAGTGAAGGAAAAATACGACCGCGGGCAGGATTCGAACCTGCGTCTTCTGGTTAAGTACACCAGACGCTATGACCGCTAAGCCACTGACAGGCGATGTCACTGACGTCGCCTCAAAGACGTAAATTAAAAATGTGAAGGCAAATTTCGACATGGCGGGTGGGGGTCGCGGTGGCTTAGCGGTCATAGCGTCTGGTGTACTTAACCAGAAGACGCAGGTTCGAATCCTGCCCGCGGTCGTATTTTTCCTTCACTAAAATAACTTAGTCTGATGTTGTTAAATCGTCGGTCTAATTTCCAATGGTACAGTTTGTTCGAAATAAGTAAGCTGATCGGAAGTTGTCTGCAAGTGGTTTAGAAGTGGTTAATTTTAATAGAAAGAGTCGGTGTAAAGATAATTAGAGTCGTTTATGTTTCACATTTCTAATTATTTTGTTTACTAATTTCGATATTTATGTATTAAAACACTTAATTATACGATTTTATCACCGCGGTAGTTCGGAACGGCGAACTTCCGATCGGCTTACTTATTTCGAACAAACTGTAGGTATTTAATCAAAGTTAGGCCTTACAGCGTGTAGTTTTAATTAAGCCTGGTTCCTCCCTCAGTCGCCTTCCTTCTCCTTTCCCTCCTTATTCCTAATGGTAGGCAGCTGCTTGGTAGTGTTTTGTGAACGTATCCAATTTGCGGGCGGTGGTTGCCACTTACCATCAGGTGGGCCGCTTGTTCATCTGCCACAGATACCTATCTTATTAAAAAAAAAGTATCGGGCTATCTCCGACGAAATAAAACAAAGAGCTGTCTACTTGTGCCTCTTCCCTTATTTGGTAAGAAGAATCGTCACCATGCACCATTATGTCAGCAGGATCCGGTTGTCATATGACACCTATGACAATCGTGTGTCGTATTTAAAAAAAACCCTCGACTACCAGTTTATCCTTAGGATATCCCATTGGATCGGTAATTATATTATATGTAGCCGATCCGAACGTAGGAACAAGATAGGGTGATGAACTATTTACGTAGATGAAGGTACATGTCGGTTTGAATGCAGCTAGCTTCACGGTAGTTCCATACCGTTTAATTTAGCGGAATACGGCCGCGTAGCGATAGATACCGACCTCCATGGTTCGCTAAAGTGTGTCAAATGTTTACTATAGTGCTGCGCTATTCAGCATTTGCTTCCTGCGACCCTAAGTCTAAGTTTACATACCATCACGCTTGTATTCTCCGAAGGGTCATGCAGAGGTGTGCTAATGTACACCCACAGTGACGATTCGAATCTTAAATCTAGAATTCAAATATTTTTGTGTAATAACTAGTTGTGTCTCATCTCATAGTTGGGTTTTATCTGCTTTGCCCCATTACTAAAGGTTGTGTCGTAATGCTTTCTTAAGAATAGGGTTATGAAATGCAAAAAGCCTTTTGGTTCAGTTCAGTTCAGTCCATGCCTGGAAGACATCGCACATTGCGATAAGGATGCCAATTGTACTTTAGTTTTAGTATGTCTGTCCTGTGTATTGTTATTTTGGTGTTTATTAAATAATATATAAGTAAATAAATAAACAAAAGAATTTTCCAAAATCCGACTCATAGTTCCAGTCCAGAGATTAGCGAGTTAAAACATACAAACCGTTCAACTTTATTATGTAGTATAGGATGTACATTAGTAACTTAAATTAAAACTACATTACTACATAGGCAGTCTTATAGAAATCTAAAGCAACAAAGCTTTCATTGGTTAATTAACGAACTGTTGTTTTAGCAAAACTTTGTGATTGGAAGCAATGTGAACTAGACCGTAGTCGGAGAGTAATTAGTTTATAAACGAGACAGCTAACTAAATATTATCGCTTAGGTACTGGTGGCCAGCACATCAAGTTACTACAAAATGTCAAATTTTCTCAGTTAATTTTGAACTTAAGTGTCAACAGCTTAAGGTTTAAAATAATTTGTATAAATTAGACAGTATTGAATAACCTGATGTGCTGGCGACTGTATCAGTGTTAGAAATTATGTTTATCTCTTGTTTTTTTCCCACATGGTGTCATTGGTGATAGAGGGGTTCGTGGCTAAGGTATTAACTGCGCTGATCAACAGATCTGAAAGGTTAATCTACACCAGCCACGGTCACTCTATGGATGGGTGTCCATTCTCAACACTTCGAGACCCCTCCGTGCCTCGGAGAGTACGTAACGCCATCGGTCCCAGTTGTCTTAACACTTGACAATCGTCAGTCGTAATCGAAATCCCAAATAGTTTGACAACCAGTCAGTCAACCAACTTTAGGTTATTGTCCGGACATTTAAGAGGAGTGTCCCTCGCGAACGCAACAATGTTGCACTGCAGGTTGACTGCAAGTTGTCGCTGTCTCTATCCCTCGCGATGCGAACGCGTGCCCGAGAGGAGAGACAACAATACATTTGCAACATTTTCACGCGTATTAATTATGTTCCGAATTTTGGAGATTACTCCTATAATATTGTTAATACGTAAAAAAAATTCTTGTAAAAATATATTCACTACATTATCTGGGTTTCTTTCGAATCAGAATGTTTCTGTATTGATACATTGTCGAGAAATACTAGCATAAAGTTGGGCCGTTTTTCAACGAAAATTGCCAATCTTTGAGCTCGTGTAACTTTTTAACCGTATATTGAAATGAAATTTTATGCTACAGGAACACGTATTTTAATGATAAGATTGTTACTGCAAAATTCCAAAGACTTTCATTTGTTAATATTCAAGATAAGACCAAACTACGTTTGTATGGAGCGCGGAGCGGATACTATCCTCTTAAAATGATGTGCTTCTACAACTAAAAAAAAAAAAAAACTTTCTGACTGTATTGACCGCGGAGGGGCAAAAGTATTTCGTTCCCAAATAATATCTCTTTTGTCACAGAATGAGTCTATCCAAACATTATATTGTACTAAGAAATGTCTTTCTAGTAATGCGTACATTTCTGGGTGTTTCTTGTAAGCCTTTTACAAAATAACACGTCGTGTCCGTTACAGGACAAGCCGCAACTATCTTAACACAGATGTTACCTATTGCTGAATGCTAGATGTGACTTAAGATGACTCATGTTTTTTTTTATACTTTGTTTAAAAATTTTGGTCAAATCATTTCCGATTCTTTCGGAACTAATTTTCTTTCAAAGAGTTTTATAGCTTAGCTTAAGAGCTTTAGCTTTGTCGTTTTCTAAATCATTATAATTATCACCATCACTTGAGGATGTACGGCTTCCAGTGATCGACAGAAAGCAGTTCTAATCCAGGCGATTCCAGCTCATTTCTTCTAATTAATTGTCACTCCACCTGGCTGGCGAACATCCTATACTATGCTTGCCTAGATGCGTTCTACACTCAATTATAAATTTGTTCAAACGATTCTATGAAAAACGCCACTTCAGCTTATTGCTATTTTGGTTATCTCTCGAATAACTTTATTGCGGATTTATTCCTCAGTGAGACTTCGAGTAATCCTCTCCTTAGTTTGATGCTTACTTGAAGATATATTCACTGATCTCTAGGCCGGCTGATTTCAGTCCCTTAGGTAGTCGGCCGTAGTCGGTAGAGAGTGAGATTTCTACAAAAAATGAAAATGTGAAATGTTTGAGATAAAATAAGCTAAGATTGACAATTTAATAATGGAAGTCATTTCAGACGTATTCATTATCTTTACCCTAAAGTATTAAAGTCATCGAGTCAGTGACGTGCTCATCCAGTGAAACAAATTCCACGAGCTAGGTACATAAATACAATTTGGTCCGTTCAAACACATTACTACAGCTACCTGTAACGAACGTTTGGGGCACGTCGAGCACCTTTAGAATACGGTACTCAACCCTCGCATGTCTTTAGTCAGGTAATATGTGTCAATCTACACATAAGTCGCTAATGCTCTGTAATTGTAGAGGGAAAGGTGTTGCCAGTTGTTGATTAAACTCCCGTTTGGGGTGGCAAATTGCCTGTGGAAGTTTGAGAGCATTTAGGACTGATATTGCCATACTCGGAGACATCAATTAATGTAGATAAATCATTAATAGCTTATACTCATATGTATTGGTTCACAGCAAACTCAAATACAGGTACAACAGGAGATGTGCTAAACACTGTTAGCTAACAATAAGTACAGTTAATTGATGTATCTGAGTGCGGTATATGGAGTCCCTAGTTATACTTATGTGGCAGAGAATTTTCTCTATGTAAAGTTTTTTGATTCGTGAGAAATTTAATCTCAAAGACTTATCGGAGCCGGAACATATTGCTTCAATAAGAGAACATCTTATAAAACTCTCAACAAGTTAATCGAAGATGGTTGATGAATTGTCAGTTAATCTAAAATGGCATAATTTCTTTTGCTGGTACACACGCCTTGTGTAGGCGTGTGTGCTATACGAATCCAGTATCGACTGACCTCGCATTGTAACCGCTTTCCGTAAAATGCGAGACCAGCCTATACTGGATTTCTATAACTTGATGTGAAGCCGTGTGTACATACTTAGTAAATGATTGATCAGAAATTCCACATTAATCAAGTCTTCTTCATTTAAAAAAATTACCGAAATTCGATTCTTTTTCTTCAGCAATACACTTTTGGTAGAGTGGTCGTAGTTATCATTTAGGGATTAGTGGCACGCTTGACAATCTGCCTCCATTCCTCACGTAGTGTTGCCTTTCTGGTGCACTCATAGAAGGGACTGTTTATTGTTGACTTTATTTGGTTGGTCCAACGTAAAGCTCGTTTGTCTTCAACATTGCCCTGCACAAGAAGCCGCTCTACAGAAGTAGGTATCTCCATGTCTCAATACATGCCCGAAGAATGTGGCAATTTGGGCTTGCACGACAGACGATCTTTAAACCGAAGATAGGCGCTGCTTGATGAGATGTACTAGCTGAATGGACAAACTAGTTTTTAACTGTGAACACGATATCCCAAACATTCTTCTCCCTACACCACATTTCTAGGGCAGTGATTATTTTTTTCTCATTTCACATTCTCTTCTCGAGTCTCATCACAAACCGTCGGGTCTTCAGGGAGTAATTTTTCACGAATCCGACGGATCCCTGGTTTAATTGCAGTGGAAGGGTTAAATCGAGTTCCTGAGGGGATTCGTTGGCAACAGTTCCTGTCCCACCGCAATTAATTGACGCTACCGGCCTCTTAACACGATTTACTATGGTTTTAAAATAATACTGAGCAATTTGCACCTCACTTGCTAGGTGAAAAAATATCTTATGCCTTATACTTATGGGGACTGAGTTACCTATATATCGCTGTTATTTAAGCTGGCACGTACACATGAAAATGTTTTTATCATAATGATGACCACCGCTCCATTGTTTCCAACGTCCGCCATTATTGGAGCCATCGAAGTTTCGAGAATTAATGTGCAGCAGTTTTAGTAGAGCTGGCCCATATTTTATTCATACATTTTAATGCGCGCCACTAAAGTACCTATTGCCCGATAAAAGGTCAGTGGTGATTTTAATAATATATTAATATTAATCACCTCATTTCTTTTCGGCCACGCTATAATGTTTTAAATTGCAAAGTACGTAAGAACATTTAATTATGATTCTGCGAGTTAACATAACATACCCTCACGCCTACATTTCCCGAAGGGTTAGGCAGAGATGTATTTATGTATCTACACCCGCAATTCGCCGTTATGCTTAGGTTAGGTCCCATGTAAAAAAAGGCGAGCCTATTGCCATTATCCGTGCACAAATCTAGACTCCGAACTGTAACTGAGAATTTCATTCAAAAATGCTATAACGCTCGACGTGGGAATCGATCCCATTACCTCTAGCGTAGCAGTCGCGTTTACAACCGCTAGACTAATGAGGCAGTCTGTTAAAACAATTATAAACCTAGTTTCTGTTTCCAATACAACTTTCACCAAGTTGAAAACAGCTGTAGGTATTACCTAAATTCATTAAAAAACAAAACTTACTTAGTAATACGTTGATTACTTTTCAAAACCATTAATTTTCTGTTTTGAAATTATTTAAACTTCACTAATTAAATGTCGACCGGTATGGTATAAAACTAAACGATACATTGTCTATGGATACAAGAAAATTCAATATAACATGCCATCACGCTTGTATTCCCCGAAGTGCTAAGCAGAGATGGGCTATATACCTACAGTTTGCCGATATCATGTAAGATTGCATGTAATATGGGCGAGCACAAGTGCAATCTCTGAGCTGCTACTGAGAATTTGACATTTAGTTCAATGCCGATTACCATTCATTAATTGCAAATTACAGTTAAAAAGAACTGGTTGTCAGGCTCTTCAGGTTTTTTTAAGCTTACTAGCAATGTGGGTCGTACATTACTAGTATTCTTGTTAACCCCTCGTGCTAAGCTAAATGCTTGTATTACAAGTGGGTTCCTGTCTATAGTGCAATGGGTGAATTTAGAACCGGACAGCACAAGATCGCAAGTCCGGCCCTAGGCATTAGGCTACCGCGGATTCAAAACTGGAACTTTGGATTATACTTATTCATATATTTATTTTGTGTGTGGCAGCCTATAACTGAGGCTACACCGCATAAATGTATATATCGCACCTTTAGAATTATAGAGACCTATTACAAAATTTTAGCATTTCCACTTCCAAGTCAGAAATGGACCTAGTACGACCAAACTCAAAACTCATAATACAGTAAAGGCCAAATTAGCTTACATTAGAATGGGACAAAGCTAATTTAGTCTTTCCTGTATTAAGAGTCATTGAGTTTGGTTGTATTAGGTCCATTTCTGACTTAAAGTGGAAATGCTAAAATTTTGTAATAGGTCTCTTTAATTCTAAAGGTGCGATATATTCATTGTATCCTTTGCATGGACTAACGGTGTTTGTTAGTTACATACCATCACGCCTGTATTCCCCGAAGGGTTAGGCAGAGGTGTACTTAATGTACACCCACAGTTCGCCGGTATGTTTGGGTCCCATGTAATAGGGGGTGAGCCTATTGCCATTCATCGGGCACAAATCCAGACTCCGAGCTGCTACTGAGAATTTCATAGAAAAACTCAATAACACTTTGCTCGACCTGGGGATCGAACCCAAGACCTCTAGCGTAGCAGTCGTGATTGGGACCACTAGACCAACGAGGCAGTCTAGTTTGTTAGTTGTCCTTATATAAATAAAATATTCGGATCTAATTTTTCAAGGCACGATGGGAGTCTTGATATGCTAACCCCGCGTTCCCATTGACGACAAAACGTGTTGCAAATATGTATCTAACTCTATCTTAGTCTCAAAGAGTGAGTGAAACAGGTAGCTATTTGCAACATGTGTTTTATCGTCAGTGGGAACGCGGTTAAGAATACCAACACAACTCAACCTTACAGATGTAACGGTCGCCGTAGTTATTACTGAACCATAAGAATTGATGACTGCATTGATAGCCTAGTGATATGACCACTGAACTGCGAAGTCAAAGGTCTCGAATTCAGATCTAAGCACCTCCTTTCGAAGTCATGTGCGTAAGTATTAAATTATCATGCGATTAAGCGGTGAAGGAAAACATCGTGAGAAAACCTACATGACTTAGAGATTTTCTCGGCGGCGCGGCGCGGCGGCGTGGCCTTTGAAGTCTGCCAACCCACAGCAGGCTAGCGTTGTGGACTATAGCATCCCTCTCGTTCTGAGAACAACATTCTACTTCCAAAACGACAAACAATATGTAATTTACATTTTCGTTTTGAAATGTACATTTTGTTCATGTAATTTATTGTGGTAATTTATTCATTGCATTATATAAACATGCCTATGTTTATGTAATGCAATGAATAAATTACCACCAATTGTTTCGCAAAGTTTTTCCATTTTTAAATATTTGTTGTTGTTTTTAATTATTTATGGCATTTGTTTTAAGCAAGGCACTGAATTCCCTACCACGAGACAGTTTGAAAAGATGTCTGTGCAATTTATTTTGCATGCGTCGTATGTATACAGGTTTGACTAGACGTTTCTCAACAGTTTAAAGTGTATATTTAAATTTAAACTGGCTTGAAAGAGGCTGTTTCCACACTAAAGCTTCAAAGGGACTTGTGTATTTATAGAATATTTAGTGACTGTATATATTTACTCCGCTGGCTCAGCTATTGGCTCGCTCTTGACTTGCTGGACAACCACAACTATTTAGATCTTTTGCAACGAAAGTGCTTTTAAAATAAAAAAGTTATAAGTACGGCGGTGTGTTTTATCTGCGGAACTGCGAAAGAAATCGGCCTCCTTACTACAGCCCCTGCAAGGTAATGACAACAGCATTTTACAATGACTGGACTACCCCTTCCAATGACATTGAATGGGGACAGTCATAAATCATTAGCTAAGCGGCGAAGTGGCGGCGGCGGCGGTGGTAGCCTAATGGCTAGGGCGTCGGACTTGCGATCATATGGTTGCCGGTTCGAAACTCACCCATTGCACTACCGACGTGAACCCACTCGTAATACAAGCATTTAGCTTAGTACAAGGGGTTAACAAGATTACTAGTAATGTGCGACCCACATTGCTAGAAAGCTTTAAAATACAAACAACAATATTTGTGGTAATATAAAAATGATTCAAAATAGTTTAGAATTCATACCTGAAACATGAGTGGAGCTGAAGAGACCGTAACGTTTGCAAATGTCAGTATTTTGGGGCTCCGAGCTGCCATTAATTCAGACTGCAGTGGAGGGCTCTCCACCCGACCCCGTTACCGCTGAAACTACTGAAACTTCCGATCCCACGCTGATAATTACGGTTCCGTATATATGTGGTTTAAATTGACTTCGGTTAAAATAGATCGGATTTTAATTTTATTTGCTTAAAGTATAATTGCAATGATAGCCTAGTGAAATGAACATTGAACTATCTTAAATAACATTACATATATGCCGGTTAGGCAGAGGTGTAAGTATTTTATCTACCCGATATGTTTAGCTCCGTTGTAATAGGGAACTAGCCTATTGCCATTCACTGGGCACATATCAAAACCGAGCTGCTACTGAGAATTACATTGAAAAAATCAGGATCCAGGAACCTGGATCTCTAGCGTGGCAGTGGCGTTTAGAACCACTTTTCATCAATGAGGCACCTGAACAGACTGGAATTGAATTGAAAAATTTGAAGAATAATCTTTTACTAGAGCACAGAATAAATACATAATAGTTATATTATACTTACTTATCTAATAAAATTGAGGAATTTGCTTATCTGGAAGCGCAGATCACTGGATATAGGTACCAGCCGGATTTGAAAAAAAAAATTTGACATATGAATAACATTTTTTTTTTCAAAGCCAGATTTAGCTATCAAGGTACATGGGGAAGTCTATAGACTATCTAGCATCACGCTACGATCCTTAGGAGCGGGTGATGCCGAGGACATTAGCTAGTCTAAGATTAAATAGGTAGTATTTTCGAGTTATGTAAGTCTGTGATTCTAATTATAATAGCTGAACGTAGCTATCAGAAACCCGAGCCAATCAACGCGATGTCAGCACAATATGCGTTAATTAGAAGAAGGCGGCTCGAGATCAAACGTCGACGTTCCTAGAATATTGGTGTTTGCTACCTGTGTGAATACGAATATCAAATATTGGAAACGTGAAATCTGCATGAATCGGCACGACGATCGGGGAAGTAGGTACTACCACAGTATATCGAGTATCGACGTCAAGTAGCAGTATGCATACTGTTGCGTTTCGTACGCCGAGTGTGGAGCGTTGGAGGCCCAATTCCTCCCTCAGTCCCCTCCCTTTTCCTTAGCTTGACAATGCATCTGCATCTCATTTGGTATTGCAGATGTCCATGGGCGGCGATGACTACTTACCATCAGGTGGCTCGCCTGATCGTTTGCCGAGATATCCTATAAAAAATCTGAACTTCTGTTGAAAGAACTTTATTAACTTATCGTGCAGTGAAAGCGTAGTGATATAACATTGAACCAATGTACAGACAATTTTATTATACGTTAATAAAGATATTGGAAAACCCTACTAAAAAAAAGTAAGCTGACTGACTGCCTCATTAGTCTAGTGGTCCTAAGCGCGACTGCTACGCTAGAGGTCTTGGGTTCGATCCCCAGGTCGAGCTATTGGGTTTTTCTATTAAATTCTCAGTATCAGCTCGGAGTCTGGATTTGTGCCCGGTCAATGGCAATAAGCTCGCCCCCTATTACGTGAGACCTAAACATACCGGCGAACTCTTTGGGGAATCTAGAGGTGTGATGGTATGTAAAATTGTGTTCACACGTTTGTTTGGGGCTTGGCGTTCAATCGTGTTTGCCGCGGGCCGAATCCATCAGGTTTGGTTACCGAAGTGGATTGCCCTTATGTTTGCATTCTCGGCTTCGATAAGTTCACATTGTAGGAAGGTCCCAGCCTATTGAGAGTACAAACTATGCGACTAAGGTGCGAACTTTATTACTTCTAAGGAAGTTATTTTTTAAATTCAATCATTAAATTCAGCATAGGTACTTATTGCCCATATTACTTAAGACTGCATCAACTTGTTTATATTGTAGCGGTGTCGGTGGTTGCTTAGTGGCAATGGCCGCGAAATACAAGTCGTAGGTTCGAAACCACACCGGCAGTTTACTTTGTGTTAATTATTTTATCACCACTGCTCCCACAACGGTGAGGAAAAGGAAAAGGATCGTAAAATAAACCGGTATGTCCTAGAACTTCCGGATTACGCGTACGTGAAGACTTCGAGCAACATTGCTCGAAGATGGTAGATTCTAAAAAAAAACAATATGTACTTTTTACTCAATACGTTTAATAATCCATTTTGAAGATTATTTAGAAAAAGGGTTTACGTTTGACGTTATTGTGACTTTAAGTTAATTCTATATAAGTATGATTAATAAGATTTATTGACACATTTAAGCCCAGACGTATTTTGGCCGATTTTAATATTCCCCGCGTATATTGCTCTCCTGTTGCTTGGAACCCGTAGCATTATATACTACTCTGGATAATCCTTCACTGCATTGAGGTATTAGGATCTCTATATACTTATTAGCGGGCCACATTGGAGGGGTATGCTTCTGAGGGCTCCATAATTAGCACAGTCGTCATTACCCGCCACTCAGCTAGCTTCAGGCACAACTGTGGGAGTTGTCGACCTAGTTCATGCTCAAAGTTTGTTGAATTATCTGACGGAAGATTTTTGTTTTACTCAATGCTTTAAAATTAGGTGAGCTTTTGCTCTCGACTACATGTTACCTTAGCGTACTCAAACAAATTACGGGCAAGGAATTCTCTAGCGGTAAGCATTAAAAATAGAAGCAAGAATGCTTCATAAAAAAAATCTAAGTGTATTAACGCGAGCAAAGCCGCAGGTAAAATGTTCTTATGCATAATATAAAACTTAAAATATAGAGATTGGCTAATTTAATAAGGGCACAATTTTTCTGAGAATATGTATACTTCCGAATACTTTATCTCTTTAAAACCGGTTAAGTTTAAAGTAAATAAGGAAATTATACTTAATTACTAACTCATTAATTAGGAAGGCTTCTGTTTGTACATCATTACCCATACTCGTAGTATAATACAGCGACTTCCCGTTATTAAGTTTAAAAAAGTAAAATAAATGTAAAAAGTTTTTATAGGTATTTAAATGTTATTTCAGTGAACATTCCTGTGAGTTACCTTGAATCTCATTCAGCTAAAGACTAGAACAGAATTTAATAAAAAAATATTTACAAATGTTGAGGTCTTGAGTTGAGCTTTTCGTTTTTTTTTATATTGCGGATTCTGTGAGTCTTTTGGATAATTGAGTTGAAATATTAGGATAAAGAACTTCGAGAAGGTCATACACTAATATTGTTTTAAGTAATCGTTTATAAAAATTTACTTGTGTGGTGTTTTGTCCAGTTTAGTGAACCAACAAAAAAAACTTAGATTTATTCAAGCCCATGACAGCACAAAATTAGTACCTAATTACTTCTCTTATGAAATTGAAATGGCTTACACAACTGCATACCTGGTAACCTAGACAATGTTACATTTCCATATCGAAAACGAAGTTAGATTAATCTGAAATGTATGGAATTGGCATAATCTTTCGATATGTCACGTGATGAAATTATGTCAAATCCATACATTTCGGATATCTAACTTATCTATATATATCTATTGTCTAGGGGCCCTGGGCCCCTAGACAATGTCACATCTTCATTATCGATAACGAAGTTAGATATCAGAAATCTATGGATTTGACATAATTTCATCACGTGACATATCGAAAGGTTATGCCAATTCCACACATTTCTGATATCTAACTTCGTTATTGATGATAACGATGTGACATTGTCTAGGCCCCCTGCTTATTTGATAGTGGACATAATTATTATGTTTGTAGGCCAGCACATCAAGTTACCACAAAATTTCAAATTTTCTCAGTTGGTTATGAACTTAATCAACAACAATTTAAGGTTTAAAATCATTTGGAGAAATTTTACAGTTTTGTATACCTTGACCTGCTGGCGACTGTACATTTCTTTGCTCTTTCTGAGTTTGTTTCAACATATCGTTACACAGGTTGCATGTAGTAATCGCAGGCGCCATCTAGTATTAAAAATCATAAACATTTAGAACATAATTATACACACTTAATTAAATTTTATCATCAGCACTATAAAAAAATATAAATAGGAAGCCACCTATTTTATACTCGGAAATGCATGAGCGCTCGCCATACTTCCGGCGATCCGGTCTTCAATCTTGATGAGTAACATTTTTTATTCAATGTTCATTTCCAGGCGCTGTATTTATCGTCATTGTCACTTGTTTTCTTAATATTTTGAAAAAATAAAATAAACAAAGCAAAAAAAAACAAAATAAACAATAATTTATGAAATGCCAAATCTCTGCGCAATAATATGGCCACGGAGGAGCTCTCCTTCGTGAATATTGGGCACATATTATGCGCAAGCAGATTTGCACTATGATGACGCTGAATGCCTGAACAAAATGTACCTTATTCGGTCGGAATACTGCACTTGCATGCAACTTCAAGACGTTTGGCGATACCTATAAAAAGCTAAAATTTAAAAAAACGCTCTTCCTATAAGTATTTATTTCTATCTAAGAAAATAGAACTATCTACATATTTAACTTCCTTAGTACGCATGGCTACACATCAAGCTATACAAAACCAGTTTACGCTGGCCTCGTATTGTAAAAGAAGCCTGTACAATGCAATTTCAGCTTAAACTGGTTTTGTATAGGTTGACCTGTAGCCGTGTGTACAAAAAAATTGCTGACAGACATGGTCCAAAAAAAAAAAAGCAACAAGAATCCACGTGGTCTTATTCTCATGTCGATTTGCCGAACTTTTTGTTACATTGGCATTTGCACTTTTACAATCATTTAAAAAATATATTTGAATTCCACTTTTGGAATGCTGTCGCTTTTTCTTCGTAATATTAATTTATAGTAAGTAGAACAAAGAGCGAAATATTGGGACTATTCTTAAAAAACTTTTTGTGTTGTGTATCTACGTACGTGGTACTAAATTTAATTTGGTAGTACCTGTACATAGGTACTTTTAGTTTAGTACTTAGTACCTGTACATTATTTTTAATGATTTAAATATAATTTTTTGGTGGTATGCACCAAAATAATTTTAACTGCATTTTAAGCGGTTTCACGACAAACAGTTTTGGGGATGATGGAGCAGCCAAATAACAACACTTGTCGTCGTGTAATATGAATGAATATTAACAAACAGATATAAACTTAAACTAAACTTAGTTACTCTTACATATCTAATACTTGTATGGATTAATATCCATATTCTGTATATGATAAATGGATACATATTTTTAAACATAATTGAGGTAAATAAAAAATAGTTTTACTGGCTTTCGCAATTGTTACATACATTGTTCTAACACCGATAAGGATGGTTTGGTCACGGGTTCAAATCAAAGTCGTTGCTATCCAAAGAACCGTGGTAATCGTTTATTTGATCGGGCAATTTGCTTTACAAATGCTGCTCCTATCACGTATTTGGTTTATCGCTTCTCATTAACAGTTGTAAGTAAGTTGTAAACAAAGCTATTAGCATCAACCGATAAAGTTTAATAATAAATATAATGCTCATGTGACATATGTTCTGTCACTGTCTCGCACGTCTCGGGTCGATAACCGCGGCAACCGCCGACTCGGCTCACGGTCGGCATGCCGAGCATGACCGAGCGCGACGCGGCACGGGGGCGGTGCGGCGCGAGGGGGACGCAACACACATTCGGCGCGGCAACCAATCGGCAGTGCTGGCGCTCCCTGCCGCGTACAACAACGCATTTGTCCCGCGCGATAATTTCCTGACAAACATTTTAATATAGGTTATCTCAAAATGGCTATGGAAATACAGTTAATCAACCAAATAGAGAAACATGAGTTTCTTTACAACTTCAATCTACCTGAGTACAATAGGAAGGATATGGTGGAAGAAGCATGGGCGAATATTGCAGCCAACACAAATATGTCAGGTAAGTACCTACCTACCTATGCCGCATGTATCGCCGTGCCGGCTCGTGACGTCAGTGTTGTGTTCCGTCTACATCGCGTGTTTCATTCAGAACTGTGATCTATTTATGATATTGTGCCCCACCGTCCCCGTATTGTATTGGATACAGTTTATATTGCGTCTTTGTTGTGTAGCTCCGTTTGATTCAATGCCATGCCATGCCGCACGATTTACTTGAGTGAACGATCCAGTATTGCCAGTCCTTAGGGCTAAGTTTTATTCAACTGTTTCGCGGTCTATTTGATTGAGTTATTTTTCGATATGATAACATAACAGAATTTAACATACTAGTGTACTAATGTCTCAGATCAAATAAGAAGTTAAGATGGATACAATACCGAAACTACGCCGTATCCTGTCAGTCGAGCTATCAAGCTATCGAAAGCTCGACTGACAAGATAAGGCGTAGTTTCGGTATTGTTATATAGTGTCAAATTGTGTTTGTAAACAGCTAGGCGTAGTTTTAACCGGCCTCACTTCTTTGTTCGCAAAGTTCCATCTTAACTTTTTATTTGATCTGAGACTAATGTACACCCACATTTCGCCGGTATTTTTAGGTCCCATGTAATAGGGGGCGAGCCTATTGCTATTAACCAGGCACAAATCCAGACACCGAGCTGGTACTGGGAATTTCATAGAAAAACCCAATAACACTTTGCTCGACCTGGGGATCGAACCCAGAAAAATATTATATGTACCCACCTTGATTTGGCTCTGACGACGTGTAGTAGCTGAAAAATCAACTGCTTCCTTGCGGGTTCAAACCCCACGTGGAAGAAAAAAAAATAAGTATGCTATAGCTATAAAACCGTTTACAATAACAATAGGTAAAGATCGTTGCAAGGCGCCATATGCAAGTATGCACCATCTGTTACTATTGTTTACTTCGCCGCACGCAAAAAAAAATATTACCTGCCAATACCATTCAAAGCGTAGTTTGAGTGAGGGAACAATAGAGGGCGCTATTATAAAAAAAACCATCTAGCCGCGAAGTTGGTAAACACTAAACGGCCAGCCGTTTCTTATCTCCCTACTAATTATTGCGTTCTCATTTCAGTAAGCGATTGCAAAGAAAAATGGCGGAACATAAGATCGTCTTTCCTGAGAAGCATGAAACCAAGCGGGCATAAAGTAAAGAAACCATATTACCTAACCGAGTATCTAAAGTTCATACTACCATTTCTGAAACCCATAAGTATTGAAAGCGCAGACGACTGTCAGTATGATTCGTCACAAAACACAGCGCATGATGACGGCATTATTGTAGATTTTATCAAAGCGGAACCAGCTGATGATGACAATGAAAATGACGAGAATCACGCGGACAACAGGATACTGAGCGAGTTGCTCACACGCAGGCCGGCCAGTTTGAGGAAAAGGCGACGATTTTTACCGACAAGGAAAAACTCAGACTCACTGAGGACCAAGAATAAACTAACAACAACACTGAACACCCAAAAATCTTGCAGTTCCCCACCAGAAATAACAACCCCCCCTAGCAATAACAACCACGCAATGAAAATGTTCTTAATGAGTCTTCTACCGGAACTGGAAACAATGACAGAAGATCAAATAAGACTATTCAAAATCAAATCCATGATGCTTATAGACGAAATTAAAGTTAATTATACTTTGGTCAGACAAAGTGCTTCGACTATCAATAATGAAAGATTGCAGAAAAGATTAATAAATCTACTTTTGAAGAATTTGGAAAAGACCACCAAGGGTACGAAGAACATGAAGCAGAGTTTGTCATAGTTACTATAAATAGGTACTTAGATATAGGGTGCTGATTCTTTGTAAACATGGCTTGCACATCAAGTTGAATTACCAGTATAAATTGACCTCACTTTATACTGAAAGCCCTTACAATGAGAGGCCAGCCTATACTTTATGACTTGCTGATGTGTAGCTGTGTGCACTTTGCAAAAAACTAATTTTAATCACTCTACCTAACATACATTCATATTGTCACGCCTGTCTCCCACGAGGGTAGGCAGAGACTATAGAATTCAACTTCATGGCTACAATCATGGCTCGCAACATTCGCTTCATCTACGTTCATTAAAACGGATCTCTTTTTTTTCGCATATTGTACATCCATAGACTGCCTTATTAATCTAGTGGTCCTAAGCGCGACTGCTACGCTAGAAGTCCTGGGTTTGTTTGATCCCTAGGTCGAGCAAAGTGTTATTGGGTTTTCGAAGAGAACCTCAGTAGCAGCTCGAAGTCTGGATTTGTGCCCGGTTAATGGCAATAGGACTCGCCTCCTATTACACGAGACCTAAACATACCGGCAAAGTTTGGGTGTACATTAGTATACTTCTGCCTAACACAGGGGGAATACAGGCGTGATTGTATTTATGTACATCTATAAGACATTCTAGGTGCATGGCAGCAGAAGTTGTGACACCAACTTTCGTGTATTCACAACTGAGTTCTAAAACTTATGCTTAAAAATCGTTATCATTGCAGGTAGCGGTGTAAAATAGAGTACATATTCTGCTTACAGTGACAATTTAGTGATTAGTGTTCTGCTAAAACTATTAAGCCATAGTTTTAGTACTCAGTTGTAAATACATTATAGTTTTAGCAATTCTTACTGCTGTGAATTTAGAATGTGTTAAAGAAGTACAATTTGGGTAAAAACAAAAATATAAATTTGACGTCCAAGCCGCAACGATTCGACTTGTGACCTTTGATGACACCTACTAGCTGTGTACGCACGGCTACACATCAAACTATACAAAACCAGTTTGTGCTGGTCTCCTATGATGTGGGAAGTCTGTACAAAGCGAGATCAGCTTATACTGGATTTGTATAGGTTGACCTGTAGCTGTGTGTACAAGCAAGTGGGTAGGCTAATTTCAAAGTACAAAATTTCGTCAATGCTTTTCACGATTTTTTAAGATAAAGACTTCGTGAGAAATTAGTAAAGTTTGTAAATGTCAGAATCAGCACTACGTTCAATTTGATTAAGATAGTTATAAATAGAATTTCTGTGAAAGACTGCTATGAATGATTGTGATCGAATAAAGTTCATAATTAGTTTTCTATGAATGATTTTATTTTTCCTTGAAGTAAAACCAACGCTTATTAAATGCGTGTGGTGGATTAGACTCTTCCTTCCCTCCATTAATCTCTGAAGAGCCCTTCGGTAGGCCCTACCTTTTTTTTCTGTAGCTTTGTGAATAAATCCATCTGCCATCTGGAGAGATACTACGCTACGTCGGCCTGGTACCGACGAACTACGCTTGCCAGCCCTTGCCATATATAGTCACAGCTATGATATAGTGCCGACCTTAACAGGCCGTGGTCGACCGTTCGCAGGCCTTGCATTCGAAGGGGCGTGGCACCTATTGGGGAAAATTGTCATTGTAAAGACACTCCAAGTCGCATGCCACAACTCATGGAGGCTGGAGGTCTCTCTATGAGCCACTTAACTGGTTGTTCGACTAACTAAGCTTGTCTGTGGTTTAGCTGTGGTTTTATTAGAAAGAGTCGGAGTAAAGACAATTGGAGTCATATTACGTTTCGCATTTGTGATTATTTTCTTTACTAATTTCGATATTTATATATAAAAACACCGAATTAGCGATTTTACTATAGTTCGGAACGGCTTACTTCAGACGAGCAGAGTTATTCTGAACAAACTGTAGGTATACTAGTGACGACGAGGGACGACTTCGACAATAATTATACAAGACATACATACCATCACGCCTGTATGCCCCGAAAGGTTAGGCTGAGGTGTACTAATGTACACTCACATTTCGCCGGTATGTTAAGGTCCCATGTAATAAGGGGCGGGCCTATTGCCATTAACCGATAACCCAACCAAGATAACCCAATAACACTTTGCTCGACCCGGAGATCGAACCCAGGACCTCTAGTGTAGCAGTCGCGTTTAGGACCACTAGACTAATGAGGCAGTCATTATTATACAAGACATGCATTTGTATGATCCCAAGATACTAAATTCTAATATAGACCTAAAAACGCTACTCTAAACAACTCTAAATAGGACTATATATTAATCCCTTATATTACCTTATACACCATATATACCCTAAATGAAAACCAAAGTACCTACTCACTCGTAAATCTGCGTATTTCGATACTGTCGCATTTAAATACAGAATTTGTTTATATCCCCATCCATTAAGTGCGGTGTGGACTCCTCTGTGGTCTGGATACTCGTGAAAAAAGCAAAAAGTATCGAATAATATTGCCGTTTGTCCTTTGATTCGATGTTTCCGGGTTCCGTATGCGAACCTTTTTTGCATTTGAAAATAAAATCACACCTTTCACGGATTTTATCGCGGTACATTGATATTATAATTTCTTTTGTTCTGAATCCTTCAGTCGCCATGCGCACGGATAGAACATGACCATAAAATAACCATGAGCTTTCTGAAACTATGGATAAACGGCAAACCCCGTAAAAAGTAATTTAAATTTAGTGCCTATTACTCGCGTAGGTTTCCTTTAAAAAACGATGTATGGTGGGATATTCCTCTTATATAAGTGCTAAGTATCCGTGAAAAGGCGAGGTGGGCGTTTATAAATAAATAAGTAAAATATTTTATAGCAAATTTTTTATGGAACCCTAAAACAAAAAAACACAAACCATCGATACCGTTCGAAAAACATTTTTGCTAGAATTTCATTTAAATTGTACAGGATTTTATTGAAAACGTACGGCTCAGGGTTGACAACCGTGACGTATTTATGGGGACATGTTATTTTTTAACGTTCATTTGACCCTCGTCGATTTTTTCGACACAACATGGCGTTGTAAGTCATTGCAATATTTTAAAATATATAATTACAACTGAAATTCAGCAATGTCAGATCTGATGAATAAAAAAAATTGGGTCAAGCTATTGGCGATGCTTTCGATATGACCATCCGATCATTTGAAATTGGATATTCTAGGGTTAAAAAATTGTACATTTTACATTACAGAGGATACTAGTAAATGGTTACAAAATATACTGTGTTGTGACAACCCTAACTGTTCTACATTGGCTTTTGATACACGATACATAGTGTTTGTATTGGAATATTAACATTTTACGAATATCCAAAATAGAATATTTAATAACATATTGCTTATGCATGTTTGTCGAAGTTACATATTTTATTAACTTTGCAATTCCTCAGATATAAGGTACCCGCGGGTATTAAGGCCTGTCGGGCAATAAGGCCTAAGTAACAAAAAACGTACGAAATACAGTTATTGACGATCAAGGTTACACTCACACAAGCTCAGAGCGTATACAAGTCACTGCGAAGTGGCGGACGAACGCTTGCACTTCTCCCCCCGCCAGTGTCGTCAAAATCATTCAGCGGTACGGTCACGCGGCACGAATTATAAAAAATGGCTCCAGTAAAACGTAAGTTATTTTGAAAGTATCATATTTATTACAAACCTGTATTGACTGTCCGTTTATTAATGAATGTATGCTTGTCACTAGGTTACCGTATTAAAGGACTTGTAGTTGTAAATTTTTTAAATTTATTTTTTCTGTATCCACGTGGTTGGCGGATATTAAGGCCTATAAAATTTAACTATAGGCCTTATTATACTCCTATTTTTTTAAACTACTATATAAGTAGGAGCGTGTTTTTAAAATGTTTGTTGGTGGGTAGTATGTACGTAGTTATAAATTTTCAATTTATTTATCATTGTTTTCAGTGCTTACGGTTACGATGCCTCCCAAACAGGCATTGTGGTCAGAAGACGATCTGATCGCAGCTGTTAGAGCAGTACAAAGAGGAACTTTGAGTACGTATAAGATATATATAAAATACATAGTAAAGAAGTAAAAGGTAAAAAAAGAAAAATAAATAACCAATACGAAAACTTTAATGATGTTAAAATTTTTAGAAAAGAAAAAACGAACTTTAAAAAGACTTTAAATCCTAAAAAAGCTAAAATCATATCTGCATAAAAGTCTACTACCGTCAAAGGTAAATCACAAAAACAAGTGAGTTGGTGTCATGCCGGCAAAGAAGATAGAATGAACGATGCAATGAGGCAATGCTCACGATGCTCTAAGTGGTACCACGAAGAGTGTGTCGGTTTGACTGCAGAAGATACTGATGACTTTCAATGTCCTGATAGATGCGAATAAAGGCAATTTATTTAATTTTCTAAGACCACTATGCTTACTATTGCTTTATGTTAATGATTATTGATCTTAAGAATACCAATTTACGTAGTATAAGTTGATTTTTGGATAGTTTAAAGTATAGGCCTTATTACCGTACCCTAGTATAATAAGGCCTACAGACTGTGTTTTAAAAAAAGTTATATATTGTTTTGGTTTTAAGCTAGAGACGCTATTTTTTGTTTAAATTCTGTAGTAATTTAAGTACATGACTGATTAATAATAAAACTTGTTGATTATGTTGGATATTTTCCATTTTATTACAAATTTCCCTTAGCTAGGCCTTAATACCCGCGGGTACCTTATTCCATAAACTCCGCCGGTGGGACAAAAAGGTTCTCGAATGGAGACCACGCACCGGAAAACGCAGTTAAGGAAGACTTCCAACGAGATAGACTTAAATGATGATGACGATTTTTTGTATATTATCCTATACAAAATCTCGGCAAACGAATGGCGGAGACCGCCCATGGACATCTGCAATACGCTGCAAAGAAGTTGCAGATATGCTGCCAAGCTAAGGAAAAGGGAGGGGAAGGAGAAAAGGAGAAGGAAGGGGACTGAGGGAGATGGAATAGAATAGTAACACTACTACTACTATTCTATTTCATGAAGCTTTTCCAAATATACTGGGCCTTGTAATTTGAGCTTCAGATGAATGATGCGACATGACATTATTGTCCTGTGATCCTGATTCTCATTGACCATTCATTGGATTGCACTCGCGCCGTTTCGATATTGCATCACACCCAGTAAGTGCCAGTGCAACTATAGGTACCACTGTTACTAAACCTTCACAAAGAGACTGTCATTGGATATCTGTTTGTCTGTTTATAAAGTTTTTCGCTTACACCGCTGAATAGTTTTAATGACTTTTGGATATAGATTGGTCGGACCTTGGAGATGGACATCAGACAGTTAATGTAATTATTATGTTTTATAAATATACATACATCAAAATAATAACTGTCTCATTAGTCTAGTGGTCTAAGCCGTACTGCTACGCTCGAGGTTTCGATTCGATTACGACTTAAGGTCCAGAAAAGTGGTTTTCAATGAAATTCTCAGTAGCAGTTTGGAGTTTGGATTTAGCAATTGGTTTGCCCCCCATAGTATACTGACCCCCGAAACATACCGTCGAACTGTGACTGTATATTAGTACACCACTGCCTACCGCTTCAGGTAATACGGGCGTGACGGTAAAATGAAAACAACATTTAAAAACAACTGTTTATTACAGACAAGACAAGAAGACAAGGGTAAAGACAAAAGGTTACAAAATGATACATTATGTAGTAGGTACGCGATGTACTTATACCATATTATATATAATGCCATTATAAATTTTCAATTCTTATATACATAAGTTGTAAGCTATTACTGGAGCAGATTACGCGATGTTTTTGTGACATTATTTTTTAGGATTAGTAGTACATAGGTATTAAGATTTAAGAAAAAGAAAATATATTTTACTCAAACGTCAACCGAAAATCACTCAATTCAATTTATTTAATATAATTTCAAAGTAGAATTCATTGTATTATGTTTTTAGAGGTTTTTACTCTTAAAGAAAAAAACACTATCGTAGTGTAAATTTTGTAAAAAATGTTAAAGGTGATATTGAGACTTCCAGTTTTAAATTAGTGTCAAATCCGCTTCAGCATGACATTTGATACTCTCAAAATTCCTTGGGATTTTGAAACTAATACAACTAGAAAACTATCCCTACGACAATAAAAGAAGCTACACTCTCTACTAGCCTTAGGTACTCCTTGGACTAGTAGAGACTGTAAGAAAATAAGGAATAATAATGTACATTGTTTGTTTATAATTAATGTGTTACTATGTTTTTTCTGTGTATAATAAAGAATAAGAATAAGAACTTTCCATACAAATAAAGTTTATGAGCCGACAAATTTGTATGGAAAGTTGATTCTATTTTATTATTTGGATATATATTTCCTTCTTCAAAATATTATAGGCTGTCATCATCATCATCATCAGCTGATATTTGTCCACTGGTGGAGGTTTACGTCCAGCAGCCTGCCCTAGGAGGCCTATGTCCTTCCTTTAGGCTGTGGTTTCATTTATTGTCGTATTATGATCTGCACCATTTCTAGGAATACGGTATATACTACGTGCAGTATAAGTATGATAAATACCCGGCTATTCGCAAAGTGAGGGTCGCGTAGTTTTCCTTATGCCCTCCATTCTACGTGCAATATTGCACGTGAGGCTATTAAGTATCCTTCTCCAGGTGTTTCATATTTATCAACATAATATACAGGTGTGTATAAAAATGGATCACCTGATTAAATAATTACGTTGTAGTATAACGTGAATACATCTTAATTAAGATGCATTATACTCTTTTGTATATGTGATTTTCACGGATTTTTCAAATAGCCACTGATTATATGACAATTACATAAGAATATATTCCATCTAAAATCTTTTATTTTGTTTATTCCAGTTTCTTTTTCAAGAATAAAGGTGATAATACTCATAACTTTTAGCGGTTATTTATAATCCTAAAAGGACATTGAAATGTAATGATTTTTAGTGCCTTCTAAATAAAATGCTGAATATCGTATATTATTATTATCATCTATAATCACAAAAACATCGCGTAAGTAGTAGAAAATTACAAAAAAAACATCTATTCAGATTTAAAATTAAATTATATAACAAGGGACCGTTTTTGGTATTTTTTTCTAACAACAAAGTAATCAGCAAAATTTGGTCCCATCACAACAATGATATAGGGTCAAAACCACAATTAGGAGCCATGCCTCGTAAATAATTACTGTGACAGCGTTTAGCATTCCAAATAAAAGTATTATATGGCTCTTTACAAATTTATTTGATGATAGCCTGATTTTTTTTAACATTACTTCAGAATATAGTCAAGAAATTTTTTAATAATAAAAAAAATATAGACATTAAATACAGTGTGATCAGAGAGAGAGTGCTATTTAACCTGTAGAACGGCATCCTTCTCTTTACATAAAGTAATGTATAAAGATTTACAAGAAGATTAAGTTAAGGGTAGGTAAAATTGTATTTAAGAGGAATATTTATAAATATAGTACCTAGCACTGACTAAAAAATTAACTTTAAGATAGTTTTTGTGTATTTTTATTGAGGCATGGTTTAAAAAAATATTACATTTAAAGGTAATATTTAGGAATTTTAAAACTAAATTAAACTGAGTTAACATTTAGTCCATTAAACATTGTTACTTAGTATTTTAGTTCTTACTTTCCAAGCTCAACAATCTCATCAAATATGACAATTATATTTATGTACCTTCGTTAAATACATTGCTTTATTTACACCACGGTAAACATCATTTTGCCATCCACCTTGAAAGCGACAAATAAAACGCTTCTCGACTTCTAGAGACATATCATGTATTGGTTTCTGTGCAACAACAAAATAATGCTTTCATATCGCATTCTATTCTTATTTTTTTCGTATAAATGAAGCGAGAGAGAAATAACACAGACTCTCAAAATATGAAACTAAGGGTCGCTGCAGATCTGACGGAAGATGCGGCGGGCGTATCCTTAACGTAGGCAGTTAATAACATCGAGACACGTGTTAGATGATTTATTATTGCTTCTCCATTTTGGCGGACGACGATGTGCAGCGCATTTTCCGTCAGATGTTTGCCAAGCCTAACTGTTTAGCGTCTTGTTTCTGCTTTAGCAAGCCATTATAAAATGACAATTTAATTTGCTAGAATCGATTGCAACGATTCCAAGAAAACTTAAATTACAATTTAGTATTTCCGATTAATTTTAAATGATTACCGCTAATGGTTGTTGATTACTTTCTTTGTTTTGCATTGCAAACTCGATTTATGTATAAAAGACGTTGATTGTTTCAATCAGCTATCGCTCAAGCTGAATAATGCCTGATTAGAATGCATAGACATTGAGTTTAATGACACTTCATTAATTAACATAATGAGTTCAAACTACATCAATAGAAATTGTTTTAAAGCCGTTTTATAGACCAATTCATTTTCTGTTCTAACGAAGATTTAGAGAATTCACAAACGGTAACTTTCTTAATAAACAAAATCATAGAATTCATCAAATTTATAAACTATTTTATGAACCGTTCTCCTTTTATAAATACTTATTTGATAATATTATCAACGTATACCATAAATTGAATATAGAATACACAGATTATTTTGGAACACGTGAACTGACCACTTCCGTTCTTTTAGCACCTGTCACAAAAACAATGATCTTGCTAACACCATCCATTTTACTAACAATTAATATCACTGTATAATACACGAACGCTTTTCAGTTTGTCCCGTGGACCTCACGAGTCGGTTCAGAGTGATTTTGGGACTCCCACTCGCACTGTCCGTGTCTCCTTTGGCACAAGTCTTCGTTCTCATTATCATAAGGTCAGTACGAATGCTAGGCCTCCTCACATTAGGAGCAACAACTCCACAAGCGTCTGACAATCTCCTCTTGATGGAGAGAGTGCATTTTTTACTTCTACTGCTCTGACTGCTGGTTGGGGGTAAAGTGCAAGGACTTCCAAATGCTGTACTGACCCTTTTGTGGTGGTTTGGTGCCATTTCTAAAGGTAAGTTGGCAACGACGAAGAGTTCGTAGAACAGGTCATCTACGTGGAAATTCTTTTTTGCAGAGGTTTCAACAAAGACGCAGGAGGAATCTTGGGTGTTGCAGTAAGCAACCGCTTCCTCAGGCTGGACTGTCCTGTGATAAAAATACTCATGTAATTATTGGATTACCAGATATGGGTGGGCACAAATTGGTGAGAGTCCCTAATCTAATGCAAGTTGCTTTTAACCATCTCGATTTTAGTCATAGACCATGTTCAACGTTCGATGACGACGTCCGAAGAGCTCAGAGCTGGCCAATCCCCGTTGATGCGGTTCGGGGATCCGAAGCTAACAATGGTGTGGTGTGTATCATGTCTTAAGTCGGTAGGAGACCGACTTACTGCTAACTGCTTACTGCCGCCCTCATCGGTAATTAATTTGAGGATATTCCTCCTCTGATAACCTACAAAATTTATTTTAATCAAGACAAAAAATATGGAAAATATTAAGGATTATTTCAGTCACGATTAGAATGGCGTAAAGTAACAGCTGTAAGCATCGTAATCATATTATTGTTTAATTTTAAATCTTAACCAAGTTTACTAAAACGTTATTTTTATGAGGCGTTGGCAAAATAAGGTGTAATACGAGAGACCCCTTTATTTTATAATTTCCTTTTTTATGGGATAACTCGGCAAACGAGCAGTCAGGCCACCTAATGAGAAGTAGTCATCACTGCCCATGGACATCTGCAATACCAAAGGAGTTGCAGATGCGTTGCCGAGCCTCTTTAAGCAAAAGAGAGGGGAAGGAGATAAGTAGAAGGACTGAGGGAGGAATTGGGTTTCGGGCACTCACCGTACGTAACGCAACAGTATGAATACTGCTACTAGACGTCGATATTCTGTGAGAGGGTAGTACTTCCTCGGTCGTGCCGACCCATTCATGCTGGAGACCACTTATACAGATAATACTTACTAAGTCATTTTAGTGAAGGAAAAATACGACTGCGGGCAGGATTCGAACCTGCGTCCTCTGTACCTTCACCAGATGCTATGATCGCTAAGCCACCGCGACTCCCACCCGCCAGGTCGAAATTTGCCTTCACATTTTTAATTTACGTCTTTGAGGTGACGTTAGTGACATGTGTTGAAATGCAAGTTTTTGCTTCTCAACCTACGAATAAATAATTTCTCAACCGACATGACTTGCTTTACGGCAAGTACGATGTTGGACGATGCCACCTCACCTTTTAACTATTTTTTTTTGTATTTTCTAGGCATCCCCCGTGCAAAGATTACTAAGTAATTTTAGTGAAGAAATAATACGACTGCGGGCAGGATTAGAACCTGCGTCCTCTGGTTAGGTACACCAGACGCTATGACCGCTAAGCCACCGTGAGTCCCACCCGACAGGTCGAAATTTGCATTAACATTTAGTAATCTTTACATGGGGTATGTCTATAAAATACAAAACGATAGATAGATAATACTTACTTCAGGTCTCGGTCACATTTATTCCCAGCGATAGCCATGGGTACCCTGGGAGCTTGTCGGCGTCCTCTGCTGCCCCCGCTGGTGGCACTGGCTTTGGTCTCCAGGATCTGTTCCCGAAGCCGGATCACTTCCTCAAAAGACTCCCGGCTATCCATCGCGAATACTAGCACGAACAGATCACCTGTTAACCAGAGAAAACTGATGATTAACCTGCTTGTTTACAACAAACTGCGGGAAAAGGTAAAAATACGCAGCTTTCAATGTAACCTCGATAAAGAAACTGTTTGGTAAAATAGCATGCCGTCACACATGTATTCCTGGAAGGATCAGGCAGAGGTGTACTTATGTAGACCCACAGTTCGCCGGTATGTTTAAGTCCCATGTAATAGGGGGCGAGCCTATTGCCAATAACCGAGCACTAATCCAGACTAATATCTGCTACTAAGAATGTCATGGGAAAACTCAACAACGCTTGGCTCGACCTGGGAATCGCCCAGGACTAATGAGGCAGTATTTCTTTAAATGAAACACTAATAATGGATACTTAATGTGCCTACATTATTGTGTCCGTTTAAAAGGTAATGTGATATAACTGGACAAATTAAGGTCTTAAGACGACAATGCGCGGGTAACAATACCATTGATGTTGGCTACATTGTCATATTTAAAAATCGGGACAGAAACATGACTTGTTAAATATTGCTTGGCGTTAATCACGTTGAGCACTTGTTAGACAAATCTTAGTCTTAAGTAGATGTATAGGTGTACTGCTTGTGTGTGTTGTGTGTTTGTTTGTACTGCTTTAAGTCCACATTTCACCGGTATGTTTGCGTATGCAATTAGCGATTGCCATTAAATGGTCGCATTTCATCTTCTGAGTGACTTTTTTTTAGCTATTATCCCACTGCAGGGCAACGGCCTCCCTACTCTCCTTCCACTCCTCTTGGTTCAGAGCTTTTTGCGGCCAATCGTTCCAATAAAGCTAGCTAGTCTAACTCGTCCCGCCACCTCCGTAACTTTCGAGTAAAGGTCCGTTTATATCTACAGACATTGAGCGTGCCAGACACTTTCCGGGGCAGACACCGACAGTCACCGTTTATTTACATATGAGCGTGCCGTGTCAGACATCGACAGACACCGTTGTCAGTCCTGGGGCCGCTCTAACAAGCAGTTTATGAACTGCTTTCACAATGTTCAGACACTTCTCTATGATAGATTTATTCATAAGACGTCTAAATAAATAAACGGTTCCCGATGCCTTGTTCACACTGCCCGGCAGGTAGCCACAGACACGTACAGACATGAACCGCACAGACAAAATATTCTTTCCGCGAAAACTGGCCGGGCATGGCCCGTGTCTGTCGGCGTCTGCGCGCCCGTGTTATGATAGATATAAATACGTTCATACACATTGAACAGAAGTATATTATTTTGCCTACCACAGCACGTGTCTGGCACGCTCAATGTAGATATAAACGGACCTAAACTATGGAGAATTTAATGGAAAAAATTCAATATCATTTTGCGAGACCTGGAAATCGAGTCGTTACATTCGATTTCGATTCAAATTGCGCTAGTGACCTTAATTAAGTAGTTTAGTAGTTTACTTGATAGAAATCTATCATACATAGCATTAACCCTTAATTTTTAAAATAGTTCATCACTTTTCAATACCTTCCAGTTTTCGAACGCAGCTTAATCTGTACTGATTATAGTCAGTAATAATAGTTGATAGTAGATAGTAATCATTGTATTTTCCTGGTAATATAGGTACATAGATATCAAATAAAATTATACCAAGTTACACTGTATATCAGTGAGGCATTGCACACTCCATCGTCAACACAAAATTACCAACATTAAACTTTAATGAAAGGTGCATTGAGGTATAGGGACTAACGTACTAGAGAGTCAGAGCAAACACACGATGTGTTTTTGTTGATGTGTGTTGGTTCTCTGAAGTATTTCCATGCCATGCCATATCTATAATAGTCAATATTGCAGGTTTTGGGGTACAAAGGACAGTATAAGAGGTGAGACATGGTTTCTGACACAGGTTCCCGACCCGCTATCGCGTTGTACCATCGACAAGAAGGGAACAGTCAATATGAACTGCAGCGCTTACTCAACAACTCAAAACGCATAAAGTCAATTGATAGTAGGTACATCTCTAGAATTATAATTATAATTCAATGGAAATTGTGGGCTATTTGTGATTAAATCCATCGTTACTGGTTGCCGTCGGTCAGGACACGGTGATTGCCTCACATTGCCTACCACTAATAAATGTATTATTAATTCACGTGTAATTGGAGCTTTAAGCGGTATTGAGGAGTATGTAATGATAGTTGATTTTTCCTGAAGGCTGGTCATTATTAGAGCTTATTGACATTAACTAGGCACTTTTAACTCGTTTACGTTCATTAGGCTAACGAGACAATTCAGCAACCTATATCACATATATCACTGTGTAAAAATATCTTTACCATCGCGCCTGTATTCCCCGAAGGGTCAATTTTTCTGGTATGTTTTAGATCCCATGTAATAGGGGTTGAGTCTATTGCCATTCAATGGGCATAATTCCAAACTCCGAGCTTCTACTGAGAATTTAATTGACAAACCCAATAAGTAACACTTTGCTCGACCTGGGATTCAAACCAACGAGAGCAGTCTCACTTAGGACCACTAGGCTATTGAAACAGTATCTAAACATATATACTACAATAACACACACGGAAGAGATAAATAAGATTGGAATGGCCCTCGCTGCTATTTTGTACTAAGACCAGTGTCGCCGCTTTACTCCCACTATTTCAATTCTCAAACATACGCAACATAATCTTTACAAGCTTTTCGCACACAATCAAATCACACACACATAAATCTGTGGGCAGCAATTTGTTCACACACTAGCATCAAGCACCCGTAGACATAAGACACACACACGCAACAAGCATACGCTAGTGCTTGAAAAGCCGATATTTTTTATCGATAAATTCTGTCTGTTATGTATTTTTATATTGAATGGGTAAAAGGGAAACATAAAAATCAAGAACTATTTTTATTTAATATTAATTAATGTAAAAGAAACTATGTCCTTGGAACAAAACGTAATCATTAAGCAATTGGGGGAAACCTAACATAACATAACAGAATTAAAACATAACATTATTAAGTTATTTTAGTGAAGGGAAAATTCGACCGCGGGCAGGATACGGTCCTAGCGTCTGGTGTACTTAACCAGAAGACGCAGGTTCGAATCCTGCCCGCGGTCGTATTTTTCCTTCACTAAAATAACTTAATAATCTTTGCATGGAAAATGCCTAAAAATACAAAAAGATACATAACATTATTATAATTAATTGCATAAATAATATATCGAATAGAATCAAATTTAAAACATATATAAAATAGTAGGTATAGTATTTGACTAGACTATATTGTATCTATTCAGTATTAAAATCTAAGTAAAATCAAACGGTCTACACGCCGCTTCATCTTCATTCATTCAATGATTCATATAATATAAAATACATCTAACTAAAAACATACTCTCATCAATTAAATATAATGTACCTATACTTAATATTTCAAAAATAATCTTTGTCAAACGTAAATATAGTTGAGAATTCTATCGATGCTTTTATTTAAACTATACGGTCACCTCGATATCGATAGATGTACGCCGGGCATCACTCACGGCCAACCCCGGTAAACGACGAACAACGGCCATGGTTGAAGTGTAGAGAACGCAATGCATGCAGTACATTGCAAGCGGACTACGACATCGCGTTGATTAAGCGCAAACACATCAGGCAATGCATTTTATTTGTAAGTTGTTGCAATAATATGATCGACTAGCTTTCCGCCCGCAGCTTCGCTCGCGTGGACAACACGATTTTGACTGTTATTTTTTTTCTATTTTCGGTGGGATATTGTAAATTATCTAAAATTAAGACCAAATAATTTGCTCCACTATATTATTTTATTGAAATATAAAAATAACATGTAATTTTTTTATTAATTTATTCATGTCCTTTTAGCTAGAGCGATGGTTATTCTGGACGCCTCGTAGGGTCAATTTCAATGAGGAGGTACAAATACCGGAAGACCACTTTGCTCTCAAGAATTAAAATTGCACTTCTTTGTACTTATACCACATTGTTTTTTCTGTCTGGTATCAAAATGACCAGACTGCTTTTAATACAGTAACAGGCAAGGTAGAATTTCCCGTGTGAGAAGCCGTTCTTCCCTTAAATCTATGCCTTCTACCCTTAATGACTGAAATTTTATTTATAGCATTACAAAGCATCTTCTTAAAAACATAGGCATCAATTCACACATTCGAGGAATGAAAACTGAATCCCCCCGAGCACATTCAGTAATCACAGTGACCTTTTTAATATTTTTGTTGCAATGCTGATACTCTCAGTCTATCTACTCTCAATCTATAGACTTCGTTTGTATATTAGAAAAATCAGGATATACTCTAAGATCTGTCATGGTCACCTGTCACTACTGTATTCAGGACAGATGATAAACATAATATAATCTCCATTTACTATTTTAAGTAATAGCTCAGAAAACTCTCCAGCAGACGCATCTCTCGTATTTCTTTTTAAAGATAATCATTATGTTGGATCATAGGTATGACGATGTCAAGGAAGTTCTGACTTCGTCTGCTCGGGTTCCTCTAGGTACAACAGAATCTGACGGAATTCCCGTGCCAGCAGCACAGTAACTCCACCCATCACTTTATTGCTGCCTCTAACATTTTTAAGAAGGATTCTATGGTGTGCCTCTCAATCTCAATTCCACTTTTGTGTGCCATAGAAAGCATTTTATATGTTTATCGACCAACGTTTCTTGAATAAAATCACATTGAGTTTTCAAACATGACATGTGTCAAAATAAAAAGTAAATTAAATCAAAAGTACCTACTAAGGAGTATTGATATCAAAATCGAAGCAAATCATCCCGAAAATAACTTTCCCCCCTTTTTTAAGTCCGTTAGGGGATGAATTTCAATAAAATATGAAACACGTTTTCCATCAATTCTGTTAAAGAACGTTTATGCAAAATTTGAAGCAGATTGGACCAAGGAATCACGTTGTCCGATACAAACGTTGCCCCCCTTTTTCACCCCCTTAGGGGTATAATTTCGGAAAATCCTTTCTTATCGGATACCTACGTCATACCAAGAATACACCCTCCAAGTTTCAGGTCTCTACGATCAGCGGTTTAGGCTGTGCGTTGTTCCGTCAGTCAGTCAGTCAGTCATTCAGGACAAAGGATTTTATATGTATAGATGTTTGGAATTTCATATTGATCAGTATATTTTTATGTTTTTACCAATTATTCTGTAAATAAATGCTTTTTTCGACTTACAGACGGAAAGATATACCTCCTCGCTATATACTGGAGGTCTGACAATTTGTCTATCACATAAGAATAACACAACAAGGCATTTTAAAGCGGAGCTGTGTTCTCTGAAGTAGTCCTAAGCACACAAAACGCGGCGAATGTATGATTCGGGCGAGTTATGATTGTCTAATCAAAACTGTGGCGCGCCTGCCCCGCCCACATGGCCATTCCAATCTTATTTATCTCTTCCGTGATAACACAGTTTGTTTGAAATAACTCTGCTCGTCTGAAGTTAGACGTCGCGAACTTCCGCGCTGGTAAAATCACTTTAATAAGTATTTTATACATAAATAATGAACTAGTAAGGGTATTCCCGAAATATTTACAACCCCAATTGTCTTTACACGAAGTCTTTATATTGACATTTACCACTGCAAACCCACTTGCAGACAACTTCAGACATGCATAGTTATTTCGAACAATCTACACCTATGCATATTACTATGCATCAACAACAGTTAATGTAACAAGCTACAATGATTTCTTCGACATGAACCCCAGAGGCAGTCAACTAAACGTCGTTACGTGTAACGTGTTACGTGTAGAGATGGGCGTCTACCCGGTAAAAACCCGATGTTTGGGTAAATAATATTTTTAATAAATAAATAATTTTATAGCTGTAACCTGACCCACCCTAGGTGGGACGGCGGGGTCTCGGTGGGTCTGTACATTTCATTATTTTTTTTATATGTAGACAGTATATTTTTGATAAAACGGGAAGTAACGGAAAAATTGGAACATTAGAATTGCATAATTATTTTACTTTAATTAATGTATTGCCGTGTACCATTTTAAGATAGTACAGAATAGCCGTACAAATGGCAACGCTGTAGGCAAACATGTGAAAATTATGTTATTTGGTTTATTATTTTTTAATTTCTACCCGGTATAAATTATAATTGGGAAGTTAAAAATTGGTATTAATTATTATTTACCCAAAGTTCGGGTTCTTACCGGGTGGACGCCCATCTCTAGTTACGTGCCGTGTCGTGTACAAACTAGGCCACGTTAATTGGCCCCACACAGCGAGATGCAACGCACGCCCAATTTGAGCGCTTGATTTTGACCATGTTAAGATGCAACTTAAGTTAAGTGGTTAGGTGGTACTTAGATTAGAAATTCAATTCTGATATCGTCTTACGCGTGAAAATGCTACACTGTAAAAATAAGGATAAGCCGTCAATTATCTTGTTTATTTTCATGGTTGGAAGAAAATCCAGAAGATTAAGCAATTCTGTAATTCTGTAATGACTTTTTTGTGTTTTTGAACATTTGGCGGAAGGTTACCGAAATTCGATTGCATTAACTTTGGTTGACATTTCATTCAAGATAAGCATTTAATTTTGCTGATCAAACCCCGCTATAAATTTAGAAAACTATACCTAATCAAATTTCAAAATAAAATTGCAAAAAGTTTTTACTTATACAGCCGAACACTGTCGTTCACGAAAAGGACAAGCTTTAGTTACTTTACATTGTGCACACATCGCCTGTGACAATGTAGTTACTCGCTAAACTTGTTAGTGCAAGGAATTGCACGCCACTGTAATGTTGTCTCGAGTGTATCGGGAGATTGTCTTCGCTAATAGTTTTAGTTCAGCAATTTAAAGGGTGATGTATCAAGCGCTTTTAACAGGCCTGTGCTAAATTCAATATACATGAGTGAATCATGTATAATTATTATTTAAATAGGTATGGCGGCGCATAATAATTATAACATATAGATAAAACAATGGATTGCCTCAGTAGTCTAGTGGTCCCAAGTAGGAAGTTCGATTCCCAGGTCGAGCAGTGTTGCACTGAGTTTTTCTATGAAATTCTCAGTAGCAGCTCGTAGTCTGACTTGTGCCCAGTTACTAGCAATAGGCTCACGCTCTAATACTATGGGACCTAAACTATACCGGCGGGTGAACATGAAGTACACCTCCCCCTATATACCTTCGGCGAATACAGGCGTTATGATGAGATGTTGGCACAATGATAGTTTATAAAATAGATAAGGTTGAATCAAATTCTTCAGTCCAGGCAGACGAAGTCGCGGGCAGAAGCGAAAGAAGTTCAAGCTTCTAGCTTAAGATATAAATATGTTTGCTATTCATACATCAGGGCATTTCTGGTTTGACAACGTTCATTTAACAATCATCTTTCGATATAAATAGGGTTGTCATCTATCGTGGTTTTTATAGTTTTGTAATTCATTCTGATTAAGCCACTTGTACGTGCAGCAGTGTTGGTGGTTTGGGCTCGTAATGAAAACGTAGATATAAGTATATTTCTAAAATAACATTTTTATTGCAAATTTTTAATATGACGCGTAATGACGTATTTGATATTCGAAGAAGCAAAAAAACAATTGATAGAAAAAGGAAATAAATGGTTGAGTTGCCAGCCGGAGGGCAATGTTGCAATAACACAAAAAACTAATAATTATAATAAGTTCCTAACAATTAAAAACCATACGTTATTAAAAAATACAATCCTGAACATGCCCCCGGCCTTGAAAGCACCAGCTTTCAATAACAGCTGATAGCAAGTAGCTTGAAGTCATAAATCTCGTGATGAAATGTGGGCTTCTGCATCAGCATTCTAGTAGAGGGCAGATTTTGGAGAAGGCGCGTCTCACGACGCCTGAAGCTGTGCGGATGTCGGCCACTCTGGTAATGCCATCCTTCCCAGGAACAGTGTTGACGACTCGTCCCAATTGCCATTTCAATGGTGGCTGACGATCATCCTTGATGACGACAAGCATGTCGCGTTGAAGACTGGCTCCGTCCTTCTTCCATTTTGTCCTTGTCTGTAATTCAGACACATATTCTTTTGCCCAGCGGGACCAAAAGTGTTGGCGAATCTGCTCCACTCGTTGGTAGCGTGAAAGTCGACCAGCAGGAGTCTCAGTAAAGTCCGTAGAAACTGGCGCAGTTAGCGGACGGCCGACCAAGAAATGAGCAGGGGTTAAAGGAGTGAAGTCGTGTGGGTCTGTGGACTTAGAGGACGGGAATTCAGGACGGCCTCAACTTGTATTAACACCGTGCTGAATTCTTCGTATGTTAGGTGCGCATTTCCAACAACACGTCGCAAGTGGTACTTGCATGACTTTACCCCCGCTTCCCACAACCCACCAAAATGAGGCGCATAAGGTGGTATGAACGTAAACTTAATGTTTTGACTAGTAGCGTAATCTAGTATTTGTGGTGAACATTTAGATAAGAAATTTGAAAAATCATTCATAAGACCTACGAAATTCTTTCCGTTATCGGAAAAGATTTCACAAGGCTTGCCGCGTCTAGAAATAAATCTTTTTAAGGCTAACAAATATGCCTCTGTGGAAAGATCGCTAACCAGTTCTAAGTGAACTGCACGAGTTGTGAAGCAGACAAATAAGCAAATGTAGCCTTTAACTACCCTAGAACCTCTACCTTTCCGGTTCAAAATGAACACTGGACCGGCGTAATCCACTCCGCACCGCAAGAAAGGATAACTGGGAGTAATGCGTTCTGTAGGTAAATTTCCCATTATGGGAGTGGGTGTTCTGCCTCTCAATCGCGTACAACTCACACAATCATGCACAACTTTTCGTGCAAGATTCCTACCGCCTACAGGCCACCATATCTCTCGCAAATTATATAAAAGTGTCTGTGGCCCAGCGTGTAACAATTGTTTATGCTCATGATGAAATAATAATTTAGAAAAATGATGTTGTGCTGAAATTAAAATTGGATGTTTTTTGTCGAATGTAAATGAGGTCGAATTTTTTAGACGGCCACCGACGCGCATGATTTTCTCGTCGTCTAAAAATAAATGTAACTTTGCCAAGTTATGCTTGTTCCCTAGACTGCCAGTATTTCTTAACGACTTGAACTCATCTGGAAAAGATTCTAGTTGAGACAGTCTAGCCAACGTTATATCAGCCTCCCTCAATTCCTCCACGGTGATAACGCCAGATCGCGGCGCGGACTTTTTGCGTACATTGTAAATGAAGCGACGTACATATGTGACAGCACGTCTCATGCGGTTGAATTGAGAGAACCTGACAAATGGAAATAATGTAGAATCGTGTACTTGTTTGACAAGAAACGAATGGGAAACGCTCGGTTTAGTTTCAGGCAAATCTTCGCGGTTCATATAAGGCGCTAAAGAAACGTCAGCACAGCTGAAACTTGATTCGCGAAGGAACGCTGGGCCTTCCCACCATAGAGAAGACCGTGAAAGGTCTTCCAGTCCGACTCCACGCGAAACCATATCGGCTGGATTTTCCTTTCCGCTTACGTGACGCCATGGCAGTTCCTTCGTCAACTCCTGAATTTCAGCTGTTCTGTTTTGTACAAATGACTTTAATAAGTTGGGAGGCATATGAAGCCACCCTAGCACGATTGTGGAATCTGTCCAAAACATAACACTATCGAAAGTACGATTTAATGCTGTGTTTACTCGGTCGTATAATCGAGCGCCGAGTAAGGCACCGCACAATTCCAGCCTAGGAATACTTATTGGCTTTAAAGGCGCTACCTTTCCCTTGGAGCACAATAATCTCACCATTGCGGTCGAACCATGAGTCACTGTGCGAACATAAATACATGCGCCGTACGCTGTTTGCGACGCATCAGAAAAAATATGTAATTCCAATCGTATGGGATCTATATCAATAACATGTCGCGGTACATGAATAGTGTTAAGCGCAGACAAGCCGTCTATAAATTTGTTCCACGCTCGCACTACATCGGATGGAACCTCGTCGTCCCATTCTAATTGTAATAGCCATAACCTTTGTAATAAAACCTTAGCGATAATTATGGTAGGACTAAGTAACCCTAATGGGTCAAATATTTGAGACACATGCGATAAAATTGTGCGCTTTGTGAACGTGGAATGATTACCTTTGAATTGTGTATTAAAGTAAAACTCGTCGGTTGAATTATGCCAACCGAGTCCTAAAGTTTTTGATTGAGTGTTTTCACCTAGTGACAATTCCTTTGAATCACACAGTGAAGATAATCCATCGCATTTAAAATTAAAAAGCCATTTCCTCAATATGAAACAACCAGACTTTAAAGTATCCGCAATTTTTTCGCATAATTTTATTAATTCTGTTTTATCATCCGAACCTGTAATTAAGTCGTCGACGTAGAAATCGTTATTATTTTTTTCCTTGACCTTCGGATCCGTAGAGTCATATCCTAGTTGTTTAAGACATCTAACACTCAAGAACGGTGCCGAAGCTGTCCCGTAAGTTACCGTATTAAGACGATAAATGCCAATGGGTTCAGATGGGTCGTCACGCCAAACAATCAGCTGTAGATTGCGTTGTGATTCGTTAACTAAGCACTGACGGTACATTTTTTCAATGTCCGCGCATGCAGTGTACCTGTGTTGTCTGAAGCGTAATAAAATGTCAACTAAATCGCTCTGCAAACGTGGTCCCACCAGCTGAAGATCGTTCAATGACTTGCCAGTGCTGGATGCTGCGCTGGCGTCGAACACAACGCGGAGCTTAGTCGTAGTACTATGCTCACGATACACACCGTGATGCGGCATAAAATAATGCGGTGTATCGTATGAGTATATACGTGACATATGGCCTAACTGTAAATACTCGTGAATAAAGTCTGTGTATAATTTTTTATAACTGGCATTATTGTTTAAGCGTGCCTCAAGTGCCATGAAGCGGCGTTTCGCTTGAGGATAAGTTGCACCTAAGTTGGAAGGTGATTCCTTAAACGGTAAACAAACACAGAATCTTCCTTCACTACTGCGCGTCGTAGTCTGCACGAAATGATTCTCGCATGCCCGTTCGTCGTCTGTACGCGTGTCACCAATCCTCGGTAGCTCTTCTAACTCCCAAAACCGCCGTAGTTGCGCGTCTACCGAGAGGCTAAAATTGCAATGTGTGTATTTATTACTACGCATATTAATATTAATAGGGCCAGAAATTAGCCACCCTAACTTCGTATTTTGTAAAAAGGGTCCGTTATGTAACCTCATCTTACCATCGCATAATAAGTCCCAAAATATATCTGCGCCTAATAAAATGTCTATATTTCGGGATTCGCAAAATTCAGGATCGGCCAGCTGTATTTGATTAGGAATACTAACCCTTGCGCTTTGTTTACATACAGCTGGTAGCGTTGATGTTATGTGTGGCAGCACAAAACACCTAATGCGTGTTGAAAAATTATTCGTTCGAGATTTAATTTCAATATCACACATTTGCGTTGCATGTGTTATTGAATTACCTACTCCGCGAATTTGGAAAGTGGACTGTATTAAATCAACATCTAAAATGTCGCATAGTGATTTCGATACAAAACAATGCTGACTACCACAGTCGAGCAGCGCGCGTGCAACATGGTATTTATTTTGTTTATCAGCTATCTCGATCAAAGCGGTAGACAACATCACAGGTCGTACATGCATACATGGATCGCGAATTAACGAATTGTCTACATGTGCACTGTTTGCCTGTGAATAAGAAATGTTCACCGGGCTGGAGTCCGCGGGTAGTGTAAAGGCCGCGGGGGACGCCTGACCAGCACCGGCGACGTTGATGAATTCAATGTTGTTGTCATTGACGTGCAATGCTACGCTTGACAACGTTTGATTGTCACTGCTGACTTGAGCATCATTATGAATAAGCGTATTATGTTTTTTGTTACATTTGCGGCACGGTCCAAATCTGCAAGTTTCCAAAGAGTGTCCTGAGCGTAAACAATTTTCACACAATTTGTTTGTGCTTACAAATTGTAGTTTAGTGTCGAGATTAGAATTAATAAATTTATAACATGCGTACAAAGGATGATAGTCGTTACACATTAAACATTGTTTTTTATACACCATTGGACGTTCTTGTACCTTATTATTGGTGGATACATTGCATTGTGACTTGTTGTTGTATAGTGTAGTTTGTGACCTTTTATAATCTCTACGAGTTTGATCATAGTTAGTTTTTATATGTGAATGTGAAACCTGTAATGTATCCAACATATCTGCCCTACTGTTAAGAAACTTAAGTAGGTCGCTTAGAGATGGTTGAGAGTCATCATACTTCTGTGTAGTGCTCTTAAACTGCTCCCACTCCCGTTCAGTAGTCTCATCTAATTTAGAGGTAATAATGTAAATAATTAATGTGTCCCAGCTGTCAGTAGGCTCACCTAAGATTTTTAAAGCGCGTAAGTTTTTAAGAATAGTGTCTACAAGTTTCCTGACAAGATGGGGCGACTCCTTAGATAACTTTTGAAGGTTAAATAGTGCCTTGACATGGTTATGCACTAAGAGCCTATTATTGTTGTATCGATTGAGAAGCAGTTCCCACGCCACAGTATAATTTATTTCTGAAAACTCTAATGCGTCTATGATCAACTCTGCGCTCCCTTTAAGGGACGATTTAAGGTAGTGGAATTTTTGAATATTACTAATTTCTTTGGAATTATGAACTAAGGACAAAAATGTGTCTCTATACTCGAGCCAGTGCTCATATGCACCGTCAAAGGTAGGCATAGTTATAGTAGGCAATTTGATTGACTTCAACTTTCCACATGACACATTTGAATCATTACTGGTTCCTGTGGACTCGAGTATATATTCAGCCTGAGCTAGTGTACTGTAATATGTGTCTTCAAATAGTTCGCGTAGAGTTAATTGCTGTTCTATATCACACTCTTTGACGGTTTTTTCAATTTTTGTTTGTAGCTCGCCAAATTCGGTGAACAAGCTCGCAGCCCCTTTCAAACGTAGCTTTAAATCAATACGAGTCTGTGGTTTTAAGTTTTCTACTTGAATGTTAGCTACATGGTTTGAAAGTTTGGTTAACCTGCCTTTGATAATTCCACGGGATTTTACTAGTTCTCGTAATATCTCCGTATCTTGGTCGTTGTTGGCCATTAATTTATGCGGGGACGTATCACGACCTTTAGCCATTTTGGTAGGTGTAAAAAGCGAAAGAAAGTACTCACGATTGAGTCGTTTAGTGATTCCTGCTGAAGCTAGCTGCGGCCCAGCAGGAACACAAACCAAGCGTGCGCAAAAGCTAAGCACCAAACACACTGGAAATTAAAATAAAGCACGGTGTCACACAAATGAAGCGAAGAAGGATGGTTAGGAAGGGTGGCCGGCCGTACCAAAATTTGCGTATTTCTTTCCAATGATGATGATCACTGCATGCCGACGACGCTGCGTTGTCCGTCGGTTCACTCGTTGATGCGATTATCCGGCTCGAAGGACCATAAATATGTACGTGCAGCAGTGTTGGTGGTTTGGGCTCGTAATGAAAACGTAGATATAAGTATATTTCTAAAATAACATTTTTATTGCAAATTTTTAATATGACGCGTAATGACGTATTTGATATTCGAAGAAGCAAAAAAACAATTGATAGAAAAAGGAAATAAATGGTTGAGTTGCCAGCCGGAGGGCAATGTTGCAATAACACAAAAAACTAATAATTATAATAAGTTCCTAACAATTAAAAACCATACGTTATTAAAAAATACAATCCTGAACACCACTCACACTTTTTATGAAGTCAAAAGAACTCTAGCTCTTTGCAAGTCCACCGGGATCGGGAACGTAGATAGAAGACATTACTTAAGGCGCGATCCTTGCAAACTCACTTAAAGCCGCTCGCTCCGGCACTAAAATATTATACGGCCTGATATTTCCAAGGATCAAATCTTTTCGACTATATAACAGCGGTGCATCTGTTTCAGATAAATCCCCTACGACTTCGGAATTTAAATCGTCTTATTCGATTCTTAATGGCTTTAAATGCCAGTTATTACTGGATAAAGTTGGAAAAACGTCTGGAATATTAAGTGCCGAGCCGATATGACTTTTGGAAACTTAATTAAGTAACTTTGTTACCTTCACAAAGAAATGAATTTTCTAATTAAAGAAAATTTCTAGTGAAAGAAAAATTCGATCTCAGGCAGGGTTCGAATTTTTCTTTCACTAGAAATTTTCTTTAATTAGAAAATTCATTTCTTTGTGAAATTTTCGCAATATTTAATGCTAAAAAATAATAAAAAAAAAAAAATAAGCACAACTTTGTTACCTGTAATTCTTTTATGTAATTTTAAATTCTTCTCTCGGTTTCAAATCTTACTAGGGTATTGTGGGTGTACATCCGTGCACCTTTGCATAACCTAACTCTTAAAGGATACTGGCTAGACTATTACGTAGTCCTATTTGTTTTTATTATATATGACCCACATGACCCACATTGCTAGTACTAGATTAGACGAATAGCTTTTTTTTATAAAAAAAATAAAAATATTCGTTATTGAAGCAATGATAGCCGAGTAATACGACCATTGCATTGCCAAGTAAAAGATCTCTATTTCGAATCCAAGTTACGCACCTCTGACTTTTTGCAAGTCATGTGCGTATCATCACGCGTTTAAACAGGAAACTTGCATGCCTGAATGATTTTCTGAACGGCGTGTGAAGTCTGCCAACCCGCATTAGGCTAGCATTGTGGACTATACGCCTACTCCTTCTCATTCTGAAAGGAGGCGCGTACCCAGCAGTGGAACAATATAATGGATTTATGAGAATGATGATATTATTTTGTACTACTTGTAATACAGAGGTACAATGGGCGGTGTTCCTTCTTCATCCATTTCTTCCAGGAAACCTTAAGTTGGACCAAGCAGCATTGACCAAAAAAACGGGTACCTATGAGTTGTGATGCGAGAGCGTCTTCCTGGGTTATTGTACTTACCTATATATCTCTTGTGTTGCGATTCGTACCGAACGAACTACCGACTAACAACCACAATCGGGGCAATTAGGGCCCACGAATCTTATAGCTACGCTATTATATTCTTGAACTTCATTCACTATGGACCTCGATAAAGACATTGACCTCGACTCTGTAGTACTTAGGGAGGTACTTAGAGCCCTCAAACACTTCCGAAACACTATAAGGCAAGAAGTTTTTGTAGCAAGGGGATCTAACGTATACGAAAATTGATACAGGGTTGATCAAACAGTTTAGCGGAGAACAGTCCCCACTTATGTGAAGTGTCATTCAATATTTTATCTAATGGCATCCTGTGACGAGCGACGAGTGGTCAGCTTTGTGGCCCTTGAGGTCTAAGTTTAACATAAGTTATCTAAAAGTTACTGGCTCCAGCAGAACAATACTTAGTAAAATGACTGTAAATGAATGTTGATATTAGTGTCCAGTAACACATTACATAATATTTTTTTAACTTTGAAATACAGTTATTAGCCGAAAAAAAATACTGTCTCTGTCTGTGGCATCGTAGTTCCCGAATGGATGGACCGATTTGGATTTAGTTTTTATTGTTTGAAAGGTGAATTAGTCGAGAGTGTTCTTAGCTATGTTTGGTGAAAATCGGTCGAGACAAAAAGAAATTGACGGAGGTTTGTAAAATTTTAATTTTTACGTTATTAAGATTAGAATTCGGTAATGTCCAACTATCGTAAATTTGTAGAGGTTTAATATAACCTAAAGTTTATCGTAAGCAGTGGAGAAAAACTGCAATCAATCATTTTATCCAGTGTCTTTAAAATAAGAGTAGGTATCTACATGTCAAGAATAGCAATTATGTAGTTGGATTCAAATATCTACAACCTACGCAAAATCGCACTAATGAGTTATATTTTTAGGAAAATGGGTCTTGTCTTGCCACGATTTGTAGTTATTTTAGACTGTGCTAATATTAGATGACAGCCAACCAACCAACTTTTTAATAACAAAAGCAATTATTGTTTTTAAACCTCGACGTTTATTTTTTTTAAGAAAATATTCGAAGCTTACACAAAGTAATTTTATAGAGCCAAATGCTTATATTTTTAAAGGAGGATTTATTCTATTCTTTCTGAAATCAATTGAGTCAAAAGGTCACGCACGAGTGCTTGTTATTAACTTTAAGCCTTATCAATCACATAAGTGCTCAGTTGACTGAATCTCATTCATGTTTATTTAGTGCCTTAGTATAGAAACTTTGATGCATCGATCGCATTTATCATTTTAGCAACATCGTATATTGAATAATCTTGAATATAACCCTACAATCCCTATATAGATACTGTGACTGACTCATTGGTTGAATGGTCACAAGCGTCACTGCTGAACGTGAGGTCTCTTAAAGATTCTGGGGATATAAAAATATATTTTTTTAAACAGATCTTTTAGACACTTGCAAATCAATTTTAAACTAAAAATAATGCAAACAAATACAATGATCTGATGGTCAACATTTTCAAACGTAGATCAAAACTAGACTAACTCATATCTGCAGTGTGTGTATTAAAATGATCAAAATATAAAATAATAAAATTAATATTATGTTGTATGGTTCATGTTTTGTGTGATGCAGGATTTGTTTCGTCGAGTTTCCCATTCAGCGCGACAGATGTCGCTACAAATTTAATTCGAAATCTGAATTTTCTTTAATTCCATTTAATCGTGAATAATTCCTTTTTCCTTTTCAACCTTTTTATTCATTACACGTCACAAGCAACTGACCAGTGAAAGAGGCAGTAATGAGTAGAGCCTCGGGCACCGTCAATCACGACCCTAATCAAATATTGATCAAAGAAACTTTTCCAAAATCAGTTGCTTATTAATCTCCCCTTGAAACGACGGCGGCGCCTAAGGGCTTTAGCCCAAAACGAATAAACCGCTATTTACTAATGACACTTTAAAATTATATCCGTCTGCCATTTGGATGTCAATAAAGTGAGACTGCCTCATTAGTCTAGTGGTCCTAAGCGCGACTGCTACGCTAGAGGTCCTGGGTTCGATCCCCAGGTCGAGCAAAGTGTTATTGGGTTATTACTATGAAATTCCAGTAGCAGATCGGAGTCTGGATTTGTGCCCGGATAATGGCAATTGGCTCGCCCCCTATTACATGGGACCTAAACATACCAGCGAAGGTGGGTGTACTACATTAGTACACCTCTGCCTTACCCTTCGGGGAATACAGGCGTGATGGTGTATTAAAGTGATATACCGCTAGAAATTATATTGAATTTGGATGTAGCTTACAAAAGTACGAACGTTTTAAGAGATGTTTTTACACGAGAAAATAAAAAAAGGGCTGTACTTAACTACAGCCTAGATGTAGATGCCAGCAACACCAGTAGTATCACTAGAGCATTGTCACCTTGAGAACTTAGCTTTTAAATCTCATTTACCCATTAATTTTATAGTCACTGGCTACTTTTCTTTTCCCTTCATATCACAGAACAACAAACTAAGGAAATAAAGGAGGATTTGGTTTATACCATAAAGATTGTGTCACAAAAATATTTAGGTAAATTAAAAATTTATAAAATGAAACGAAAATATTATGAGGAAATTTTCATTTAAAATTTTCTGCGTCGTTTTTTTTGCTACTGATTAATTGGTAATTTGCTCAATAACATTTAAAGGATACTAATTAGATGAGATTTGGTCAGAATTTAAATATTTTTTTGCACACCAAAAACTATATCGTTAGCAGTTCCATCTTTACCATAAGATCACAAGAATACACAAGCGTTTGTAGCGGGCCTAGAAAAAAAGAGCCTCAAACTCCGTTATGCCTAAGAGCCCCTAAGACGGCCTTAATTAGAAATATTTGCCCTGAAAAAGCCGAAATTTCTCCATACAACTAAGTACAATATAAATTGCACAACTCTCACTACATCTAACACAATGCGTAAATACCGTTCATTCCACGTTCATCCAACTGAGTGGAAAACATCTAGAGTACTTCCGGTGCACAAAAGCGGTCCCAAAAGTGAAATAAAAAATTATAGGCCAATAGCGGTATTAAGCGTATTCGGTAAAATATTCGAATCGGTGCTCTATGGTAGGATTAATAAACAATTGCAACGATGGTTCGTGGATGAGCAACATGGTTTCCTGCCAAACCGCTCAACGACTTCTAATTTGCTCAATATCACTACAATATTAACCGAAAATATTAATTATAAAAAGCAAGTCGATGTAGCCTACTTTGATTTTCAGAAGGCTTTTGACCGGGTTGACAACGACGTTCTGTTAAAGAAACTAGCCTTGGCAGGTTTCTCCGCGACGTTACTTAAGTTCTTTGCAAATTACTTGCATGGGCGCAAGCAGTATGTCACTTATTTAAATGCTTATTCGGAGCGCTACCCGGTCACTTCTGGCATAGGACAGGGCACAAACCTTGGGCCTCTATTCTTTTTAATAGTAGTTAACGATCTACCGGCATATATTAAACATTCCACGGTTTTAATGTACGCCGATGATATCAAAGTGGCGCTCCCAATAGTCAGCTCTAGTGATACAGCCATATTACAGCACGACATCGACAATATTCACACTTGGAGCACGGAAAATAACCTCAACCTCAATATCAATAAATGCGCCATCATGACGTTCTCAAGAGCTACACAACCCGTACTCAATGCCTACACTCTGAACAACGAGCCCTTGAAACGTGTTACAACTATGCGCGATCTAGGCACAAACTTTGATCCACACCTAACCTTTAACCACCATATAATTCAGTCCTGTAACAAATCTCGGAAAAACTTAGGTTTTGTCTTGCGTCAGGCCAAAATATTTAATAATAGACAAGCCATAACCCTTTTATACAATTCATACATTCGCAGTATACTTGAAACCAATAGTGTAATTTGGAACCCACACGAAAATATCTATAAATTGGTCATTGAAAAAGTCCAAAAGTCTTTTGTACGCTACCTTTACTTAAAATTGTATGGTTATTATCCGTACTTATATCCTACACCATTTATACTGGGTATGGTAGCCTACCAAAGTTTAGAAGTCAGAAGAAATCTTGCTACAGTTAAATATTCCTTCCGTCTTATTCGTGGTTCCTACTTCAACTCCTCGCTTTTACAGCACATTTATTTTAATATACCTCTTCCAATTCGTCATGCACTTCGTCCTCGGCAACGTCCTCTATTTTCAGTTCCTCGAATCGGTTCCAAATCCCTCAAAACCAGTCCATTGTTTATAGCTCTCACCCTTATTAACGACATTTTATTATTTGACGACACGTTGGATATCTTTGCGTCTACTGAACTGAGATTCCTGAGCACTGCTACTCGTTACCTAGAATCCATCGCTACCCCTAGTAAAATCTCTTAATTATTATTTTGTGTATGTTTTAATTAATTATTCACTTTTAGTTTTACTTTTTTTTTTTTTTTTTTTTTTTTTTTTTTTATTTAATATTATTGTTTTATTTATTAGTGGTAATTGGTAATTTTCCTTTTAACCTGTTGGCATTGATATCTCTATTCTATTTGTTATTATTTTAATTGCTTTTCTAATTTTAATTCAATATGTTTCTCTTTTCACTTTGTTTTTTGTACAGACCAATAACTTGTTTGTGTGGTTCATAACTGTTAAGGCAAGTTGGTTTATAATCAATAAATAAAAAAAAAAAATAAAATAAACGTTTTATTTATCCAATTAGGTCTGTGACACTAAACCCGCGTCTACATTAGCCCTTCCGAATAAAGTTGTGGTAATAAACTTGTTATTAACCTCTCCATGGACGTTCGCACTTAAGGGCTGTGTCAGACTTGTATCGAGTTGTAGACCGTAAGTTTTTAGCAGTATCTATTAATATAATGGTTTCTAACACTTAGGAGTTATGTGAGGCAAGTGTGCGCAGCGGGTAAGTGTGCGCAAAGCCAGTTATTCTTAAACGGTTTATAACACGGGAACACCAACTTCACCCCTCGGTTCCCCTTCGGACACAGAATGATCCTTTATAGCATCCATGGTATAGTCCACCCGCGACCATGGATGCTGTAAAGGATCCGAAACGTCCGGAATTAAAAATATCAATATAACGCGATAAATTCCGTAAAAAGTAGTATTACTTCAGTACCTAGTAGTGTTCGCTGGCTGGCTGTCTACGTGCCAACATGAATGGGTCGGCACGACCGGGGAAGTACAACCCTGCCACAAAATATCGAAGTCAGCAGTATGCATACCGTTTTGAACGCCATTGTCACATATATGTGACAAACGAAATCTTACCCTGAACGCCAACGGCACAAATATATGACAAAATATACGTCGCACCATATTATGAAATAAACAATTTAATCATTACTTTAGTGTGTTTTCACTACCTTGTGTAATTTGACAGAAAAAGTAGCCTGGCGTCAGGGGTACGGCGATACGTTTATACTCTGGCGTTCAAAAGCATACTGTTGCATTTCATACGGTGAGTGTGGAGCGCCGGAGGTCCAATTCCTACCCCAATGCCTTTCCTTCTCCTTCCTCTTCTTTTCCCTTTTCAGAGTGGACAATCGTCCATGGGCTACCGTAACCTAGGTAACCGCTTACCATCAGGCGGGCAGTATGGTTGTTTGCCAGCTTAGTGGCATAAAAAAAGTTTCCAAAAGAAAATTGAAGCAATTTATTACAAGAACATGTCTTAAGACTGAAGTTTTAATTTAAGTTATTAATGGAGTTATGTTAATGTAAAATACCTATGTAAAATTTTTACACGTTTTGAAAAGCGTTTGTTTGACTGTATTCTTGACTGATTCTTCTTCTTAAGATCAACTTTTTTGAACCGTGCGACTAGAGAGAATAACGTTTGTAATAATTATTTCAAATAAAATCTTGAATTTGAACTTTTTGAGGCATTTAAACAAATGTCAAAATCTTCGGTGTTTCGTGAAAAATACGTAGGTATTATAAAACGCATTAAACTATCTATATAATTATTATTATGCAAATTTATCTCTGTTTTATCGTCATGTTTCAAAAGCGTTATACATTGAATGCGTGCCACTGAAAGCAATCAGGCGATTGTGCATCTGTGTTGAATGCAATGATTGCATTATGATTATGATACAATGATTGGTATACAAGACTATTCAATTACGCTGCGTCTAATGGGAATTTGCAATTAAGAAGCAATTATCACTTCTATAATGCCAAAACCTGTACTGATAACACATGCAGTTCAGAGATTTAGGTGTAAATTGAATTTTTTGGCTGAGCCCTCTATTTAACACCCAAAATTTCATACGATAACGATTTCTAAGCAATTAATGTACTGTACTGTAAGGTATTGTTGATGTCGCAATTTCGATTGCCATGTACTTATTCTAGGTACCTAGAATGTACCTAGAATAGCCGAACAATTTGCGGAAAACCAGAAAAATACAATTTCGCGTCGTAGGCTGAACTTCTAGCCTAGCTGGTGAAGTGTTTAAAGGTAATATGCTTAGCAGAGCATGCACTAGTTTATTAAACAATAATATTAGTGATAACGTTACAAATATGTAGTTTTTTTAATGGTATTAACAGATACTTATAAGCTCATTCTATCCGAGATTAGAACTTCTAAAATTATTTTGTCTCGTTTTCAGTGCGGCCTCACGCTAGTCTAGCCCAGCCCTAAGATTAAAGGTAAAGGTGGACAAAGGCATTTTATCTGCGCTTGACTCTGCGACTTTATTGTTAGGAGAACGGCGAAATGCGTCCTTCACAAAGGTGAGTAGAAAACACCCCGAAATGTTTCTTTTTATTGTCTGTACTATAGCGTGCATTATGTTGAGACCAAGCAAGTGTTAGGTAGGAAAGTAATTAGTACTATATCCTAGCATTTATAGGAACACGCTTTTTAGAAATGCGGGGTTATTACGTGTAAAAAGGTTGATAGTTGCAATGGCTAACGATTAAGCTATGCTCTTTCGAATTTTTTTCAGAATATATATTTTTTAAGCATACTAGCAATGATCGTCTATTCTAGTAATGTGTGTCGCACATTAGTTGTATTCTTGTTAAACTCTCAGTGGGTTCACATCCGTAGTGTAATGTGCAGGTTTCGAACCGGCAACCGCATGATCGCAAGTCCGACGCCCTAGCTGTTAGGCTACCGCCGTTTAGTAAAGTTACCTGTCTATTCCAACTACTAGTGCCTATTTTTAGTCATTATTGTAGGAACAATAAAAGACCAATAAATACATACATAATCCGCCTACAATTTTCCGACTGCAGGGAAACAGGCCTCCTCTCGGCGGGAGGGAGTGGGCCGTAATTCACCACGCAGGCCCAGTGTGGGTCCTCTCGATGTGTTCCTTCACCGTAAAGCGCCTGTCTGGGTTCGAGCCTACAATCAACTCGTAAATCGTGGCAATACCACTAAGCCACCACCGCTAATAAATCCTCCATGGAATAAATGAATAAATAGATAAATATGAAGCTACATGCAAGAATTCCACCTGTGTAATGTTTCAAGCGCGAGTTATGATGGCAAACAACACGCCACGTTGTCTGATACACGCAAACTTTTGTTCTACCCACTAAGTTTTAAGTACCTGCTTCATAAAAATGAACTAGCAGAAGGTTCACTCTAACAAAAAACTCGAGTAATCGCTTCAATAAAAAAATTAAGTCATAATTGTTAAACTACTCTATGCCTGTTTTTTTGGGGGATAACTAGGCAAACGAGCAGGCGAGCTACCTGACGGTACGTAGTCATCCCCGCCCATGGACATCTACAATAAAGGTGCCTATGCGTTGCCGAGCCTATTTAAGAAAAAGGTGGGGAAGGAGAAAAGGTGAAGGAAGAGGACTCAGGGAGGAATTGGGCCTTTTAGTTTCGTTACCGTAACCGTTGATCCAATTTGGATGACTTGTTTTAAAAAGTCCTGAAGAATTGCGAATGAGAAGAGAAATCTCGGGAAACTAGCTATTTAAGAAATAGCTGCCTCTCACACCGTGTTTCTGAATGAGATCAAGGTACCTACCTACATAACTACACGTGTTCAAGAATTTTATATACCTAACTTGAAAGTTGTCAATTTTCTTTGAGTGATTTTATCTAACATATTTTTTTTATTGTCTGGACTTTTGGACTGCCTCATTAGTCTAGTTGTCCTAAGCGCGACTGCTACGCTAGAGGTCCTGGGTTCGATCCCCAGGTCGAGCAGTGTTATTGGGTTTTTCTATGAAATTCTCAGTAGCAGCTCGGAGTCTGGATTTGTGCCCGGTTAATGGCAATAGACTCGCCCCCTATTACATGGGACCGAAACATACCGGCAAAATGTGGGTGTACATTAGAACACCTCTGCCTAACCCTTCGGGGAATACCGGCGTGATGGTATGTTATGTATACAGGGTGTCAATTTTGTCACCTGCTACCTGATTCACGTAATTAAAACGGTAGAGATGTCGCAGCGACTTATTCGTTGCCTAAGACGTTTTAAAAGAACGATTCTCGCCCAACGAACATAATTGTGTGAATACGGTTCAATGATTTTTCAATAGAACGACTTCTAAATCGGTCCGATCGTCGTATGTGAAACGGAAAACTGTTTTAACGATGAAGATATTAAAAAAAAAAACTGGCTAACTTTTCCCACATCAAAAAAGAAAGAAATTTATTTTGATTAGTTTGCTTAGGATACCAGTTCCCGATAATCTCCAGTTTCTCATATATGGTACTTGAAACGGAAAAGGGTTAGGCAGAGGTGTACTAAAGTACACCACATTAGTACACCTCTGCCTAACCCTTCGGGGAATACAGGCGTGATGGTGTGTTATGTTATGTTATGTTTTTTATTGTTTCTTATGATGCAGATGTGAAGGAAGGCGGTGACAATTTTAGTGACCATACCTTCTGTACTTTGTATTTTGCTTGACAACAAAAAGTTTTAATACTGTGATATGCGCGAATACGTCTGAAGTTGGCTGAAAATTATTTAGCTAAAATTATTAAGCTTTAAACATTTAGAGAAATTACGTTGATTTCATATTGTTTAATTAATTAAAGTGTTTCTGTTTAACAGCAATTTACATTTACATTTCTTAAAAAACCTGCCTCATTATTCTAATGGTCCTAAGTGCGACTGCTACGCCAGAGGTTCTGGGTTCAATTCCCAGATCAAGGAAAGTGTTATTGGATGGTTCTATTAAATTCTCAGTAGCAGCTCGAAGATTGATGTTAACATGAGACCTAAACATACCAGCGAACTGTGGGTGTACAATAAGTTAAGTACATCTCTACCTTTCAATTCGGGGAATATAGGCGTGATGGTATGTTCTGGTACATTAAGTCGCCCGACAAATACGCTAATTGAAATTGGATCGTAATAATTTTCTACAAACTTGCTCTAAAGAACTTTAATAACGCTAAATCTCACATTCCTTCATGCGCGCAATATGCTTAACCTTTTGAACGCCATTGTCACATATATGTGACAAACGAAATCTTACCCTGAACGCCAACGTCACAAATATATGACAAATATACGTCGCACCATATTATGAAATAAACAATTTAATAATTACTTTAGTGTGTTTTCATTTATGAAGGTCATTTGACAGAAAAAGTGGCCTGGCGTCAGGGGTACGGCGATACGTTTATACTCTGGCGTTCAAAAGCATACTGTTGCATTTCATCTGGCGTTCAAAAGGTTAAAGAAGTTTTTCTGGACGTTCATAAATAACTACTCGAGAATGTCTATTGTAAGTAACAATATTCTTCACTACACAGTATAAAACGAAGTCGCTTCCCGCTGTCTGTCCCTATTATGCTTAGATCTTTAAAACTACGCAACGGATTTTGATGCGGTTTTTTTAATACATAGAGTGATTCAAGAGGAAGGTTTATATGTATAATACATACAAATTATAGTACAGAAAAAGCCGAAAAATCATGCGGGCGAAGCCGTGGGCGGAAAGCTAGTTTACAATAAACTTACAGCATAATAATAGAGACATACGCCAGAAATCCAGAAAATAAGTCGTAATCCTCATAAAGGAAGACCCACAATAACTTGTAATATCAGTAATTAGCCAAGGCACTACACAAAGCCGAGTCTACGGGCTTTTTTCCGTATTGTGCTCAATGGACAAGTAATAGAACGAAGTTGAGTCGAGAAAATCCAGTCAACTCGTATCGTGCACAAATGGAATATTACGGCTGGTAATAGTGATGTCTACAAGTTCGTCGTAAAACTATTTAACTGTGTAGCAAGTAGCAAGTGAATAATTTAAGAATAGTGTTATTCAACCTTGATAGCAGTTTACACGTGTATTTTTTTGAGCGCTGAATTCTTGATGTATGTACCACGGGGATTTGTCAAATGCTTTTTTGGTTGTGAACTTTAATTCTAAGAGGCAAGAGGATATTTGGTCACTGTGAGCTGTTGTCCGATAACCGTTTAGGTACCCACATCAAATTCGGCTGTTAAAGGCATCTACTAATAGAAGAATAACAGTGTAAGCATTATTATTCAAAGTAGTTTCTTGTCGGCTTTTCTCTATAAGACCTACTATTTAAAACCTTGTAAGTAAATCGTTTTTGATATTTCAAAACTAATACTCATCTTATTGACCTGTAACAATTTAAGTTGAGTTTTACATATATTCTGATCGGAAATGGATGCCAAAGAAACATTTGTGATCCTGCTCCTGTAGCGTTAATTAAGCTGTCAATTTTTATTCAAATTAATTTGGATTGAATAAGCGGTTTTAGTCAGTAGGCCCATCACTAGCAACTAGGGGTGTATGCACACTGGTTTGAGTACATAAGCATAGTGTATTGTGATTTCAATGGACGGCTACAGAATAATGGACAACGCAACAGCGTCATCCATCAAATGGGATTAGCGTATTTAGCAACGACATTGTTATATACAAACAAGTGGTTTGTTGTTTTGTTAGAGAAGTTAGTTGGTTCCTCATAGTTAGCGTGTTGAAAATACACAGATATTTTAGCCATTTGTGCTTATTAGTTATGGATATAGTTCAATTGACTTCTTAGTTCTTTGGATAATTTGGTTTTGTTTAAAAAACACCTCTTTTTTTAACGTTAAATTTTCTTAATAAAATCTATTGTGTTGAAATTGATATAGGTTGCATTGCATATACATAATATATTGGTTGGCTTGCGGGTGTATGAACCCAGCTTAAATTCCTAGAACGAATAAAGTGTTGTTTTTTTAATTCCAGCTGTTTTGAGTTCATATTTGTTCCCTGTTAATAATGGCAATATGCGCGGACCTTTTTATATAGGACCTAAAACATACTCGAAATATCTACCAATATTTCTGATTCAATTAGCTAATCATTCGCTAAAATATAAACGTAAATCTATATCTGTACAAAATTCACGCCTGCATGTGAAGTCAGCTAATCCAGAGTAGTAAAAGGTAATTCAAGTGAGACTAGTGGTAGCAAAGGGCTTGACCCTGCTCATCTTTTTCTATTTCTATTTTATGAACGCATGGTAACCCTTATGATACTTGCCGCAGGGGACAGGGAAGTGTTAAGACGGGCCCTTATATTATTCTTCCTTACTGTTTTCAACCCTTATAACTGTTCCATATTTACAGTATTCTTGTAGCCATAGGTACTTACAGCAATCGGACTCTTACGAATCGAATTAAAACCTATTTTTAATGTTGTGAAACCTGTAAAGTTGAGGCTATCAGATTCGCACCTGCTAAGACGATGCAACTTTTAGTATTGCTCCAACTTTTTACATAATTATTCAATACTAGCCGCCGGCCCCGGCTTTCTTCGGGTTGAAAAATCGATTAATATATCTATGAACATAATATATTATAGCCTATATCCATTTGGAATAATGTAACTTTCGAATAGTGATAGATTATTTCAAATAGTTGCAATGTTTCCGGAGATTACCCACATATAACCAGACTTACAAAATCCGCTCTCTCTTTAGGGACATATAGGACTGTTAATAATAAACTATATTTTCTTTTGAACAACTGATGCAAGTGACGTGCAATTATGCATTCAAACACTACTTACCTGTCAAGAAAGATAGCCGTCTCATGGCAGGAAAAGGATGGTTCCCCGAGGTGTCAAGCAAGTCGAGCTGGTACACCTCCCCTCGGATCCGATACAGCTTGCGGTGGAAGTCCTCGATGGTCGGCGTGTAGCTGTCCTCGAACTTCGTACCCAAGAACCGGGATACCAGCGACGTTTTCCCCACGCGAGCGGACCTGGTAAAGTAATGACACTTCAGAATGCTTACTATTGGCCGAAATTAATAAACTACTCCTCAATTGTTTTATCTACCAGAGATCGAAATTTGACTTTTAATTCCATGGAACTTATGTGAAATTTCGATCTCTAGTAGAGAAAACCATGGAGTGAATATACATAAGAATTTATATAATCTTTCAGGAGCTTTCAGGTCACTAGAAATTCCCGGATGTAGTGTAACTATCAAAGCCAGCCGGAAACGACGGCTTAACGTGATCACAGAAGCAAACGGAATCGTTAACTAGACTCCTTGTAATAACTTAAATCCTTCTATCGTGTTTTTCTTTCAACGCAATGTTACTCTGGCGATCTGACCGCGGATCAAGTATCGAGCTTGAATCCAAGGTACCTATTCAATCTCGTAGGTATGACTACTCGTACCTATGACTTTTTAAAAGTCATGTGCGTATTAATAAATTCAAATATCATTCGCGGAAAAATCGTGAGAAAACCTGCATGCAATTTTCTCGATGATGTGTGATATCTACCCATACTAGGCTAGCGTCATGATTTATATGCCCTTTATGAGATCACCCGATGTTGAGCAGAGGGACATTGAATGGGTTGATATAGAAAGAAAAGAAAGAAAGAAAGAAAAGAAAATTTATTTGTAGGACACCTGAATTACATAAAATAATAGTTAACAGTAAATCTAAGTAGCTACAACTAAAAGCATTCAAGTGAACTACAAATCGGTCCAATCTCAGCAAAATTGCCGAATTGCCAGTAAAAGCAAAACGACGCTGGTCTTCCGAATGGACCGGTATATATAGATATATATATATATATAGATGAAAATGTTTTTGTTTCATGACCGAAACAAATACGGACCCAAACTGCAAAATATGCAAATAAAAAATGCGAATCTTCCGTTGGTAAATATATTTATTATTATCGTATTAAAGGACTCCAATCAGATCATAGCTCAAATTTTCTGGGACGGAAACAGGAAAAAATTAGGGAAACCAACGTCCCTCAACGGACTCACGATATAATGGCTTTTACGTGAACCGCCTCATCGTATTACGTAATGTTTTTTATTTTATATGAATTTGGCTATTTTCTACATTACGAGTACCACAACAAGTGGTCCTTAACTATTTTTCAATGAGAATCATAAATTATGATCCATCAAAAATGGGCTTTGCAGCCAAGCCAAGCTATACATACAGGCGAGGATTGCTTTGAAAATATTTGGCTTCTCCTAAATGATCTTACATCATCATCATCATCATCAAACCGTATTCGTCCACTGCTGGGCGTGGCCTACGTCCAGCAGTGGACGAATACGAATACTTCTTTAAGTGAACGCCACAGAGCTCGGTCTTCAGCCCTACAGTTATCATACCAGTTATCATATCACAGGTACATCCAGTTGCTGCCAGCTGCCTTCCTCAAATCGTCACTCCACCTGGCCAGTGGGCGTCCTACGCTACGTTTGCCTAGACGCTGTCTATACTCGAGAACTGGCTTACTCCAACGGTTGAAACGATCTTTGAATGGGTAATATTATTTTTTAGAAACAATGCTTATTTTACGACCTCTGGTGTAGTGGTTCGACTGTCGGACTGCTAAGCACGAGGGTCGATCGTGAGTTCGATTCCCACAGGACACAAATATTTATGTGACGATGAACATAGTGTTTGTATTCTTATGTATGCAATGGACAATACAATATATATTTACATAATATATATAAGTATTGTATTGTCCATTGTGTAGTACCCAAATTCCAAGCTCTGTTTAGTTTGGGAATAGATGTACTTATTGAAGACTCATTTAAACTCATCAAGAACTCATACACAAATAAAACAATTGATCAATGAAAACGAAAAAAATCCGTTAATTAATAAGTTCATATGAACGCACTATGGGTTGAAGTGAATATATTTTATTAATTTATTTTCGAAATTCCTTTTCATGACTGGTACAATGAATTATAACAAAAATCACGGCTGAGTGCGTCGCATTGGCCGCCACAATACGTTGCTTATTTAAAATTCTTTGTACGAATAGCAAACTTTATAATAATATACCATTTTGCTTTCTGCCAAAATAAAGTGCAAATATTTTTTTAAAACGAATCGGTTTTTGTTGAATTGTGATCTTTTGAACTAAATAACGTTAATTATACGAAGGTGCGTGTAAGGTCACAAACAAACTCTTATCCTAAACGCATTACCTTCTTCATTCTGTCGTGGGTCATAAAGATGATCGAGTGTAATGAATACTTAAAATATTTATTAGCTCCTTAGGGCTTAATCCACAAAAAATCTGCAGAGGCGGATTTCCGATTTAGATCATCGTTTTATTTACTTTTCAATCTGGTTCTGGCTCTTTAGTTTAGTGGTTCTAACCACGACTGCTAGGCTACAGGTTCTGAGTACGATTCCAAGTCAGCAAAGGATTGGGGTATTCTATGAAGTTATAAGTAGCAGAACGTAGCTTAGATTTTTGCCCGGTTAACTGCAATAACCTCGCCCCCTATTAGGTACGTACGGCTACACATCAAGCTATACAAAACCAGTTTACGCTGGCCTCTTATCGTATAAGAAGCCTATACCATGCGACATCAGCTTAAACTGGTTTTGTATAGGTTGACCTGTAGCCATGTGTACATAGGACCGGAATATATAGGCGAAATATGGGTGCGCATTAGTGCACCTGTTCCTAACCAACCTTTCGAGGGATAGATATTACTTTTCAATAGAGATAGATAGATAGATAGAATATTCTTTATTGTACACATACATACATACATACCATCACGCCTGTATTCCCCGAAGGGTTAGGCAGACGTGCACTTAATGTACCCACAGTTCGCCGGTATGTTTGGGTTCCATGTAATAGGGGGCGAGCCTATTGCCATTCACCGGGCACAAATCCAGACTCCGAGCTGCTACTGAGAATTTCACAGAAAAACTCAATAACACTTTGCTCGACCTGGGGATCGAACCCAAGACCTCTAGCGTAGCAGTCACGATTGGGACCACTAGACTAACGAGGCAGTCCTTTATTGTACATCAAAAACAATGACAAGTACATGTTGTAAATTATAGATGACGGAGTATTCTTTTATACCTTCCACCATTATTGATGTGCGAGTTGAAGGTAAACTTCCACGCTCAGAATCGCAAAGTCCTTGAATCCCGACTTCCCCGCTAATGTGATTTTCAGACGTCACCTGATCCAACTCGCAGACGACTGTGACGAGAAAATCCCGCTTCTTTCGGCGATACTTAATATCGTTCCGTGATTGATTGACTTACAAAAACCAATGTTTACCCTTGAGGAGATCAGTCGTAAATGCCAATTTATTGCTGTCCCTGACAACGATTAATGTTCGTAATTGACATTTTCGTGATTTTAGTAAAGGAATTACATACATCAAACCTGTATTCCCCGAAGGATTAGGAGGAGTCTTGCAAAGGTACTATTACTAAGTAAGCACACAGTTTGCCGATATGTTTTTAAGACCTCAGGGAGGAAATGAAAATAGGTATTCCTTCCAACAAGAAATGCGAAGTGAAAGGTTTGTGTGGTTTTAAATTCTATTGTACTGTGTACGGTGGCCTCAGGCATGGCATACGGTGGCATCAAGTTACCACAAAAAGTCAAATTTTCTCAGTTGATTTTGAACTTAATTTTCAACACATTAAGAAATTTTACAGTTTTGTATAATTGGATGTGCTGACGACTGTTCGTAACTACTACATTAGTCTAGTGGTTCTAAACACGACTGCTACGCTAGACGTCTTGGATTCGATTAGGTAAGTTGGTTCAATCAACGTCGCTCAGCACACTTCGTTTCTTCATTTTAACGATAAAAACCATCTAAATATTTTCAAGGTAAAGTAAGTATTTCCTCTTAATAAGGTTTCTTAATTTTTTTATTACCCAAAAAAATACGATCTCGTACCTAATTATGAAGTGGCCACTCGTTTTCATTACTCATTAATATTTCGAGGGTAGCCAATTAGGAGGTAGAGACGTACTTCGAATTTAAATGAGCTCTATTATTAGGTTTTTTATGTCTCATTTATGGTTCTTTCACCTGATATTTTTTTAGAACAGACGAAGTTTGACCTTGTATAGAAAATATAGTTTTTTTTGTTGTTGATGGGGTTCGGAACGCTTTATGCACTATCCACCGTTCCGGGGAGAGCGCTGGGGTGTGTCAGACTCTGAAAAGAGCGATCTACCAACTAAAACCAACCTCGGCGATTCGCGTCACCACTTTAGTGGCTACGGGAGCGCTGTAGCAGTCGTTTGCAGACCCGGCAGTAATAACTACCATTTCTACGCCATCTTCATTATCATATATCATAATGATAATCATATATTTATTGCATTCATGTAGTACAAAGGTGTTACATAAATATAGATGTTTCATACATGACATTTCATACATTTCTAGAAGAAGATGGCGTAGATATGGTCTTAGAAAGACAAAATTGAGGCAAAGAATTTACTAAGAACTCCCTCATTAGTCTAGGTTGCTAGACGTCTTGGGTTCGATTCCCAGGTCGAAAAAAATTTTATATCGTATATTTGTGAAATTCTCAGAAGCAGCTGGGAGTTTTGAAATGTTCCCGGTGAATGGCAACGGGCCTGCCCCCTATTAGATGGGACCTAAAAATACCGGCCAACTGTGTGTGTACATTAAGTAGGTTATACCTTTAAGTATAGGTATGTATGTTTGCTTATTATTACTTTAAAAAAACCGGTGCTACTACCCACTTTTGGGCTTTTCCCGTTTCTTCTGTATAAGTGACGTTTAAAAGTCTCTCAAGTGCTTGTATTTCCACAAATGACCCTACTACCGCCTTCCACTTTGAACTATGAACTTTTACCCGAAAAACGATCATTAGCTGAAGACAGCGGAGAGGCCTCTAGTGCCATCTCATTTTATTCACATCAAAATGACAAAGACGCGTGTATTTTAATGAGGTTTGGAACAGGGGTGTTACGTATATTGGCATCCGTATCCGCAAATGCGGAATATTTATAATATAGACACAATGCATAATCTATTGTTTTGCCCTCATGAGGCAACTACATGCATCAGTGAATTCATAAATAAATAAAATATCCTGAAATCCCGCATTGTGTCAACATTAGTCACACAATGTATCAACACATATCAACATTTATGCATTTGTAACAATATTGGTTTAGAATATGGACCTTTGGTGATAAAAAATCTGAATATGTCAACTGTTTGTGTAGATTCTACACACACTTACAGTAAAAATATTCAGAATTTTCAAAACCGGTGAATGTAAAATAGAAATATCGCGTTCGTACTCAAAGCGAGGTAAATTGATGGAAACAAACTGAATTTCTCCAGGGAAAATATACAGTCCCAGCTGGAAACGAAGCCTCATATTTATTTGAACATATTTCTAAATTGAAATACGTATATAAAGCACTTACGCACTATAGCATAATACGCTTTAAAAATTATAGCAATAACTTATAATTTAAAAAATATTTATTACGCATTATCTTTTCTGGTATGCACTATCACTGCACTTTATTACTTCAGTAATAAAGTGCAGTGATAGCCTAGTGGTATTACCATTGGACTGACAAGTCAAAGGTCTCGATTTCGAATCCAAGGCACGCCCCTCTGACTTTTCGAAGTCATGTGCGTATTAATAATTAATTATCACGCGGTTTAACGGTGAAGGAAAAACATCGTGAGGAAACCTGCATGCCTGAGAGATTTTCTTGACGGCGTGTGAAGTCTGCCAACCCGCAGTAGGCTAGCGCAGCGGACCATAGCCTAATCCCTCTCCTACTGAGAGGAGACCCGTGCCCAGCAGTGGGACAATGTAATGGGTTGATGAAGATGATGATCTTTTCTGGTCAGGAATATTTGTTATTATTTTTCGGTATTTCATTTTAGGTGGAAAGAAAATATTTACGTCTTCAGGCGACGTCAGCACCATGACAATATATAAAATGATACATAAAATGTGGAAGAGAAATTCGAAATCACAGGCAGTGGTCTCGGTAGCTTAGTTGGCAAAGCGTCTGGTGTACTTAACCAGAAAGACGCAAGTTCAAACCCTGCCTGAGATCGAATTTTTCTTTCACTAAGAAAATTTCTTTAATTAGAAAATTCATATCTTTGTGAAGATACTACATGTATATAAAATTCAATTTAGACGTTCACAATATATTATATACATTTATATAGGTATACCTTTACCAGATCGACAGAGAAATAGGATTAAAAAAGTTTGCAGGATAAACGAGATGCAATTCTTTTTTTAACCGACTTTAGAAATTTCGAAATTCCTTTTCGAAATGAGGAGGTTATACGTTCCTCTGTATATTTTTTAATAGACTGCATGACATATTTATTCCAGAAAATGTCTTATACTGTCTACAGGACTGAACTGGCCATTGGGATACCAAACAGAATACCAGTGTTGTATGAGCGATAAAAAATAAAGGTGACTGCGGGCAGGTTTCGAACCTGCGTCTTCTGGTTTGATACATCAGATGCTACATATGTATGACCAACTAAGCCAACGCGAGTCCCACCCGCTAGGTCAAAATTTGCCTTCACATTTTGAATATACGTCTTTGAGGTGACGACGCTAAAACAAAATACCAATGCACAATAACTTATGTAGGTTAGAAATACTTATGTGTCTCGCGTTTAAAATGCATTCTCCGTTTAAGACTTCTTAAATTGTAGAAAACGCGGCCACATCTCGTTATCTCTTTCACATAAAGACAAAGCTTTGCACCACTTTGCGCTTCCAACACGAAGCTGCAATACAATCTGCGCATTTAAGTTTTGTCCTCTGAGTACAAATGCAGACAACCTTCGGGAATACTAGGGTTTGTGTAACGCAAACAAAATATTGTAAAGTAATCAATTAGGCATATTTTTTTCCAATTTTTTCGTATAATTACATAAAAGAAATATATTTTTTTACTGTAAAAGTAATTTTGGTTTGGTTACGTTCCATCACCATAAAAGAATGGGGCCCATGTGCAGGGCTACCGCTGGAAGGATCCCTCCAAAGTAATGCGTAGCAGTTTTCGCGGCCCCTCTATGAAATCGGACGTACCTAAGCAAAACGGAGTTTTTGTGGGTGCGAGCCCCGACGAGCCCCCGACAGTGTCGTATGCACAGGCATTTTCTCTGACAAAAAAAAAATATAAATGGTTCGCTATAAATTATATTAATACGCGAAGTGAATTAGAGACCTATGAATTAACAGTCCAGTTCAATGGTCCTATCACTAGAATATCACCTGTTTTTGACCTCTGTGTACCTCGTCTTATTCATACTTAGTGCTCCTTAGTTTCAGCAAGCGATATTCTGAGCGACCATTATCTGCTGAAAATACTTTCAGTGCAAACTCTTTATTTGTTGGAAAATATTTTCTGACGCTCCGCGCTCCCGTGTCGGTGATTCCAGAGGTATTGTATGTCCATACAGCACTCTGTTGATCGGTCCGTTTATAGTTCTACAATACTGTTGCAAGATTATTTCATATTTTTAAGTGTTTTACCGAACTGTTAAAATTGCATCAACGTTTCTGCAGTTTGTTGTAAACTCAGCATTCGCTGTTTGTTTTTTATTGTACTTCAATAAAGCATGCTTACGTCACTTTAAGACGTTAAATGTGGAAGAGAAATTCGTCATCGGAGGCAATTATCACGGTAGTTTAGTTGGCAAAATTCTGCCCTAGGTAAAATTTTTCTTTCGATCAAATTTGCGCGTTTTCGTGGTAGTAGTAGTTTGCGTATCAAGGCGTCGCCCTTTGAAGGGGTTCAGCGAACGCTGGACCACAACTTTTCAAAGTCGCGTGGTGAATTACGCGACGCCTTAGGGAAAGGGACGGCAAGTGCGTTTTTAGTCATTACTAGTCCGAAATACCCTGCTGAGACCCTAGGTGGCATAGTGAAACATAAGGCTATTCCGTACACCAAATAAAAGATGGGCTTGTAGCTTCTACCTACATTATTGAGTAAGTTATGTTGTAGTATACCTAATCTAATTTAGCAACGGACGGAACTAATTCTGTCAGATATATTTAGCATACCTGTTCCCTTCGTACGTTCCTCTCAAGATTCCCCGTGTCTTTGTTTGTTTAGGTCTAATGCAGGTCGCTCCTAGACGCTCACCTCCCGTTGAATAATTAAATGAACCTTCCTTTGACAATAAACTACTCACTATGTACTTAATACTTAAGAGCCAAGTTGACGGAACTCCTTTGACGTTCCCGTAAATTGTTTGATTTTGACGTAAAGTGGTCTTAGAAACAATTACCCATCTATTTTCTTAGAGGAAGTATCATTTAAGGACTTTATTTCGCCCGTTTTACGCCCTGCGACGCGATGGACCGACGATTTAAAGAAGGTGGCTGGCAGAGGATGGATGCGTGCTGCCCAAGACCGGGATGGTTGGCGCTCTTTGGGGGAGGCCTACGTTCAGCAGTGGACGGCAATAGGCTGATATGATGATGATGATGATGATGAAAGGTCATAGCTGTAGACACATTACAAAAAAATATTTTAATTAAATATTTGAAATGATATAGATGTATTGTTAATTAGGTATTGTTTATCATCATCAAACTATTCATCGTCCCACTGCTGGGCATGGGTCGCCTCTGAGAATAAGAAGCATTAGACAATAATCCAAAACGCTAACCTACCTACTGCGGGTTGGCAGACTTCACGCCGTCAAGAAAATCTCTCAGGTAAGCAGGTTACCTCACGATGTTTTCCTTCACCGTTTAAGCGCATGATAATTAACTATTAATACGTACATGACTTTGAAAAATCATAGATTCGAGGTATAGTAGCTATATACCTACTTATATCTAAATAGTGATACCTTTACACAATAAACTAAGGCGTAACACGTGCTATTATAACTCAAATTGTCGCAAGCCCTCCACTTTGACCTTTTGTCAATGTAAATTGTTTGATGTCGAAGTTAATTGGCTTTCGCTGTTAGTGATTGTCGCGACGCACGTTAAGCTTCACTTCCTTTGAATTAAATCGTCGTGTGTGACATAATCACATAAGGCATAATAAGGAATCCTTTTTAAGTGATACTATTTTGAGAGTACAAAAATCATTTTTCAAATCGTCTTCGTGTCGGTGGTACGATTTTTTTTAATTTATTGGCCGAATACTTGCGACATATCATCATCATCATTAACCAACTGTATCGTCCTTCTGCGGGACACGGCTCTACTCTGAGAATGTAAGGGAATACTTGTATATAATGTTCACCACTTTAAGCAGGTTTTCATTTTCATGGATACCTGTATAACTGTTTGTCAGATACGCTTACCGAAGAGCCTGTTTAAGTTATGTATGTTAGTTAACTATAAGTTAGTGGTTTTCATTTTCATGGACAACTGTATAACTGTTTGTCAGATACGCTAACCGAATAACCTGTTTCAGTTAAGTATGCTAACAAGAAGTACCTAGTGGCGCGCGGCGGTAGCGTAATGGCTAGGGCGTCGGACTTGCGATCATGTGGTTGCCGGTTCGGAACTCACCCATTGCACTACCGACGTGAACCCACTCGTAATACAAGCATTTAGCTTAGTACGAGGGGTTAACAAGAATACTAGTGCGACCCACATTGCTAGTAAGCCTTTTTAAAAAAAAAAAAAAAAAACCTACCCTAAAATTAAAATAAGAATTTTATGCAAATGCACTTTCGTACTCTGCAATTGCATAACACTACTTCTAACTTTTATCTTTTAGCAGAAAACTACACCGTCGGGACTTAGGTACCTACTTAATATAATATTTTATACTTTAAACTAGAGTATGGTTAAATATATACGTAGAACTAGTTGCTGCAATACACTGCGGTGGCGTGCTCCCGGTAAAACCTGACAATGCATTTAGTTTGTTAATTATAACATTTACGTGACTTTCATTTTGTATTCCATGAATAGAAATAGCAACATTTTTAATAACTTCTGTTACGAATGATTTGATGAATAATGTTGTGATTACAATAATAACTTGCTGTACCTTACGGTTCCTACTTTTTTTTATCCAAACCTTACAGAATCACTTTCAGGAAAAAATTATAGATTGTCTGAAAATTTCATCACAATCATTCCATACGTTTTGGAGTCCATAGAGCAGGGGTCACCAACTAGTTTTGCTCGGGGTCCGTTTTAGAAATGAAATGACCATCGCGGTCCGCACAATATTTTATAGAAAAAAAACAAATGTAATTAGGAATAACAAAGGTATTTTTTTACCATCCGCGGTCCGCCATTTGGTGACCCCTGCCATAGAGCACATACATATAAATTAGATAGTAAGTACCTACTCGTACATTTGGGTACACTCAGGTACACTTAGTCTATCATGAGTTGAACTTGATAGGATACAGTAGGTATAGACAATTGAGATGGTCGCAAGAATTCGCCAAAGTCGCCGGAATTTTGGTGGTCTGTGACCATTAATTGTGATAATACCTACTGAAATGCATAGTCTGATAACTGAAGAGTTTGTTTCAACGCGCTAATCTCTGAAACTACCAGTCGAGTTTGAAAAAATATTTTTGCACTTGATGGTCAAATTCTTGAGCAAGGTTACTTTACATCACGCTACAACTATTAGAAGCGGGACAAAGAGTGTGAAACCGTGGGGTATATAGCTTGTTAAAATAAAACAGCATTATATACCTTTAACTGGTAGATCAGATTGTACAGCATGATACGTCACTGACGCGACGTCACTACGCCGGAATAATCCAGCGCGACTTCGCCAAAGCTCGGTGGACGTATCGTACTTATCTCGCTAATTGGCTGCCGCTCGCCGGCTGTTTACATTTACATGAGACTCATTGTGTATTCCAAGAACAGAAATAAATATAAGAGAGTTTAATACAAGAATAGAGAGTAGGCTTCGTCTTTTTAACCTTTTTATTGAAGACTAGACCGTTGCACGCGATTTAACTCACGTCCCAAAAAGATTTTCTTACTAACTCGGCTACTAGGCGGCGTTTCAACATGAGTCATACCAAATTTTAAGCTGGACCTCCAGCAATACAATTGTAAAAACTGATCCAATTTGGCGCAACAGTTTTAGCGTTTTACGTGTTAAAATACAAAAATGGTAATTTTGGCGTATGTTATGTTATGTTTTGGCTTATAAAATAAATTTATTGTTTCAATAAAGCAAAATAGGCCTCAACAGTGTACCAAGAATTAGGCCTTGATTTCAAATCCTAATGCAGCCTTTAACAACGTCGGCCCATAAGGAAATTTTGGATAACTTTTTTGGATAACTCCGCGGACCGAACTTAGAAAGTACTTAACATAAGCGTTATAGGTAGTTTAGAAATAAACGCAGGTAACGAACTGTAGCCCTCTATTTTAAAAAAGAAGTATAGGATAGAAGTGATTAAAAAATATTAATTGCAAACGCATATCCTCTACAAAAGTAATGATGACGTTGAACGTTGAAAAATCATCAGCTGCCTTTTAAACTGGAGATTAAAAAAGCGCAATTCAACGGACTAAAATACGTTTCAGCGATCTCCAAAAGGCTTGTGGCTCTTTGATTTTTAACGAGAAAGTAATCTCGTAAACAGAAAGTCTCGCACTGTTTTTCATAACGTTTAAAATTGCACCCATGTACGAATAACCAGTATAGGCTGGCCTTGAATTATGCGAGGAACCTTTACAATGGAAGGTCAGTCTAAACTGGTTTTGTATAACTTGATGTGTAGGTACGTGTGTACCAGTGATGTTATGTCAAAGAGATAATGCGTTCGTTTTACTGTTGTTACGACACATTAAAATGTTATACCGTCGTTCTGAACTTTTTTAGAGTTTGTGCTATCATTTTGTCAAATATTTGCATGGATATTATGACTTTTGAGTCTTACATTGAGTTCCTGGGTATTTTTCGCCTGGATACGTTTTTAGTCAAAATTATACTTAGGTAGTAGTAAAAAAACAGAAATGGTTAAACCGAGGAGCATATCTGGTATCTTACACTCTGCTAAGCAATGACGTAGGTAGGCAAATATCTGATCTAGAATTAACTAATTACTTTAGCATTAAACTTAAATATTAGGTACCCAGATTACATACCTTCATCATTGTAGAAAAAATATATTTTAATAGCTACTTACCTAATTTGTTTTGTTAAACGAAAACAATTAATCAATGTCAACGTCGCTAAAAGCGTTTAATTTGGAAGCAAAAACATTTTTATTTACACAGCTTAATAGTGTAATGGCTTCTTGTTAAATAAAATTACTTATAGCGCTTTAGTACTTACGAGTAAAATATTCATACACATCAAATGTGTATAATTGTAGATGATTTTGACCCTGATATTGCTCAACCTAAAGCAATCTGAAACCATATAATTGATCTTCATGCTGGAGTTTTCATAGTTAATGTTTATTAACTCCTGATACATGATATACTGAATTTGAATTTTCGCAATATGGGAATATGAGGGTTAAAAAAAAAGAGCCAAAATTGCAACGCATTCACAGTTTCATAAATTGTTGATTTAAATCTACTCAAATTTTTTATCGCAACAAAACCACGCGAATAAAAAAATCACATTTCCTTATGGCACATCAGAATTTTTAATTGGTCAACTACATTTCAAAAAGTGCTTTCTTTTTCTCTAGTGACAAATTTTTTTCTTTTAGTTTTCCGCAAATTGTACGTCTATAAGACGTAAAAACGTAGAATGTGTTATAGATAACAAAAATGCGAAAAAAAAAATTTGGACCATGAGAGAATAAAATTCATTGTAACTAATTCTTTTAACACTCACTTTGTTTACATTCCTACATAATTTAAATAACATAACATGATCATTAATTCAGAATATTCATTTTGATTACAAGGAACATGATAATGTAACTCCATATTTGATATGCGCAAATCCTCGAATTAATTAGGCCTAAAACAACAATAGAGAAATGTACGGAATCCGTTATATGTAATCTCTTCTAATGAAAATCCCTTGGTTCTAAATTTAGGTATATATTAATACCTACCGAAGCATATAGCTATTATCCTATGTAAATAAACCAAACATTCCTTAAATTATTTTGTAGCTAAAACAAACAACAAGATAAGTAGGTAACTACACCTATTTTAGACTGTTTTTTTTGGGGGTTTAACTTTTCATGTATTCGCCATAAATGTTACATAAGGAATTTTTGATTGAATTTCCATATTTTTCACACTGACCGATTGTGATTATCGGTTGGTAAACCGTTAGTTAGTTTGTGGACCGATAACATTTTCGCCCCAGGAATTCACGAAGTTGACAACGAAGTCACCTAACTTCAAACCCAAAACAGCGGCACGACACGATAGATTTAATGCAGACTGGTCTTGGAGATTGGATTGAGAATGACAAGATTTTTGCCCAACATTGGAACATACCAGGCTAATCATAAACGTAAAATATTTTTATGACGTGATCATTTTACATTCACATTTCGTAGTTAAGTAAATATAGTTTAATAATGTATCAATGATTCATTCGGCTCGTGGCTAAGTTATGATTACGCTGATTAAAAGATCTGCAAGGTTAAGCTACACTTGCCACCGTCAGTTTGTGGATGGGTGACCGTTCTTAACATAGTGAGACTCCTCCGTGTCTCGTAAAACTGTCGTCTATGACAATCGTTAAGGATAGTCATATGCCCAAAAAGCCTGACAACCAGTCCTATATATCCTTCGAATTTCGTTGTTGCCTAGAAATTGGGTTGCGGAGCATCTGGTTATATTCGAAGCCGGCCCCAAAATAATTGGATAAAGGCTAAGAGGTTTTTTTTATTATTGAATGAATCAATGATTAATTTCATTTCATAAATACTTACCGAAATTAAAATCTAAATATTTTTTCTTATTACATTATAATCCATCGCGGTGGCGATATTTTAGAAACGTGTCAGAATGAAATGTATAGGTATTAAACTTACCTTTTTTTACACCTAATTGAAAAACCTGTCAGATGTATTTTTTCTCTTGTAGGTATTTTATTTTATTCCGAACTTAGTGCCGTCTTTTAAGTTATTTGTAGGAACGTGATGTGAATCTAAACATCTTCGCTTTATTTTTATGTGTCTGCTGTATTATTACCGATGTCACGTTTTATTTCGATTTAGAAGTCGAAGTTTAGTTCTTCGGAAATTAAAGAGGTGATAGGGTAGAAAGTGGAAATAGATTTCCTTTTCAAGTAACATATATTATAAACTTGAGATTATCGGGAACTGGTATCCTAAGCAAATTACTCAAAATATTTTGGCCAGTGTGACGGATGTAATCACCCCTTAATGTGCAGTAGCCCGATTCACGTAATTAAAACCGTAGCGATGTCGCAGCTACTTCATCGTTAAAACAGTTTTCCATTTCACATACGTGGATCGGACCGATTTCGAAATCGTCCTATTGAAAAATCATTGAACCGTATTCACATAATTATGTTCGTTGGGCGAGAATCGTTCTTCTAAAACGTCTTTGGCAACGAATAAGTCGCTGCGACATCTCTACCGTTTTAATTACGTGAATCGGGTAGCAGGTGACAAAATTGACACCCTGTATACATAACATACCATCACGCCGGTATTCCCCGAAGGGTTAGGCAGAGGTGTACTAATGTACACCCACATTTCGCCGGTATGTTTAGGTCCCATGTAATAGGGGGCGAGCCTATTGCCATTAACCGCGCACAAATCAAGACTCCGGGCTGCTACTGGGAATTTCATAGAAAAACCCAATAACACTTTGCTCGACCTGGGAATCGAACCCAGGACCTCTAGCGTAGCAGTCGCGCTTGGGACCACTAGACTAACAAGGCACCCTGTATACATAGACACGTTATAATTATAGCCAGAGAACCTATTACCATAATCAAGTGCCAGTTTTAATAAATGAATGGCTCTCCATAGTTTATGTATCCACGATGTACCAATAGATCATGACAACGGTGATAGATGGCGCTGTTACCGCCGCCGCTCCTAGTGTATTACTTACGTAGAAACTATCTGTGGTATTGCCGACATATTCTCTATATTCTGCGGATAAATCCAGACTTTACCTAATTAAATATTAGCTGAAACATTTAGGTTCGTAACTGTGAAGAAATCCCGATTTATTTTCACGTATGATACCGTAGGTACAGTCGCCGGCATATCAAGTTATACAAAACTGTCAAATTTATCCAACTGATTTTAAACCTTAAAATGTTGTTGATTAAGTTCAAAGTCAACTGAGAAATTTTGACATTTTGTGGTAACGTGATGTGGTGGCCACCGTACATTTGGGACCGCTTATTGTGTATTCCGAGATGAATGAAGCTCCATGTATAGAGTGGGCACCCATCCATAGACTGACCGCAGCAAGAGCAGCTTACTCTTCGAGATCGATTGATCAGAATTATATCTTAGCTCCAACTCCCTTAAATATCCAGCAAACAAAACAATAAGGATAAAAATGAGCATTTGACCGTTCAATTCAATTATTTCAAGCATCGATACAATCGACATTGAAGAAAAATAAATAACACTCCTATTAAACGACGGATTCCCTTTCAAAAGCAGGGAGTACTTTTAAGGGGTGGATTGACTCGTGATATTAATTCTTCTTGTGGAATCTACGATGTAATCAAGCAATTTACATACCATCACGCCTGTATTCCCCGAAGGGTTAGGCCGAGGTGTACATAATGTACACCCACATTTCGCCGGTATGTTTAGGTCCCATGTATAGTAGTAGTAGTGTAGTATAGGGGGCGAGCCTATTGCCATTCACCGGGCACAAATCCAGACTCCGAGCTGCTACTGAGAATTTCATAGAAAAACCCTATAACACTTTGCTCGACCTGGGGATCGAACCCAAGACCTCTAGCGTAGCAGTCACGATTAAGACCACTAGACTAACGAGGCAGTGTAGTAATTGAGCAACTTATTAATATAAAAATATAATAAAATCTTTTGAAGATTTGCGGCGACCGTTATTTCCATTACCCAAACAGCTACTAAATGTAGCAGAATAACCCATGTCTACTGTTACTAAACATTTGTATAGACGCTAACGTCCCAGGGCGTCTACACTGGCGTGCATAGAATTCAGGCCAATTCTAAATTTATAAGCGTTGAATTTTAAAGAAGTTCGCTGTACACAGGTGCTACGGTGGATTTTCGTAAATCATTTTGATGGTGAGCTTGTATTGCAGCGTATAAACGTGGAAGGTTTAGTGGACATCGTAAATGTTTGAGCACCGACCGTGACGCTTTTTCATCTAATTGGTCTAGCAGTAGTAAATCGTGAGGGCCATAAATAAAACAATGTGGAAAATCTAAAATCATGCCAGCCGAATTCTTTCCTCAGTCCCCTTCCTTCCCCATTTCTCCTTCCCCTCCCTTTTCCTTAAATAGGCTCGGCAACGCATCTGCAACTAATTTGGTTTTGCAGATATGGATATCTGTGGCGGTGATGACTAAGTACTTCCTATTAGGTAACTTGACTAATCGTTAGCCGAGATATACCTAAATAGTGGTACCTAAATTTAGATTAACTAAAACCAATAAATAATTTCTAGGAAATTGTGTGCGTTTTTACAATAAACTTCCAAAATCTGTCACCGATCTCACCGGTAAGAAATTTAAAAATTATATTAAATCGGTCCTTGTTAAGAAAGCATATTACAAAATCAAGGACTACGTTGACGATAAAAATGTGTGGTGTTAAAATACGGGTGCACTTGTGGTCTCCCTGGCACCCTGAGGTTACTTTATTCACTCTCAATTATTTTGTATATTGTTTACCACTTTATATAAACAGGAACTTTAAATGTAAGTACATCGTAGCCATTTATGTCTAAGTAGTTTATAGTTATCCTAGTTCATATTTTTTGATGATGTGTATTCTTACACATAGTGTATCTGTTTTAGTTTGACATTGCGTTCTCATTTGCTGAGAACCTTCTTGTAATTTTAGTCCCGACTTCAGGCTCGACTCAATGCACTCACATCCTGTTATCGGCATAATGTACCAGCAAATAATGTTGAAACAATATATTTTAAAAGAGTGTCTATGGAGTTTCTTGCCGGATTCTTCTCCATGGGATCAACTTTTAGGAACCGTGCAACTAGAGTCAATAACGTTTCATAAACGCTTGTGAAAGCTTATTTGAAAGAAAAACATTTGATTTGTTTTGACATAACTAGTACTTGCCCACAGTTCCGCTCGCATCTCAAAGGACTTTTTGAGACAAAAGGTAGCCTATGTCCTTCCCAGGATCAAGTAATATCTACATTACATTTTTTATCGAATCCGGTTCAGCGATTTCAGCGTGAAAAGGTAACAGACAGACAGAGTTACTTTTCTGTTATTGTATTAAAGCATGAATACTTATATAGCGCATTCAAGCGTTGAAATCGGTTCAGCAATTTTAGCGGGAAAAGGTAACAGATAGACAGAGTTACCTACTTTCCGGTAATTATACTAAGGTATAAATTCTAATATTTCTAATATAGCGCGTTCAAGTAATAATTTCTATAAAATATATCTGTTACATCAATTATTATTAACAACACGTATCATTAGCGGAAATGCGGTCTTAAATTTGTCTTCATAAAGAATAAATACATTTTTTATAATGACTTAGAACATATAATTGGGTTTCGGTTTCTGTTTTGGGATAATCATGATTATTAATCTTCCAAAAAGAAAATAAATAAATTGTTAAGCTGTTTATAATGAATTATACATAGCTCTAATTATAAATAGGCAAGTACTTACATATTTAAACTGTCATGCTTAATAATTCTAAAAATTCTTTCTGATTTTCTGAATGCTAGTTATAGTTTTAAAAAATAAAATTAATTAATAATTTATTCGTTTTTTGTTTGTCTTCAACTAAAAATTTATGTACACATACGATATATATTACACATGAGAAAACATATGTTATTATTATATTCCTACCTTAAGTATCTTGTATATGACTGTTGGTATACTCAATAAATAAATAAGTCATATTAAATGGAAGCTAACTTCACAAGTAGATTACGGGAACCTACATAATTAATGAGTATAATAAAAACTTTTCATCGTATTTCAAATTTATTGGTTCAATTTACTCAATCTATCAGCTTTTTCGCGCCACGAGTGTTTGCGAATGATACCTACGTCTGTTTTCAATGAGGTGCGACCATAAATAACACTTTTGACGAATGTTCACCCGAGCCCACTTCGTTAGGTGATATAGCCTATGACATTCACAAATAACGTGGCTTTATATTGGTAAAATAATTTTCAACATCGTGATTATCCCCTACAACCTTACAAACTTTACCTCTTCATAATATCAGTATTAGTAGATAAGCTTTTACAAGCGTTTATAAAACGCTATTAACTCTGGTTACACAGTTACAAAAAGTTGATTCCATGGAGAAGAATCCGGCTAGAAACGCCATGGACACTCTATTAAAAAGCAAGAGGTGCGGACATTGGAAGGTTGATGTCATACGAGTAATTAGCCTGAAGTCGAGATTATTAAAATTAAAAGAAGGTTCCCAGCATCTGAGAACTAAGTCATCAATCAAGTGGAGAAATAAACGTGATGTTTATTTATCCACATAGGTTTTTTTTTAATTTATAAAACTAAGCAATGCCTATGTATCGACTTAGATATCCACAATGTATTCACATTTACAGTTTCAGTTTATATTAAAAATCTAATTATAATTCACAGACAATGTCCCTTAAATGAATATTCAGAATAAGCTTACCATGTAAGCATACCATTTACGTGTGGGCATCTCCATGCTTATAAACATTCCTATCTTATACTAGACAGAGAGCGCAGTATATCGGCTAGTGCCGTCGCAATCCGATATCTCTCCTCTTTTGCAGGAAAGGGACTTACTGTAAACGCTTATATCTTGGAATTTTTTAGTCGATTTAAATTATTATTTTCAGTTGACGTTTTAAATTTTATTTTATTTTACAATAGGCCTATATTACGAGTAAACATTAGTAGAAGTACAACACTGTCTAACTCTTCGGGGAATATGGGCGTGATGGTATATATGCTTGTCTGCCTATCGTCACTTCAGCTAAGTCACGTAACTTGAGCTGAGTCATTGCATTACAATAGACTATACAAAGCAAGTGCAAGACAAATCACATATTGATGTCCTATTCCCGACAAACAATGTTGATTCTCCTGGGAATACTATCTGCAACTTAGTTGATACATGTTGTGTAATGTGCAGTTATGATACAATACCGCAATACAATCCTAAAGGCATTTGACATGTAGATTTCCGTTGTATATAGTTATCAAGTAACAAATAACAGTTTAAATGCTAAATCGGTTAAATCGTCTTAAGCTCTTCACGATTTACTTAATCCAATTAACCATTAGTTTTTTTACCGAAAATATCGTTATCCTGTGTTTTCTTTGAAATTTCTGATAAAATTCTAATTATTTTACATACCATACCATATCTTAATGTACACCCTCAGTTCGGTATTATGTTACTAGGTCTCATGTGGGTCCCATTAAACGGGCACAAACCCTAACTCCGAACTGCTGCTGAGAATTTTAAAGAAAAATACATTTCTCGACCTAAGAATTGAATCGAGGACTTTAGCGTAGCAGTCGTGCGTGGGAATACTATGGACTAATGAGGCTGTCTCGTCTTTTTCTTAGTGCTTATTACCAAAATATTTATTTTTACCTATAGTTTATACCTATTTTTTTATTTCAAATAAAGTTTTACAAGGATTTGTAATTACCACAGAACAGGCATCCCCTAATGAAATAGTCTAATCAATAATGAACCAATAAGGCCTCACAATATAAATTTTATAATTCCAAAATCAAAATTAAATTTCAGTTAAGGCCTAGCCGGCTATTTATCGCAAAACATGTGCAAAAACCAGATAACAGAACTAACACATTGATAAATGAACGTGACATAAACATTCGGGCAAAACAGATTGTTACGTAATGTAATAGAAAACCTATTGGATGGCGTTGATCTATCAATTTGCCGGGCGAACGATCAAAGGTGGATGTGAACTACACTAATCTCACACGTATACCATCGTATAATTTGTGTTATAACGCCCAACCATTTGTTGTCGATTTTAGGACGTATTGTGAAAATTTTCCTTATAACTAACATTAGGCCCACTCCCTATTACATAGGCCCCGAACATACCTGCAAACTGTGGGTGCACATAAGGACACCTCTGCCTACCATTAGGGAAAAAAGGGCGTGGAGGTGTGTTATGGTTACATAAAGTTAGTTACATAGTTAAACTAGTTATAGTTTAACTTTTTGATATGTGTATCTAGCCCGTTCTCACCTATGGCGTGGTCCAGACTTGGTCCCTTACTAAACAGTAGAAGACCAAACTTAAGGTTGGTCAGCGAACAATGGGACGCAGTATTTTGGGGGACAGACCACGTTCGGAAAACTCTCTTTCCGATCGAAAACGCGCATAGTGGATATGGGTGTCCAAACTGTTTGAAGTGTTTGAAGTGGCGATGGGCTGGCTACCTCAGCCCATGCAGCAGGACAGGTGGGCGAGGCTAGCTACCGAGTGGGAACCACGCAATGTTATTCGTGAACGAGCCAAGGAGTCGTTGCTGGGATGATCTCGATCGCTTTCTGCCATCGTGGTATGCAGAAGAACAGGATAGAAAATTCTGGACGAAGATAGCCTTTGCCCAGCACTGGGACATAATTTAATATTATTTGTATAAGGAGAAAACTTCTCCTCTTAAAAGGACTTCATACAGATTTTACAATATGATTACATATTGTAAGTGTGAAGTCTGCAAGCCCGCACTAGGCCAGCGTGGTGGAGTATACCAAAGATAATCACACTCAATCTTTAAGAAGATCCGAGTAGATCCCAACCACCCCAGTGGTCCCGCCCCCGGTATCGGGGCAGTTGGAAAAAATCGTTTCATCGACCCCGGTAGTGCCGACCCCGTTGTTTAACGGGGTGGATGGCCCAGCAGTGGAACAGTAGATGGGTTTGTGTTAACCTAACCTAAGTTAATTAAGAGAAAATTATAATTTGTGACGTTTCTCTCAGGTAATAAATGTAAAATTCATGGTTAACTAACCCAGTTAGAAGTTACCCATTTTGAAGTTTTTAATTAATATTTTTAACTTACGTTAGTAATTTAGACTGTCGACATTTTTGCTTCTACAAAGTGATATTAAACGAATATTCGAGTTGTGATTAATCATTTATAAATTTACTAGCTTTTGCCCGCGGATTCACTCGCGTCCTAGGCTTTAAGTACTTAGTATAACTTGGCTTCTAGGTATCAAGATGAAACTTATATCAGATTTTAAGTTAGGCATCAAGCTATACAACTTTGAAAACGGCATTTAATATCGTATAGTAGCTTTTGCGTGATGCGCATTCAAATATACAAACAGACCGTCACTCAAACAACAAATCTAAGGATTTAAAAAATGATTGGACACGTAATTTTTTAATTAAATATCTCATATGTACGGACATCAGTCAGATATAATTTACCAAGTATGTAGAAACTATTGCAAAATATTTTCCCTTTTAACATTTATACCAAAAAGTTCAATGAACTGACATTGGCTTTGTTTAGATGATTTTTCCAGTCAACCCTTTTCAAGGCAAGGGTATGAATGGGGTTTATTTATAAAATAAGGATAGGTAGCGGCCTTCAGAGTAATCCCTTCGTTTCAGTTGACTTTATGAACTTGCGTGGGACTACAAACAGCTGACACATCCAGTTTTTATCCTTACATCTGTGCGTATTTATAAAGGTTAATTTATATATTATACGAGAATATACACCATATATGCCTGACTTCTCTTTATATATTTATATTTTGCTTTACAAAACGTTAATACATTATATAAAAAGAAAAAAAAACCCGACTGCCTAAAAAACAACTTTAAATTAAAACTGAAAAGAAAAAAACAAGTCCAGTCTAGAAGCGTGAAAAGTAATATTGAAAATATTCCAATGTTGTAGTCATTTAAATGATTAGATTATCGATATAATACTTGATAAAACAAATAATTAATTCTAATGCGGAACATATAGACTTTAACAATAGGGACCCTTATTGGGTAGAAAGATTTGTGTCTATTTTCTATTTTGAGTTTTATTTTCGTGCTTAACCGGTGAAGGAAAACATCGTGAGAAAATTTGCATGCCTGAGATATTTTCTTGGCGGCGTTTGAAGTCTGTCAACCCGCAGTAGGCCAACGTGGTGGACTATAACCTAATTCCTCTCGTTCTGAGAAGAGACCCGTGCCCAGCAGCACAGCGATTTAATGGGTTGATGATGATGATAAGTAACAAAGCCAAAATACGAATATGCTGTTTAGTTTACCAGTGGTAGTGGTTGAACGCGGTACATTCGACGACAGAGATGGTAATCACAAACGTCAACGCTTCGACAGGACGCGGTATTCGCAATTTGTACCGCTGCGCTGCGATTGTCACGCGGCTTGATTTATTGATACTATGAACGCTATTCCGACGTGTTTGTATTACAAGGAGCGACGCGAGCGTGTTATGTATCGTATCATGTAATATATCGTTAAAGATTTCTGAATAAATTATTACTAAAATTCTTATGAAATAATTAGATAAGTGTGATTTGCATGCTCTGAGAAAATATTTTAATTAGGCATACCCATGTTTTAAGAAACATTTTTTTTTTTAATGCGACAATAAATTTATCAGCAATTATACTTTACCACAAATCTTCGATGTATGGTATACAGTATGTTTCTTTTAGTATTACGTGGAAGTGCGTTTTTTTTACAAAAAACGAATATAGAATCAGTATACTATGTAAGAATTAATTTTAATTTTTTTTTAATACTAGTTTGAAAAAAAAAACTCGCATAATATTGTAATAATTCTGTCCAAAACTAAACATACTCGGGTTTCAGAAACCAGGAGAATTCCACAATTTTGCAATCACGTTATTAACCCACCACCTGCTCAAAACCTTGTATAAATTGCAATATTTCGGAGCGGTAAGTAGACCCACGTACCATCGCACCTTAACACCTCAATATCAAGTAGGTATTAACCTACCCTTGTCCCGAAAATTCAGTAACACATACATATTAAGTAAAATTCCGTGGCAACAGGGACATTCTGCAATCCAATAATCAGACCGATCTTCGCAGAATCTTTAGCAGAATCGCCCTTCACATTTTCTCGAACAAATCGATTTATTACGAAGGTTAACTTAGCGGTTCGATCTCGTTTTCTTTGTAGGATGCTGAGGGAAGCGGATGTGAATCGATTACTTGATGTAATGTGTCTCGAATGTTAATTAGTATTTAAGTAATAGGTAAGTAGTGAGCCACCCCGGATCCGCACAGGTTCATAAATTATAACCTTTAACCTTCCTAGATAATAGAATGAAAATCCGTAAAGTAGTATCATAGTAAGAAGAAGAAGAAAGAAAGAAAGAAATAGGATGTATTTGTCGCAGTCAAGGCACAATTTTACAAGTTAAATTTAAAAAAATATTAATATAGGAAGATGACTTACTTACTGGTTATATTCTAGTGCCTCACGGCTGTAGCAAATAGGCCCAGTTCGGCAATAAGCCAGGCAGCTAATGCTTGGCGCTGATTTAGTAGTATCAACATCACTAAGTCAGCGCGAATGGAACTTTAATTTATAAATTCTAGCCGTTACTGTCCCACTGCTGGGCAAAGGCCTCTCCCAATTCCTTTCAGGTACTCTTTTCTTACGCTATCTCAATCCAGCCATGTAATAATAATGGTGGCAATAACAATGAGACTTTTTATAGTGCGGAAATCACTCATTGATCGTTTGTCATCCGGGAAGACGACGGGAAATAAAGGATTCTTACCGGATTTCGTATCGATTAACGAATCCCTGTCCCACATCCTACTTGCAGACGTGCGTGCGATCATTGTCATCATTGACTGGTCAAGCGAACTCCCTAAGTTCACTCCCTAAGCTCACAGGCCATAAAAAATTCACACAAACCATTTCTCTTTCAACATTATCCACCTTAAGGTTTCCCACCTTAATATCACCCTCAAATATAGTTATAAGAACAAGTATAAAAATCAACACTTACCCCAACATAACCAGTCTGAAACAGTTCTTCGGCGGAGGCACAGTCTCGTCACATGCCTGCAGCACGGGCGCACTGGGGCCTGGTGATCTCTCAGGGTCCGACTCCTCGCCGATACCCGCCCCCCTCCGACAGAGCCACGACGCCCCACACTTGTCTCTGGCATCCTCCACTGGAGCTGCAAACTGACACCTCCTAGGAGATCTCCTTCCACTAGCCAGGGAAGATTTTAAAGGAGATGGTGGGGCTCTGACAGGACTGGAAGTGGCCCTGACGGGAGATGTGGTCACTTTCACTGGAGAGGATTGCAGGGACAATCCTCCCCGTTCAGTTGTTCCGTTCAACATTGTTTACGTTTGGCACTTTGTTTCACACATTGTTTTGTTTTTTTTTCTTATGTTTACACTTATTTGTTGTTGTTTTCTTTATAGGCTATATTTTTGTATTATTATACCATACAATATCGAATAAAAATGTTATTGTCACTGTGATAAATCATAAGAAAAGTCCATTAAAATATAAACTAAATTTATAAGTGATCAATTTTTTGGTTTACATTGTCATTCGCCATAACAATTCGGGATCATAATAGGATTGACCTGAAAGTATTTCTATAATATGGAAAATATAGGTATATAAGATAAGTATTTCAAAAACGAGGCACTATAAAACCACCACTTCCTATCGAGTTATGGTTACGAGTTATATAGCCACTGTAACTGTCACAGGTTGTATTAATACTTTATTTCATTTTCCTTTTTGTTACGCAAAAATCTGAATAACTGTATGTCCTAATCTGGGTTTATACAGATTCCTACAAATGTAACAATCCATAAAGCAGGTTTAACTTAAGGCTCCGTCACATAGAAAGCGGGCTAAAGCGAAGCGAGTTTCGCTTTCGGGGTCCCGCCAAAAGTGGGTTACGGGGGGGAGAAGGAATGAAGCATTGCCTATCTTCTTTTTTTTGTTGAAAGGCCACCGGTCTGATGTCTTAAAACCGGAAAGCATGGGATTCTTACTCATAAAAAACACCCTGAAGGTTGCCATCAAAACATTGATGGGGGCGCTCTAACTTCTTATAAGATAACCCCAGAACCTCCCCCCCCCCCCGTTAGTGTTTTTAGAGTACATCCCTAGGAAGACTGTAAAAAGACCTCCCCAGAACTTCACTATATTTAGCAGTACCTGACCACTGTTACCGTTTTCTCTGGTATCACAAGGTGGGCGGACAGAGACCCCTCAGATTGCTTCACTTCCTACTTATAGGCACGCGTGGAGTAAACACACGCCTCCCCGTTTGACATTGATAATTGCAATGAAACATTTAAAAAACCCCCGACAATTGCATTATATCTCGACCAATTTTCATCAAACATAGCTACGAACACTCCCGACTAATTAACTTTTCAAACAAAAAATACTAAATCAAAATCGGGTCATCCGTTCGGGGGCTACGATGCCACAGACAGACACACACACACAGACACGTCAAACTTATAACAACCCCGTCGTTTTTGCGTCGGGGGTTAAAAATGATAGCATGGATATAATCCCCAGTAGCATTACTTTCGCTTCGCGTTCAGTGTATCGCTACCTTATCTCCCACAAGGTCCTCCTTTTAACAAACAAAATACAAAACAAGTTTTGTTTTTACACAACGTTTTTATGCTCCCATATCTGTTGGAGTGGGCTCCTAATAGAAGGTGAAATGGTTTTTATATCTGCGTTATGTTGTTATCGTTTTTCACGTCGAGTTGACGAGAGGGTGCCATTATTATTGCTGGTTGTTATCTTGACGGGATGAATATAGACAATACATACATATATGTATGAATATGCTAGCATAATACTTTTGTATTTAGTTATTCAAATGTTAGAGGAATGGTTCGTTACAGTTTTTCATGACATAACATACTATAACGCCTGTGTTACCTGAAGGGTTAGGCAGAGGTGTAGGTACTATTATGTACACCCACAGTTCGCTGGTATGTTTAGGTCCCATGTAATAGCGGGGAGGCTATTGCCATTATCCGGACACAAATCCAAACTCCGAGCTGCTACTGAGCGGAGCTGATTCATAGCTAAAGCCATCTCACTTTGCTCTTCTTTCACCACTTAATTAGATTCACACACAGTCATTCTTCAGTTTAGTTGTTATTCAGAGAAATATCATAGTGTCATTGAAATCTGTATGTGTAGTGTTTACACTACACATATAACATACATATGTTTGTCTTCTATATCTTCAGTCGAATATAATATTACTTGAACTTTATCGTCAATACTAAGCGCACATATCGCTTCTACCTCGGGGACATCGATAGTTATATTACATCGACGTAATACCGGGACTTGAGTGCGTATCTCACAGTATCCGAAGTCATTAGGTCTTGATGGAAATAAGATGAAACTTGAGCGAGCACGGTGAATCGATAGTTCATTATGTAAAGGTAAGTACGTCATACAGAGGTCTTACTCGATCATTTTTGAGGTTTTGAGAAAGGGATGGGGGGGCTATTTAATGTGCAGAGCGTCATTCCTCTCTCTAAGTCGAAAAGATCGCAATAACACGTCATAATACAGCCTCAGGTCGCGAAATATTAAATATTTTTTAGATGATTTGGGAATTTAAAATAGTTTTTCGGATTGGCTTAGTAAATTGCCGATCGAATTCAGTGCTATGGGTCGTGTGTACAATGACAACAATGGTTTGAAATGTTGCATAAACAAAACATATTTTCGTTTACGAATTTTTCATATATAACATACCATCACGCCTGTATTTCCCGAAGGGTTAGGCAGAGGTGTACTAATGTAGGCAGGTACTTATACCCACGCCTCACCGGTATGTTTAGGTCCAACGTAACAGGGGGCAAGCCTATTGCTATTAACCGGGAACTAATCCAGACTATGAGTTGCCCTCCTACCAGCCTACCACCTACACAGAATTTAATAGAATTGCCCTCATATTGTATAATTGTACTTTTCGTACATTTAGAGGGTTTTTCATTCACATCACGGAGTAGCCTGACCTAATCCGTGAAACCGTCTGTTATTCACGAAAAACTTAACCTCGAAACATCGAAATAACCACTAAACATTTATATTTCCGCAGTAGAGAATCGTAAACAGCAGGAGCATACGAGTTGAGATTTAATTAAAAATATCTTCCCAAAGGTGCCTGAAAGTAGTTTTACTAAGAGAACAGTCTTCAAGAGTTTAAAGATAGAGATCTAAAGCCTCTCTTGCCTCCTAATTGGATGAGTCGTGTGCAACATCGAGTGCCAATAGTTTTCATGACTCTCTAGGGATGTCCCTGGCTTATAGTGCGCAATTCCGGCAATGAACGCGGCTTTAAGTTGATTTTATCAAAGCGTAACCCGGGACTTCGTTTCCGAGGATACTGTGAAACGGAAATTTGTTATTACATAATAAACTGTTATCCTTTTACCATTAAATGGTTGTAAGTGCGTCTTTTGTGCCACAATTTGTGACATTATGTTAATTAAGCCCCTTTCTTTTTCGATTTAATGACAATTAGTATAATTATCAATGTCTCCTTCCATTAAATAAGTCGAGCAGCTAAATAAAAGCTTTTTTATTTTTCTATTAGAAAATATATATTTTTTTCTATTATTGGAAACAGACATTGGACTACAATACGATGATACGATTGTTTTAATTAATTTAAAAAAAAATAGATTTACAATAATAATAACGGATTAGAAATGCGTTGTAAACATCTAACCATCTAACTAACAGTAAATTGAATTGTGTGATGGAAGGAGGAAACTTCTACATAGCACAAATACTAGCAAAGAAAGGCGTCAGACGAGATCTAGACGTAAAACACATACCAATAATTTTTCAATTGTACGAAACAACAAGTGAACATGTTCAATAGTAACTTTGAAAGGATCTACGAGATTACTTTTACAGAGACTACAAATTCCAAATCAGTTCTGCAATCACCTCGAAACTCTTGCTAGGTTTCAACTAACCTTAATATTTACATAAACCTAACTACATTTTCGTCCCGCGCTAACCGAGGCCTAATCAGATTTTGGGATCGGCAAATTCGTGCGCGGTACAGCACTAACCTCAACCCAATTGTTGTCTATTGTCAGCAACTGTCCGCGTGGAAACAGCCGATGAACTCACCAGAGTGATGTGAACTGCATTGTCATTATGCTGTTTATCTACAGTGATGCCTGAATTTGTGATAAAACATGCTATACAAGTTCAATATTAATGCTGGCATTTTCAGTGCATTACGGTTGAATGAACAAAAATAATGTTGAATTTTCGGTCAGTCATTTCAAATATTCTTGTATCATATTATTTTAAAGTTATTAATAATATTTTATGGTTGAACAATATCTGATCCCGTCACAATTATTATTTTACGAGATGTGTCCCGCGGTGTTCCCTCGGTTTGCTCCGCTCCTTAGGATCGTAATGTGATATTAAATAGCCTATAATATAATCTTCCCCAAAAATTCGGCTATCAAATGCATTTAGCTGTAGTTGCAGAAATTAGTGGTCAAACAAACAAACAATTTCTTAACTTTTACCATATTAGTACCTTTTAATATTTTTAGGCAGAGGTGTCTAAAGTATGAATTGTACCTCAGTATATTTTTAGTTCTCCAGTATAAAGAGGCGAGCCTATTACCATTAACTGGGCACGTCTACAAAATCTAAAAATTGAAAAAAAATACCCTAATGACACTTTTCTCGACCACAGAGAATTGGATTCGAACACAGAGTTTAACTACAGCTAGCAGCAGCTACATAGCATTGTAGGAACTCTATACAAACCATTAGCACTCAAAATGTAACTATATTAATACGCGTGAAATTTCCTACCGCAATGTTCGAAATATTCCGACATCTGAAAATTCTGTGAAACCGAGGTCATGAAAACACGAAATGAGAGTGTAAACTGGACTCACAACAGCGCGCTTATCTAAAACCGATTATTGTAGTGGTCAGCTAACGAACGTCCGACACAACAAGCTATGCTACACTGCATAATATATTATATGCTATGAAGGATAAAAAGGTCGCTTGATAAATCATAGTATGATTTACCGTAAAAAGTTGCTACGGCATTACTATGGGCTCTAAATATGAATTGATTAGAGGAATTCCTAAATGTCCAAAGGATTAGTGTGCATAAATGGCTCCATTTAATAATTTCTCAAAAGCAATTCATAATTAGAACACTTACGTAGTAATTTTGTTTAACGAGCCATATTATGTGTCATCGAAACTGGCTAATTTAGCCCCCGTCCGTTATTTGTGTGCCTGAAATGCCGATACAGGATTTAGATTATGATTTTATTACCATCGAACACTTTTGCTTTCGGTCCCTTCTTGCAAATAACATAAATGATGTTAAAGTCGTGCTCGTCCTAGCATAAACAGTTAAACACGGATATGTTCTACTTGCCGACGACTACCGCCGAGTATTTTTCAAGCAAGCTATTCAATGATGTAACAAAGAAAGTGGCATTTCAATAGCTTCAAACAGCATAGCATTGTAGACGCAATGGAATAAGAACCGTGCGTCCACAAACATTGTTCGATTCGTTCTCACACAAGTTTTAATTGGGTCATTCTGTACAGATCCAACCAATGAAATAAATGTTCGCCAGTGTTGGGAATTTCCCTAATGATTTTGGAGATTCGTGAAAGTAGCTATCACACTATTAGGGATGTCAGCTGTAAAAAGACCTGGTGAATTTATTTCAATGTGAAAATTTTAGGTATAATTTCAGATTTCGGTGATGATATTTTTTATGTTAAAAAATGATTTACGGATTTATGTCGTAGCACTTATTCTCGCAGAAACAGTAAAAGCAAATATCGTAACAGTAAAAAATCCCATGCCAACCATACAAATATGATATGTCTATGAACCTAAACATACCGGCGAAATGTTGGTGTACATGCTCGTCTGCGTTACCCTTCGTGGAGTACAGGCGTGATGGTATGTGTATGATCATTGGTGATAGCAGTGAGACCCAATAGTTACGCCAACGTACATTCATCAATATTATAAAAATAAACTAAGTAACTCACCCTCAAACTCGCTTAGCTAAAAATTGGAACCAACTGTTGAGTAATAACTTAACTTAATAAAATAAATTCTTAGCGAAGCAATTAACAGTTTTAATGTTTAAAGTGCTTCTAAATTAGCTGGGGTGGAAATTTCTGAAACTCATTGACCCGGAAAATTATTATAGAAACTACATATCTGCAAAAGGCTTGTGATTATAATAAGGGTCAGTTGGCGATGGGATTGGCTGTTTGATCATCGATCACAGTAAGCCCCCTGTAGCTTTTGTCTGGTTGGGCACTGGACTCCACACTGTCATGGGTATTTAGATTAACTAGGAGTTGCTATCAAACTCCTGGTCAAGTATAATTGTAAACTGTCACAGTTATATGTGGCTAATGTCACTAATCCCTTCTCTCTGGGGTCGGTCCCTCATGTCTGAGGATCATGGTCAGCATCAGGGTTGCATCTGGAGGGGATGGTCTACCTCCGCCGGTTTCTATCCAGCGCGTCTCGCATAACCGTATATAATTTGGAGGCCGACGAGTCTTTCACTTGATCGGTCCATCTCGTTGGTGAACGACCGCGCGATCTTTTGTCTTCGATATTCCCAACCACAATCAGTTTTCCCAAACTTACGTCGTCTCAGCGCATTGTGGGGCCAAAATATGAGAGACTGCGTTGTTGGCAGTACTTATCCCCTAGCCGTGACTATAAGGCAAAGAAAGACAACGGTTTCAGTCGGTAAGAGTCAGACATGCGCTCCCCAGGTGGCAGATGAAGTATGAGAGTTTTCCGCACTATGAAACGGGGCCACAGCTGTAGTAGGCCGGACGTCCCATAATACCCTTCGGGAGGCCGATGTGTTCTTTAAAAACATAACTTTTTTACAGTAGAAGGCCGCGACTTTCCGTTTTCTTCGCAATTTTTTTCCAAAGTAGTGCTCATTTGAATCCCGAATATATCGACAAAATATCAAAACGACCTTATAATAACAACAGAAACCACCCAACTAATAGTGAAGATCTCCTTCAAATCATTATTAACCAACCAATGTAGTCGGACCCGTCTTTCGAAAATCTAATTTGTAACACTGAAGCCAATTATAGCATTGAATGAGACGTGAGGGGTCAGCTAGCTTGGTGTCTCTAGGGACTACGCTGTTGGACTGTGAGACACTTACAAATACCTCGTTTATCGTAGTTTTCGCATCGTTACGCAATGACAATGCTTACAAAGCCTCTGTATTTCGATTAATCCTCTTTTTTTCTTATTTTCTTAAAGCCATAAAAATAAACACTAAAGAACTCTTAGGAAATCATAGGTTTTATAGTAGCTAAGCACTTGTACGTAAAATTATAATTTTTTACGTCTTAAGAACTCAACCTTTTTAAATGAAAATTAATTATCAAACATAGCGTTCACTTTTCCGAGAATACTGCACTGAATTAATTTAGTATCTACGGTATTATTTAAAAGGTACATTTTCCTTTTAACAGCAAATGACAAACCATTTCCAACAACGAAGTTCGTTTAGCATTTGAGTACGGAAGACTTTATTTTTTTTTAAAGACAGGAATCGAAATGATATCCATTCCATTACTGTTGTCATTTAAAACAGACAGAACTTCTGGAAAACTCGGAAATATCATAACATTTTAAATGATTGTCGTTCAACATTTTGCTTGTTTAAAATATGCAAATTTCAGATTGAGAATTTGGAAAATAAATTCTGATTTTGAATTGATATTTCAGAATCCATTTCTATTTTAGTACATTGCATAACTTGTCAATTAACAATTCGTCTCTTATCTCAACTAATAAGACTTTAAAAATGGTCAGACGAGATCGAAATTGACATGCAACTATTTATAGTATTATCATACCGATATCTATATCATAACTATAAACTTTTTTTTAAAGGTTAACTCGGCAAAAGAGCAGCGAGCTACCCGATGGTAAGTAGTCATCGCCAGCCATGGACATCTGCAATACCAAAGGAGTGACAGATGCGTTGCAGAGCCTATTTAAGGAAAAGGAAGGGGACAGGAGAAGGAAGGGGATTGAGGGAGGAATTGGACCTTCGGCGCTCGACACCGTACGAAACGCAACAGTATGCATACTGCTACTTGACGTCGACATTTTGTGGGAGGGTAGTACTTACTTACCCCGTCGTGTGACCCATTCATGCTGGCATGTAGACATACCAGCGGGACACTAATACTACTACTACACTATTTCTTAAATACTTAACTTAAATAACTACAGACATACTACTTGTTTTTTACGTGTTAAAAACTATACTTTTTATTAACCATTCCAGCAGTTTGTCGACAATATTTTCCTTGGAAAATAAAATTATCGCCAAGTTTACCACCTGATCCCGTTAAACTGTTAGATTTCCCATGTGGCGAACGTTCATTGCCCACAACGCAACAATACGTCGTCCTCAGCCAATACGAGGCGCCATTTTTGATTTTCTGCACAAAGTTGTCACAGAATAAAAATTGTGCAGTGCGATCATGATTATCATTATATTAGGTTACAAAAAAAATTACATGAGACCGGAGAAATGTGGGTATACATTAAGTATACCTCTGCCATAGCCTTCGGGGAATACAGGCGTGATAGTATATATAAGTATGTGAAATGAAAATTGACCTCATTGTATGGTGTATCTTCAGAACTGATGGTAAGACCATTTTATAGGTCCATCTCAAAATTATATTTTATTAAATAAAGCATAGAAGATATTGCGTAAAAGGGCTACACTACACAATTGTTAGATTTTTTGTTAAACAACAAAATTGAATCGAAATAATTACTAGATAATATTCGGCTTTCATTCGGCTCGTGCCTATCGGCAAATCTGTGAGTAGATGCGGCTAAGCCAAGCGGCCTTTTCCCAAACATGTATCTTTTTTTTTTCTTTTTTTTTTGTTGCGAGGAGGAAACCTTCAAAAGGCTGCCGGCCTATTGGGGGTACAGGCCAGGGTGTGTGGGATTTTTACCTCACTAAAACCCCCCCGTTGGCCACTTCAACACAATGTTGGAAGGATCCGGGAACTTCTTATTCTTCCGGATCGCTTCCTGTGCCACGCAAAACATGTATCTACATACATATTCGATTTTGCAACACGGCTGCTCGCATTAATGCCAAACCGAACAGTACGCTTAACATACATACAAAAAAAACAGTTGAATCGAGAACGCCCTCCTTTTTTGAAGACGGCTATGTGTGTAAAATCTGTGTAGGTATGTCTTAGTTATTGCGTCAGTTCACACTGAATCTATTAGGTTAGGCCATTAATAGTTATTATCATGTTTCTCTTGTAATGCTATTAATATTATCTTCTTACTATTTTTGAACTTAAAACTTGCAAATGGACAATAAAAGTAGTTGTTTCATATGTTGCAGCTATTTTGGCATCATTCCAACTCTTTGATGGTTACGTTTTTCCTTTAAATAGAGCTTTAAGTAGCTATTTTGTGTTTTTAGTACTAGCAGTACTGCTTGCTACTTGCGCACAAGTACAATAGTAATGTTGAAAATAATAAAATAAACTTTAAGTACACGTAATTAGAGTTTATTTTTACACGTCGTAGCATGACGCTTGTTTTCCAAGAAAGGCTACATTATGATATAATGTATAACACTCACGATGCAATTAGCTGGATTTGAGGTTCTCTTCAGCAGAATTTTTCAATAGTATTTACTACTTTGTCCAATCTAGGCATTAAATTCTAGCCATGAGTGTAAAAGGCAAATTCAATTACTTTTGAAAGTTACGTAAAAAAACGCATCGATCGACTGAATATCATTTAGACTGTGGCTTTATTCAATATTGCTCGTGACTTGACATGTTGAGGAAATATATTTAATGAAAATAAGACGCGACGAATAAACTCGCAAAATCTGTATGAAAGAAAACAGGAGGATTCGGTAATAACGTTATCTCTGGTTTTTCCTTACTTGTTTATGTTTAGGTTGATTTATGTTATTAAAATGTGTCTGAAATGAGATACTGAAATCGATCTCTGTTTTTCCTCATAGATACTTGAACTTGAAATGTAGGCACATATAGTTTTATTTATTTACATTTGCCCTTGTTTTTTATTTAAATTTTATGATTTGTAACCTGTTTGATGGTTTACCTCATATATCTACGCATATAACATTACAATAAGTATTAAGCAATGTAATATAAGTATTAGCGGTTGGCGACCGGCGGCCCATAATGTATTGTAAATAATGAAAGTCATATATATCATAATTCTACCAATTACGTATTTATTTATTCTACAACAATAAATAAATACGTTTTTCACGCGCTAATTTCAAGTAAGCGTGCACAGTGATTTATTCATATCTATATATAGGTAGTCCTTAAGTTCATCAGCTATCTTGCTACTGATCAGAACACTCAGAATGGGTGAGTTTGGGCTATTAACCACCTCGCGGGTCTACTGCAGGTAAGCAGACTTCACACGCCACGCCGTTCGACAATTCTTTTAGGTTTCCTTACGATACCTTCATTCTCTGCTTGAGGGAATTAAGATTTCGAAAAGCAGAATTACGTGCTTAGTATTGACAATCCGTGTCCAATAAGATAACACTGCTTTCAAGTAGCAGATTACACTTGTACATTTGAAATCAATCAAATAAGCCCTTATAAATGAACCTACTATAACAGAATAGGTAACTAAGTTGATTTTATGTTTGTACTTATGAAGATCTCGAAATTTAAATGCTCACAATACCTGGCCATAATATTAAACATTCTTCTAAAACATTTCGTTTATTGCCGAATACGAATATATATTCGCATTCAAACGAAATGTTTATAAGAATTCCAAGAACTTTATTTATATTTGTTTTGAATTCTTAGAAACTTGAAATATTCAAAAGCCACACCAAAATTGTGAAATATATTGAATCTAGTTGACTATTCCATTTATTTACATATTTTTTATATAAAAATTTGTAAAATAAATTCCATTCGCGCAGTGGCTGAGTGATTGCCGATTTCATGTAATTGGTTTCAGTGGTTTCATCTACGCATCGATAAATCAGACGCCTTATGTCCTTTTATACAAATTTATATACACTCACGCCTTTTTCCCACAGGGGTAAGCAGGAACTATGTATAGACTGCCACTTGCTACGACTCTTGCATATCTCTTTCGCATCTTCCACATTCATCTTTTCATACATACGCGCTGATTGCGAGTACTATTTCACATTCTGTTATCACCATAATGTACCTGTATACCAATACATATGTGAATGATGTAAAATATTTATTTTAAAAGAGTGTCGATGGAGTTTCTTGCCGGATTCTTCTCCATAGGATCAACTTTTTGGAACCGTGCAACTAGAGTCAATAACGTTTCATAAACGCTTGTAAAAGCTTATTTGAAATAAAAACATTTGATTTGATTTGATTTGACTACGCACCAGACGATTTTGGAGGGCCTTTTGGAGGAAATATAGATATAACATTTATTGAGTACTTGACGCATACATCTTCTCTATATAGCTATAATTGGATTCCATTGCACGCTCTCTGACTTTTCGAATCTATGTACGCTCAAACGCTGAAAGAAAACATCGTGAGGAAACCTGATATAACCTGATATGCTTGAGATATTTTCTCGATAGCGTGTGAAGTCTGCACACCTATTAGACCAGCGTGGTGGACTATAGACATATCCCTATCATTCTGAGAGAAATCCCATGTCCATAAGTGGGACAATATAGGCAATGGGTTGATGATGATGATGGCTATCATCATCATCAACCCATTGCCTATATTGTGAGAGAGAAAGCTTTACTGTAGAGCGTTCAGCTACTGATAGATGACGTAGGTATAATCCTGCCTTCGATGATTCTTTCATAAAATGTATGAGTTGAATGAGGTGTACCTACTGATGTACACACGGCTACACATCAAGCCATACAAATCTAGTATAGGCTACTCTCGCATTGTACAGAAAGTGTTAGAATACCTATCAGCCGATACTGGATTTGTATAGCTTGATGTGTAGCCGTGCGTACAGTAACTATTCACTGATTCGTTGTTAGGCCCTACTTTATAGAAGGTGAGTCTATTGCCATATCCATACTCTGAAATACTACTGAGAATATTATAGAAAAACCCAATAACATTTCTCAACTTGGACGACTCTGACACGAGCACGACTGGAACAGCGAAGCAAAATATATTACTTCAAAAAATAGATATTCAGCAGCTTTTACTTTATCTAAGCAATCAATCAAATGCACTTTACTTTGCAAGCCTATATTTAGAATGCATGCCATTTATGGAACTAGTTCACGAAGCTGAACAGCTGTCTATTAAGTTATTGCGATATTTTTGGTAAAGTTACAATGTTACGTCATATAAGAGACATTAACTCGCGGCTATGTAATAATTACTCTGATCAAACGATCTGCAAGGTTAAGCAGCCCTTGATGAGGTCAACCTATAGATGGGTGACGCCGGAGATCGACGGTTCTCCGTGATCTCCAGTTTCTATACGAACATAAGCGTTAGTGATAGTCACACTCATATTTTTTATGTAAGTGATGTAAAAAAAATATTTAAGTCGGTTCAAAACTAAGGCAGGTATAAACATTTTAGTATATGTGACGTCACACCATGCGTTCGCCATACAAATTCTATACTGACACTCATTTTGTAGGAAAGGGACCACGTGGGGATAGGTACTTTGTCGGAATCTGCCCAAAAACTTTAAAAGCTTTATATCTTGGAACTTTGTTAGTCGATTTCAATATTTTTTTCAGTATAATAATTATTATTAATAAAAATTTTCAATAGGACTGTTATTTATAATAAATCACACCAGTCAACTAGCCCAAAAACCCGGTTATTTTCCATAATTCAAACGATGATGATGAATAAAGTGTCATTTATTGTCATTTTAACACAAACTGTACGAAAACATTGAACTGGACAATAAATAAACAACAGTGTCACATCGACCACTAACACAAATGTCAATATGCATGCATACTTAATTACATTGTACCTATTCATTTATAGATAGATAGATTAGTCTTTTAATAGTACACAGAAGGGCCTGTGGTTAACTGCGCTTATCAAAATATCTGCAAATGTTAAGTTCCCGCGGTCGGTCTATGGTATTGTTACGCCGAGTAACTAATAGAAAAACGTAGATAGGCCGCGAAGGTTCTAGATCCGTCAAAGAAGCACGTCGAAACACAAAAGAATGTACCCGACTGCACCGCGCGCAAATAATAACCGTTCAAGGCCAAGGTCACGGGTCAACGCCCGGAAACAATAGGCGGTTAGGTACCTACACAATTTTTATCGACTAATCGCGACCATTCGATTCTGGAATCTTCATTGCGCGTATAAATACCGGTCGTGAGGGCTCGGCAGAGTAGTCTTGTGTTGGAAGCGAACAAGTGAAGATCGAAGTGAGTTAACAAGTGATTAATTGTGCGATATTGTTGAGTGCAGTGTACAACTATAGTGACGTTGTGGTGATTTATTGTTGTGTTTTAGTGTATTTAATTAAAGTGTTTGTTTGTTTATTGGTAAATTGGTGTTAATTAATTTATCCCGAACCCCAGCTCGTAACAATTTGGTGTCAGAAGTAGTGGGATAAATTATGCCAGTTTTGCCAAAGGACGACACGGACGGTATTCGTACCAGAAGTCAGCGGCAACAGGATATGGATCAGAGGCGGTTTGGAGATTCTCCTCCAGAACCTTCGGGCCGTCAGCAAGCGACGGAAGGACCAGTCCCTGGCCCATCTGGAGCCCCTCCAACACCAACAGTTGACCTGGCGGCCTTGATGAAAATGCTCCAGGAACAGCGGCAGCAGGATAAGGAGGAGCAGGCACGCCGCGAGGAAGAGCAGGCACGCCGCGAGGAGGAGCAGGCACGCCTTCTGCGGGAGCAGCTGCAGCAGGACAAAGAGGAGCAGGCACGCCGCCAAGAGGAACAGATGCTCCTCATAAAAGATTTGCATGGCACTCTTGGCAAACAGCTTGGGGTGATGAAGGAGCAGGTGGAACAGCACGAGACTCGTATCTCCAAAGCCGAAGAACAAATTGCCAACGTTACAAAGGCGTTAGGCGATATAAAGGCAGGAAACGGAATTGTGGCTCCGGTGGTTGCTGCTCCCATGACCACCTCACTACATGGGTTTAAAGTGCCACCTTTTGATGGAACCTCCTCATGGTCGGCTTACAGGATCCAGTTTGAAGCCTTCATAAAGACGAATGGGTGGGACAAAAGTCAAGCCATGACAGCACTCACCTTGTCCCTCCGCGACCAGGCTTTATCAGTGCTGGAAGCCCTCGGTAAAGACATGACCTACGACCAGCTACTTGAAGCGTTGGATTCGAGATATGGCGACGCACACCTGGAGTACGTGTTTCGTGCTCAGCTGAAGGACCGGGTACAGCGTAGTGCCGAGACTCTACAGCAGTGGGCTGTAGAAGTTGAAAAGTTGGTTCGGAAAGCCTATCAGTCCACACCTGCGCAAATCGACGGAAGTCTGGTTCAGGCGTTCGTCGATGGAATTCGCGACCTGGAAGTCAGAGCCGCCGTGAGACTCGGGCACCACAAGACTCTTAAAGACGCCTTGGCCCATGCCTTAGAAGTGGAGGCAGTCAGACAGGACCATCGGGCTCACCGTATCCGGGAGGTCGTGCTGCCTACATGTCACCTCTGCGGGGAAAAGGGGTACTTCCAGGCGGGTTGCCCAAAGCGCAGCGCGGGTCAAAGAAGTGGTGTAGCATCACCAAGATGCTACATTTGCGGAGAGAAGGGCCATCTCAGGGCGAATTGCCCTAAGGGAACCTCGTGGCGCGAGAAAACTCAGGGCGATAAAGTTAGGGTGGTAGAAACCACCACCGAGGAACAGCAGGAAAACTAGAAAAAGCCAGGACTGCGGGGCGGGTGCTGGCTGGTGGGAAAAGAGCCCCAAGGATTTCGATCTCGCAAGCCCATGATGGGAATAGCCTGATCATCAAAGGCGAAATCAACAGAACACCTTGTAGGCTAACACTAGATACTGGAGCTTCTCGCACGGTCGTGAATTCTCAGGTGGCACGTCGGGTTCTTGGGGACTCTATCTATGACCGTGATAGCATACAACTTGTAACAGCTACTGGTCAGCACATACCCGTCCGAGGCGAGAAGGAGATGGAACTGAAACTTGGAAACAGATTATATCGGCATAATGTCATCATAGCCGACATAGTAGATGATTGCATCCTGGGTTTGGACTTTATGCGAAAGCATTGTTGTGAGATCGATGTGAATCAAGGAGTATTGAAGTGCGGTTCAGAAGAAGTGTTTATGGAAGGTGCAACTGCTGGGAATGTGTTCTGCCTAAAGAAAATTGTTCTTGCCCCTAAAACGGAAACAATCGTCCCTGTGACTTTACCGAAGAATGCTGGGCAGAAAAATAGATGCGTTCTTATAGAAAGGTTGGACGGTGACTTCCCATGGAAGATGGCACGAACGTTGGTTAGGACTACCAATGTATCAGCAGTGCGCATTTTGAACCCAAGTGATAAGGAGCAAGTGATTAAGAAGGGCACATTAATGGGTACTTGTGAAGAAGTAGCCTGGATGCGACGGTGCAATGATCAGTGTACTGGCAATATCGTTCAAAATCCGAAGTTTAACGTGGCAACGCTCTTGGAAGACTGTCGGAATGATTTATCTGAAGAGGAAAGAAACAAGGCCAAGAAGATGTTGTTCCAGTACGCTGACATTTTCTCTTCAAATGACGCGGACATAGGTAAGACTGGATTGGTTCAGCACAAGATTAATACTGGCAATGAGTTACCAATTCGTCAGCGACCCAGGAGGCTACCAGTTGCACGAGAGAAGGAAGTGGAGACCATGATTGAGGGAATGGTGATGGATGGCGTAATAGAGCCTTCGTCTAGTCCGTGGTGTTCTCCTGTGGTGCTGGTGAAAAAGAAAGATGGCAGTATGCGCTTCTGTGTTGACTATCGACGGCTGAATGATGTCACGAAGAAGGACAGCTACCCATTGCCAAGGATCGATGACACGCTGGATACATTAACTGGAATGAAATGGTTTACAACCCTGGACCTAAAAAGTGGCTACTGGCAAGTGGAAATAGACCCCAAGGACAAAGAGAAGACTGCATTTTCTACGGGAAAGGGTCTGTGGCAGTTTAAAGTCATGCCATTTGGACTGTGCAATGCTCCTGCCACGTTCGAGAGACTCATGGAACTAGTGCTTACTGGCCTAATTGGAGATGCCTGCTTGGTCTATTTGGATGACATCATCATTGTGGGCCGTACGTTTGATGAGCACCTTCAAAACCTTGAACGTGTGCTATCAAAAATTCAAGGAGCCAATTTAAAGTTAAGTCCGAAGAAGTGCTCATTTTTCAAACACCAAGTAAGTTTTTTGGGACATGTAGTTTCTGAGAAGGGTGTCGAAACCGATCCAGAGAAGGTAGTTGCTGTCAAAGACTGGCCAGTTCCAAAAGATAAGACGCAAGTTAGAGCATTCTTGGGCTTGTGCTCCTACTATCGTCGGTTTGTAAAGAATTTTTCGGACATTGCGAAACCTCTACACAAACTGACTGAGGAAAAGTCGCAGTTCCGCTGGGATACAAACTGTGAAAGTGCTTTCCAAGAGTTAAAGGAACGTTTGTGTAATACACCCATTCTGGGCTACCCTGACACGGAGAACGAGTTCATCGTGGACACAGACGCAAGTAATACAGGAATCGGTGGCGTTTTGTCACAGCGAAAAGGAGATCAGGAGGTTGTGATAGCCTACTTCAGCAAATCGTTGTCAAAACCAGAAAGGAACTACTGCGTCACAAGGAGAGAACTGCTTGCAATAGTCAAGACGTTGCAACATTTTAGCAAGTACTTATTGGGACGGAAATTTCATCTGCGGACTGACCATGCTGCACTGAAGTGGCTATTACAGTTTAAAAACCCGGAAGGACAAGTAGCAAGGTGGATTGAGCTACTACAGGAATTCGATTTCGTAATTGAACATCGCAGTGGCAGAACTCACGGTAACGCAGATGCGTTGTCACGAAGACCTTGTCCGGAAATGTGCAAGCACTGTGTCAGACAAGAAGCCAAGGAAGCAATTCCCGTGAAGATGCTAAAAACAGACTTGAGTGACGAATGGAAAGAAACCTTACAGAAGGCTCAGGAAGTTGACACAGATATTAAGCCGATCTTCGAATGGATGAAAGCTGGCGCTTCTAAACCACCATGGAGTGATATTGCGGCATTGAGCACTGTCACGAAAAGTTATTGGGCTCAATGGGACAGTTTATTGATACAGGATGGTGTCTTGTGCCGAAAATGGGAAAATGCTAAAGGGGACAAGTGTCACCTACAGATGGTAGTCCCTAAGGCAAAGGTACCAGATGTCCTGCGACTGTACCATGACGGATGTTCAGGAGGTCATCTAGGAGTCAAAAGAACTTTGTTGAAGATTCGAGAGCGATTCTACTGGATCCACTGTCGGGATGACGTTGAAGACTGGTGTCGCAAATGCACTAGTTGTGCTGCTGTAAAAGGGCCGCATACGCGCAGCAGGGGTGCATTGAAAGTCTACAACGTTGGTGCACCCTGGGAACGAATAGCTTTAGACGTTGCAGGACCGTTTCCGGAAAGTGAAAGTGGGAACAAGTATTTCATGGTTGTGATGGATTACTTTACCAAGTGGCCGGAAGTGTTCGCCATTCCTAATCAAGAAGCTTCGACAGTCGCAGATAAGTTGGTTCACGAAGTCTTCTGTCGATTTGGAGTACCCTTAGAGATTCACAGTGACCAAGGAAGAAATTTCGAATCTCAAATATTCCAGGAGACATGTCGTGTAATGGGTACTCATAAAACCAGGACCACCTCTTACCACCCGCAATCTGATGGAATGGTTGAACGGTTCAATCAGACCTTAGAGAGATATTTGGCAAAAGTCGTGGGAAACCGGCAAAGGGATTGGGACAAGCACATCCAGCCGTTCCTTCTATCGTATCGGAGTGCAGTCCATGAGAGTACGACGGTAACGCCAGCCTTTGCGAACTTTGGAAGAGAACTACGGTTGCCTGCGGATCTACTCACCGGTATTCCTCCTGATGCTCCCCGATGTGTGACTGATTATGCGAATGACTTACGCACCAGAATGGATGACATATATGAGCATGTCAGAGAATCAGGGCAACAAACGTCCGAGAGAATGAAGACCCGCTACGACCGCAAGATGAACAACAAGGGCTTCGACCAAGGTTCATTAGTGTGGCTACATAACCCAGTACGCAGTAAAGGAAAGTCACCCAAGTTACAAGCAAAATGGGACGGTCCCTACAGAGTCGTGACTAAGATTAACGATGTCACCTACCGGATACAAAAAGGACCAAGAGGTGCTCCGAAGATCGTTCATGTGGATCGTTTAGCGCGGTATCATGGATCTAATGATGCTCGGGACGAGCATGTCTTAGGAGGGGGCAGTGTTACGCCGAGTAACTAATAGAAAAACGTAGATAGGCCGCGAAGGTTCTAGATCCGTCAAAGAAGCACGTCGAAACACAAAAGAATGTACCCGACTGCACCGCGCGCAAATAATAACCGTTCAAGGCCAAGGTCACGGGTCAACGCCCGGAAACAATAGGCGGTTAGGTACCTACACAATTTTTATCGACTAATCGCGACCATTCGATTCTGGAATCTTCATTGCGCGTATAAATACCGGTCGTGAGGGCTCGGCAGAGTAGTCTTGTGTTGGAAGCGAACAAGTGAAGATCGAAGTGAGTTAACAAGTGATTAATTGTGCGATATTGTTGAGTGCAGTGTACAACTATAGTGACGTTGTGGTGATTTATTGTTGTGTTTTAGTGTATTTAATTAAAGTGTTTGTTTGTTTATTGGTAAATTGGTGTTAATTAATTTATCCCGAACCCCAGCTCGTAACAGTATTAACACATCAAGATCCCTTCGTGCCCCGGAGAGCACGTGAAGCCTTCGGTCCTGGTTGTCATACGAACACCGATGACAATCATGAGTAGCAGTCAGAAGCTCCAAAAAACCGGACAACCAGTCTCTCCTTTGAATATTGGTGATGCCCACAAATTGGGTTGCGGAGGTCTGTTGGTAGTCGCTTCATGTAAAATATATTTAGCCGCAACTATCAAAGTACATAGTGTTATCATGTTTTTTTTTTATGAGATAACTCGGCAAACGACCAGGCGACCTACCTGATGGTAAGTAGTCATCGCCGCCCATGGACATCTGCAAAACCAAAGGAGTTGCAGATGCGTTGCCGAGCCTATTTAGGGAAAGGGAGGGGAAGGAGAAAAGGAGAAGGAAGGGGATTGGGGGAGGAATTGGGCCTCCGGCCCTCTCGCTCACCGAACGAAGCGCAGTAACGAAACACTACTACTCGGGCGTCGGTCTTCTGCGAGAGTGTGGTACTTCCCCGGTCGAGCCGGCCCATTCATGCTGCGAACAGCGTGGCCCTACCACAACAAAAATCAATCATCAATCAATGTTTATGTGTGTGAAGCCTATTAACCGTTATTTTTTTCTATTAACCTGCATTATTTAGCAAATTCTATTGGATTTTTGCTGTGCTGCAAACTATGTTCGCAGGGCTAAACATTAAGGCATACATTTCCAGGATAAGCTGACCTAGCAAACACATTAGAAGGTACAACTCTGCTACCCTTCGGAGAATACAGTGGTAATAGTATGTTATATTATATTATAAAAAAAATGACAACAGCACGTGCTCTCCGAGGCCTATAGCCATAGCCTAACAAAAATATTTCATAACATTGTTATAAAAATACAAATTTTAGGTAGACACAAAAGCGTTGTTGAGATTAAAATGTTGCTCTAAATTTGAGCTGACCGAATTTTAGCTCAAACAAAATCCTTGTCCAAATACCACTGAAACACTGTTCAGTATATCATTCATATAAATTAGGAACGGACGTCAAAAGTAGAATATATTTTCGTAAATCTAGTACTTTGTTCTAACATTTTTACAGTTTTTGTTTCATAGTTGAATAATGTTCAGCATACATAAATTGCGAATAATAGTGTATCATAAGTTGGCCTTCCCATAACCGCAGAATTATAATCTACATTGGCCAATAAATAAAGCTGCCTAAAGTTTACGAGAAAAAGTCGTAATAAAAGTATATTTTATACTAGAACGTCAGTATTCCCCTTAAACATAAGGCCAATACTTAAGGCGCAGTAGCTCTAAATCACTATATTACAAGAGCAATATCGACGGTCTTCAAAAGAGGTAGACAAAGGTGTCCGTAATAAATTTTGTAGGCAATCTCACTTGAATGTCGGGAGCGCCCCTTTAGTCCGCTCGGCCGGGTAAAGAATATGGAAGCGGTATGAATATTGGCTTTAGTCAAGAACGTCTAGAGAAGGAATTAATTTTATACTTAACTATACGGTTGGAACATATTATATTTTTGTAATAAGTTGAAAAATATATGGGCAATTTGATGGTAAGTGCCTACCGCACCCTATAACAGAATAACAACTTACAGCCGATTCTAGAAACACTCTTCAGCCGTTTCAAGATCGTCATCCGTTTTCTAGTTGACGAAGGAATGTGAGCAACTGCCACAAGACTAACCCATTTGAAATTTGCTAATCTGTTACTTCAATGGCATTGCAAGAATATGGTAAACGTGTCTTGATGGTACATGATGTTTAATTTTTTTATGAAATAACGTTGTATAAATGTCGAGGGAATGGATGAACTAAAGGGTTTTATAAAGGGAATATCGGTAGGGGACGCCCTAGAAAGACATAAGCATGACAAAACCTTAGTGGTGAAGTCCTTCAATAAAGTAAGATGCGTAGCACCCGCAATCGGCGCGTGTGTGTATGACAAAATGTATGAACGAATGAACGGATGGACGAAGCAAAAGAAGTAGCTATGCAAGAAGCATAGCAATTAGCGTTCTATAGTTTCTGCCTATTTGTATATGTTCTGAAATATTTACTTGCAACACAATACTATATAATTACGAAGTATATGTAAACTTTGGTAAAGTCAACACCGAAATAATTATTAGCTCGTCGCTTTCGTTTTTATCTGTTATCACAGCTTTAGGCATTAAAATGATAAGTTATCGATTCTTAATATAAAGTTATGAATTTTTACGCTTCTTCGTCGGCACTTCTATTTGACGTCCGAAAACTTTTGTGGAATATAAATTACTAATTTGAACACTTATAATACTAGAGTTGCCCGCGGCTTCAGCCGCATATGATCTCGGTTATGTGGGGGATAATTTAATTGCCTATGTTAGTTGTTATTGTAGCTTTCTAATGGTGAAAGAATTATTAAAATCAGTTCAGTGATTTCAAAATTTATCCGTTACAAACTAACGAACAAATTTTTCCTCTTTATAATATTTGAATAGATTAGTCACTTGTTTTCAGAATTATAATTAACCGCTTTTTGAAGTTCCTACGTGTAATGAAATACTGCATTGCTTTTTCCTGGAATACTTATTAATTAATTTAATGGAAACCCTCACTAACACATTGAAACTCATGTATATTCTCTGTTTTCTATTTTACATTAACATGCTTTCACCGCAACATGCTTCAATCATTATTTTAATAATTATGTAAATACCTTAAAGTAGTGTATACTTCGGCAAGTTTGAAATAGTGACTTAGACTGTTCGATTGGCTTTTAGGTCATGAGATACTAGTTCGATCTCAGCATGTTACAATTATTTGTATAACTTACTTACGAATTTTCACATATATAGACGTGTATGTAGAAAATTGCGTTCTTTTAACCGCACTGGGCTCTAGGATTTCGTCCTCCTGTGTTAAAAAAACACATGCAACATATTACTTGCTGAATGTATCTACATTATATACTACACGACATAGTGGGTACCCGTCAGTACCCTGCTTTAGGAAACTCATCGTGATCGTTCCAACAAAATAACGGCAAAAAGCTGATTGTCAAGGAAATATTCTAGGAAAAACATTCGATCTAAAATACAGTAATGACTGTTTGACATGCGCTAGCTCTATAACTGATTACTCGAAGGCTTTCAAAGCGTATTTTTCCGGCGTTTCCTTTCCCTAACAAGGATACATTCATTATAATGATTGGCCGTCATTATGACGATATAAATTTTAAGACTAGAGGGAGCTGTAAGTAGGCTCCGTTGATTGGCGACCAATAAACTTCCCTCTGTTGCTTGGCCTTACCTTTTCAGAGGGGCAGGGTATATCGGAAAATAATATAGCCTTCCCTAACCGATTCGTGAAATTTGTCACGACCATTGACTTCGTCAAAGTATTAATGGCTTCATCAAAGTGATAATGAGTATAAATTGCAAAGACATTAGTATACCTCGAATTTTTAAACTCTAGGCTGGTGACTTTTGGACGCTTAAACCGTGAAAGAAAATCTCCCAGAGAAACCTGCATCCTGCTAACGTTTTTTTTGTTGTAGGTGTTGGAAATGCTGTATGAACTACCCACCGCTCCGTGGAGAGCAACGGGGTGTGCTCGTGTCCGTTCCGAATGAAGCGATCTACCGACTAAAACCAACATCGGCGTTTCGCGTCACCACTTTAGTGCCGGGAATACGAGAGCGCTGTAGCATTCGTCCGCAGAGTGGTGGACCTTACCTAATCTAACCCCACACATTCCGAGAGCAGTGCCAAGACCAGCAGTAGAACAGAAATTGGATTGATGACACATAACGTACCTACTTACATCAATATCGATTTTAGCTTTCCCAATACGTGTCTTGCTTTTCTGAACAGATAAAAATAGACGGCAGAAAAAATAAATTGACTTTATTCTTAAATATTCTAAGAAAACGCTGAGCCCTTGTCTTTAGAATTGATTTCATACGCGACGACACTATCGATGCCTTTTCAAGACAGACTTTTTTCTTAAGTTGGAACCTTTTTCTATAAATAGCAAAAGAAATATAAGATTACGATTCCTACATTCAATTTGTGTTAAATGTACCGCTTATTTATCAAAATGAAATTTATTTGGGCTACGATCTTTTCGATTATTTAAAAAGTAATAAATAATCTATTGATTTAACATAGCGGTCCCTTACTTGACATTCTTAAAATGATATGGTTGTGACCATATCATTTTAAGGAACTAAAAAAAATTGGTTTTCCGAGGTTTTCCCAAGGAACTGCAGCATGGGGTTCTTTAAAAAGTGTGTTGAAAGTTTTTACAGGGTCGGCAACGCGCGAGTGATACCCCTGGTGTTGCAAGCATTCATTGGCTACGGTCACCGCTTACCATTAGGCAGGCTGTATGCTTGTTTGCCATCATAGTGGCATAAAAAAAAACTAATACTTATATATGTATTTATAACTCCCTCCCTGGTCTATTGGTTAATTTATAGTAATTTAATGCGTGAACTGAATTCAGAATCATGCAGGTGATACTACGTATTCGATTCTACGCCATTAGTGGTTGGATTCGATTATCTCGGTAGTCATCAAATTAGATTGCGGACCGATGGTAAAGGTAACTTAATTGGTCCAGTTCTAATTAGTGCAATGGCAGTTTATATCATGAACCATTAACATGAGATGTATTGATACCACACAAATCGTAATGATACCACATTGTTAACTCTACAAATATATATTTTTATTTTATGGGATTACTCGGCAAACGAGCAGGCGAGTTACCTGATCGTAAGTAGTCATCGCCGCTCATGTACATCTGCAATGCCAAAGGAGTTGCAGATGCGTTGCCGAGCCAAGGAAAGGAAAAGGAAGGGGAAGGAGAAAAGAGAAGGGGCCTCCGGCACTCCACACTGATCGTACGAAACGCTACAGTATGCATACTGCTACTTGACTTCGATATTCTGTGGGAGGGTAGTACTTCCCCGGTCATACCGACCCACTCATGCTGGCATAATATAAACATTGGCATGTCTACTACTACAATTTATTTGAATTATTCATCATAATTATTGTTCTGGAGACCAGTTAGTATCCGCCTAATTAGTTTACCTTTTTTCATAATAATCGTCATCATTTATTTGAATATAAGAAAAAAAAGTAGGACAAGCATAATAGAAACTTAAAATTTTTATTAACATTAATTCTCACATAAGGAAATGCCCTCAAAATAACCTTTAGGCCGTTAAAAAATTTGCCCGTGCGAAAATCGACCCGCAACCCATAGCCCAGTAAGTCATTAAAACTTGAGTTTCAATAGCATCTAACTCAAATTTACCTACATTTGTTTTCTGTTTTAACATTTATAAAGAAATTAAGGTGCTCATTAACGGTTTTAAAACTCCTTTTTCGTTAAAACTCTACAAAGTTCCAAGCGATAACGATGAAAAGTTTGTCGACACCAATCGAACGTAACTCGAGTAATAAATAACGTTTCCAGTGTCAAAATAACTAGAAGGCTAAATGTATACTTTTAGCTCTTAAGGCGTCTCAAGGAAAAACGACGCAACGAACATAGATTTAAAGTAGATAATAAATTAGCAATATAAACTCGTTTGGGTTTTTCTCCAAATAGATACGCGGTATTTTGAATTAAGAAGCAATTACCAAATAGCTTATTATTAAATTTTATTACAATATTTATTACCATAAATCCGTATTTTACCAACACCAAATAAGTTTCCATTAAAGTACCTATTCTCCAGTTTATCATAGACAAATTCGATTCCATTTTCAAATTTATTCGGATAGAAGAAACTATTCCGACATGGTGAAATGCGGCTTAATAGATGGCATAATACCACCAACTGGCATTTAAAAAAAAAACACATTTAGTAGTTTTTCAAGACAATTTCAATTATTTAATTTACTTGGAAGATAATCTGGTTGTCGCGTCTTTTTCGGTTTAAATAAAAAACAACACAACGAAGATTAATTCCATATCAATAAGTGAGTCATCAAACACCCACAATCGAGATTCGATTACGTCACAAAAATCCGGATATTAAGCCATTAATCCGAATCAAAATTCCTATCCGTCTTTTTTCTGTCAGCGTGTATTACGGAGCGCCTTACTTATTCATAAGGCGAGGCGACACCTGCGGGGGTCGACAGAATCAACTATATCCAATTCGTATGCACAATTTATATGCCAACGTGTGGGACCTATTTTTAGGAGACGAATTTTGAAGTTCGTCTGTTCTTTTTTTGAAACGCTGTTTGTTGTGGTCTGTTGAATGTTTTTTTAGGGTGCTGGTTACGTTTATTCTGCCTACATGTGGTTTGTATATAAAATCTGCGTAAAGGTACCCGAGAAATACCAATATCATATTGCTAATAGCTCAAAGAACCAGAAAATATTTATCCGTCCATATTTACGTTGCGTCTCAAAAAATAATTCGTCGCTAAGAATTACTTATCCATCTATATGAGCTATCTTTTATCTGCTCATTTAAATATTCTAACACATGAAAGTGTAGGAGTCGTAGGTACTCCCTGAAGGTTAAGGCAGAGGTGTGCTATTGTACCACTAATAGTTACACCGGTAGGTTTAAGGTCTTGGGATAGGGGGCGAGCCTATTGCCATTAATTAACCGGGTACAAAGCCTGGATATAGAATGAATAACGTTCATGAGTACCTACCACGTGCATAACTAAATACGCACAGGAGATCGAAAAGTTAGAGATGCGTGCGTTTGACTTGGCGGTCCAAGTCCAATGTCATATCACTTAGCTATCGATTTTGAAAATTCCTTCACCAATAGGAATTATTCCTTAGTGATATAGGCTATATATTATCCCGTAAAAGGAAAAGAAACGTATAGCCCACGTGGGCGAAAGATAATGCTTTATAAAATAAGGCTCGAGCATATTAAAAGTCAAAGCAAATCGTCAAAAAAACTATATTTTTTTTTATGGGATAAATCGGCAAACGAGCAGGCGAGCTACCTGATGGTAAGTAGTCATCGCCGCCCATGGACATCTGCAAAACCAAAGGAGTTGCAGATGCGTTGCCGAGCCTATTTAGGGAAAGGGAGGGGAAGGAGAAAAGGAGAAGGAAGGGGATTGGGTAGGAATTGGGCCTCCGGCCCTCTCGCTCACCGAACGAAGCGCAGTAACGAAACGCTACTACTCGGACGTCGATCTTCTGCGAGAGTGTGGTACTTCCCCGGTCAAGCCGGCCCATTCATGCTGCGAACAGCGTGGCACTACCACAACAAGCTATTACATTTACAATTATTACTGAAATACTAAGTGGGCGACAGACTGTGGGCGACTACAAATATTAAAAACAGCGACGGTTTTTTTTTCTTACAAATTATGAACATAATTTGGTTCTTGTGGTCACAGTTTTAACCTAACAACAGATATCTATATTTAGAATTTTGCTGCTCAATCAGTAATTTTGTCGCTCAATCAGTAATTGTTTTGCTCAATCAGTTTATTGTGGCTCAATCAATATTTTTGATGTACGTTTTATTATATCCCTTAAAATAACACAGACACATGTGATCATATATCAATCAAAACTTGAACGTTCAAATGATCGTTACGTGAAGCTTATATAACTTGAAACTTGCGTTATAACAACACTCGAAGTTTCAGTCACTAGTATTAAGTTCACAAGGCTTATAGAATCCCCAGGGAAGGCCTCGAAGACTTTCCAGCGTATTAATGAAAAACTCAGACCAGTTATTCGATTCCCGAACCGAACGGACGAAGCTTTCATAGGCGTGTATTAGTTATTGATTGGTCATTCAAGATTTTTTTTTGCGTTGCACGGGGCTCTTTCCTGTAGCCAAGTTCACACAGACACAAATTCTTATCAATTGTTTTAGTTACATAACAAACCATCACGCCTGCATTCCCGAAGGGTTAGGCAGAGGTGTACAAATGTACACCCACGCTTCGCCGGTATGTTTAGGTCCCATGTATTAGGGGGCGAGCCTATTGCCATTAACCGGGCACAAATCCAGACTCCGAGCTGTTACTGAGAATTTCATAGAAAAACCCAATAACACTTTGCTCGAGCTGGGGATCGAACCCAGGACTCTAGCATTGCAGTCGCGCTTAGGACCACTAGACTAATGAGGCAGTCCTTGAGTTGTTTTATTTATAGCATCCTAAATGCATAAAAGCGTTAATATCCTATTTCTATTCACATGGAATCCAAGACACGCTCTCTGGATTTAATCATGTGCATATTAATAAATAATTATCTCGCTTAAAACGGTGAAAGAAAATATCGTGAGGAGGAAATCGGCCCGCCTGAGAAACTTTTGTCAATGGTGTGTGAAGTCTGCCAACCCGTAGTAGGCTATCATGGTTAACTATAGCCTAACCTCTCTCATTATGGGAGGAGACCTATCCCAAGCCATATCGCCACAAATTCATGGAATTGGTATAATGAGAGGTACTGTACCCACTGGACAATACATGGGTTGATGATGCACATGAAAATTTTCAAATTTTTAAATTCGAATCCCTTATATACAACTGAAAACACTATTTAAAACAATACCCAAAATGCACCAATGGCGGCTTATATGACATACGTAAAAATAACAAGATTCAATCGCTTTATACTGCTACTACGAAGGCTTTAAATGACAGTCTGGCTGTAATGTAAAATGTAAATTTTTACGTGTAACAAACCGCATAAATACACATATACCAAAGACACGGAAAATTGCCTTCAAACCTACTTAGTACAAACCTCGGAGAAAAAATCGGTACACATATCGGAAAATATAATTTTTCGCTCGAATACATATAAAAGCCGGTAATATGTCACGTGGAGCGGAAGTGGCGTCTCCAAAAAGGTAAGCGGGAAAGCTTACGTGATATTTTAAAGGAAAATACGTAAGGAGACCATTTTTCACGATCATTTGAGTTCATGAAGATACAGTCCCGAATATAGTGGCCTTCTTTTGAGAAAGAACAATGTTGTTCTAGGATTTATTATGACGTATCGCCTCCTAACTCGAACCTACCATGTTTATAGATATGAACTAAACTTTGCTCAAATATTGATCTCCAAAGAAAATGGTTTGCAAAAAGTCTCGTAGAATAAATCGACAAAATATTTGCTTACTCTAAAAACAACGGTGAAAGACTAAATACACTAATTAAAGACACGAATTTAATGAATATATCTCACGGAATTTATGAAATACCAACAAGATCATCCGCAATCAGATTGCAGGTTGGCTTAAAGGGGTTTTGTACATTAAAGAATTTTAATAGACTCCCTTGCTCTCGCTAAGTAGGTAAAACACGTTTCTTTCCAGGGGGCCTAGATAATGTTACATTTCAATTTCGAAAACGAAGTTAGATAAATCTGAAATTTATGGAATTGGCATAATCTTTCGATATGTCACGTGATGAAATTATGTCAAATCCATACATTTCGGACATCTAACTTCGTCATCAATAATGAAGATGTTACATTGTCTAGACCCCCAGGTAGCGCAGAAGAATCTTTGTATGCTCTTCAACGCTATCAACAACTAGTTATGTGGGTCACACTGATAGTTTGTAGAAAAAAAAAACAGATTAATGTACCTAATAGAAACCTGTTAACATTTATAAATTGCCGCGAATTTGTAAAAACAAATGACATTATGAATTCATTGGTACTTCAGAGTTCCAAATTCGAAATTTAAATACATTTGTCATCGGCTGCTTTTCTTACTGGCCTATTCTAAAAGCATTCAGTGTGACCTTCGTAAATTGTATTTACGAAACGAACAAACGAGGTTTTATTAGATCTCTTTACGAGCTTATATTTAAATATTACCCGTTTAAATCAAAGATAAAAAAGTAAAAATATCCTAAGTCCTCTCACGGGCAAACCCTTAAATTATTGTTACCAACGAGTCCTACTGCTCTTAGTCATATAGTCATATTTTATGACACCCATAAGAATTTGGCGGTACTTGCGGACCGCTGTACCATTTTTATCACCTTACTTTTACAACCCCTAAACATTCTGGTGGCTTTGATTGAATGTTATTTATAGAAATATATTAGACATACGCCATAAACTCTCGGAGGATTTATATTTATTATCATAGCCAGATTACGATTTATGAGCGTGTACGTGAATATAAGGAAAGTTAATATTCTTGGATGTTCCTTAAAGATGTTAATGTTTTTCATGTCATTTATTTTGTGTTTAATAGATTTTTTATGTTCGACTATTTCATTGTTTTAATCTATGAAAACTGATATATTTAAAATATTATCAATAAAATATGTTATTAAAAACCTGGAAATAAATTTCGATACTAAAATAATACATAAAACATAGCCCAAATTACTTTTACACTCGATATAAAATCGCCGTAAAACAAAAAACACAAAAGTTTATTTACACTGTGCGGTTTGTAAACCATTCACTGCACTGGAATTGAAAATTTAAAAAAATACGTGTCAAAGCAAAACGGGAACATTCACTGCATTCAGCGAGTAGTACGAAAAAATAAAGCTCGTAGCCAGAGCGTGTTCGTAGCGCTACGGCGTAGTGCTACGCGGGTGCCCGCGCGCGATTCTCGCCCGGCACTGACTCTCCACCGCTAGGGATTCCAGATGCGAATCAAATTACCCGATAACTTGCCAACTACTGAATTATAGAGTAGGGAGAAAATTTCGCCCAGCTGCTTCATGACGATAGTCCGCCTAAAAGTTTGCTTATGACTTTTGGGAATTAATGAACAATGTGCTTTCTTATAAAATAATGAAATTTTGTCCTCGTCTTATTTTTACGAGTACTCAGAATAAGAAAGTGGTTTTATTAGTTTTCCTGTGACGCGTGTGAACACGTATCATACATTTATTTTTCAAACGTAATTTTTTTGTATATCTTTTTCCTATATATAATTCTTTATTCACTTTTACTATTTTGTTCTTTATGCAACAGCAAATATCTTTTCAAGCATTCTTTGAGCATAATACTTACAAGGAATGCAACAACTGCATTCTCCCATATTATGGGTAAGTTACATTAGTCTGGTCACCCAGTTAGCAACAGATATCTGTTGCGCCCCCATCGGCCACCATACAATTAATATTACGAAGCTATAGCTTACGATCCCATTTGTCACAAATACTACAAAAGAAAACTATTTCATAAAAGTTGCGTTATCTGGGCGAAAGAATCTATATGATTTTAGGGGAAAAAATATTGATACTTTATCGTCGAATTTTCTATAGATATTTTATATAAAGATTGTTCTGCGAGTAGACTTTTTATTACAAAACAAATTACTTATCAATTACTTAAATAATTAATTATCACGCGCTTAAACGGCGAAGGAAAACATCGTGAGGAAACCTGCATGCCTGAGAGATTTTCTTGACGGCTTGTGAAGTCTGCAACCCGCAGTAGGCTAGCGTGGTGGATTATAGCCTAATCCCTCTCGTTCTGCGAGGAGACCCGTGTCCAGAAGTGGGGCAATTTAATGGGTTAATGATGATGAATGCTCAATTTTATTAAGGTTAATAAGAAACAAATTACGTAAGTGACTTACAAGATTATGTACGGTCTGATGGTAAGGGGCAATCACAGCCTATAGACTCCAGAAATACCTGGTGTTATCACTGGTGCGTTGTAGACCTTCATGGTGAGTAATTTCTCTAGCTACAGAGCACATTATTGTGTGGCAGCAGATCAGAATATCTACCAGACGCTATGACTACTGAGCCACCGCGAGTCCCACCCGCCAGGTCGAAATTTGCCTTCACATTTTGATTTTACGTCTTTGAGATGACGTCATTTTTCCTACACAAAAATAACTTTATAATCTTAGCATGGAAAATTCATAGCAAATCCTAAAAAACAGAATAGCTATCTACTTTTAGTTATATATACAGGCTAGACCGGTGATGTAACTTTCTCTGAAGTTTAGAACTTTGACAGGGATTTTACTTATCTAGTAGGTATATCTAGATCGTTCTATTTCACCACGTAGGCTGAATAAGATTTTAAGATTACAATAACTTGCCTCACTAGTGTAATGGGCGTAAGCGCGACAGTTTTTTTTTTTTTTAAACAAAAGCTTACTAGCGATGTGGGTCACACATTGCTAGTATTCTTGTTAACCCCTCGTGCTAAGCTAAATGCTTGTGTTACGAGTGGGTTCACGTCGGTAGTGCAATGGGTGGGGTTCGAACCGTCAAACATATGATCGCAAGTCCGACGCCCTAGCCATTAGTCTACGGACGCTTAGTTACGCTAGAGGTTCGATTACCAAGTCGAATAAAGTGTTCGTTATTCTTAGTAACAACTCGGAGTTTGAAGTAGTGCCCAGTTAATGACAGTAGACTCAATTTACATTACATTTCATGACATGCAACCTGGGTGTAATGATAATGATAACAATAAAGTGAGCTCGAACACTTTTATAATGTTTATAGAACTTTGTGTGGTTGAGGTTGAGGGAATAAATTTATTTTTCTTTCTTTCTTTTCTAGAAATTCTCTGCTGTAAAAGTGGTAAGCAATACTAAGCCCCAGCCGTAGGCCGGTTAAAATTTTAACGACTATAAAATCTGATTACAATGTTTACGAAAGGATAATCTCTGATTTCCTTGACCTTTGGTTACATTCGGTTTCGATTTTTATCTGTCAAATTTCGATCAATATTCAAAATTCGATAATTCTAAAGCCCAGTTTACACATTGCAACAAATTGGTTTTATTAAGCTCAGATTTGTCATAGCTAGGTAAATGGGCCTGTGTCAGTTATTGTCTTACAAAACTGTGCATGATCAATTTCCACAGTTCAAGCTTTTTTACTTTTACGACTGCAGTAGTTGTGTTTGGAGACAGTTGTTAAATTTATCTACTTACGACCAACGCATAATAAAATTGTTTGTTGAGTGCCTTTGTGCACGTGTTTGTGAATAATTCACATTCGACATTCTAATACGGCATGACTAGCGGACAGCGGATATCTCGTCTTCAACCATAAATAATTTCGATACGAAATAACATTTTGATACAAGCTGATGATATAAGCGATGACAAAATTATTTCTTGGTACGCATGTGAGCCTAATAGAAACCAGTCCTAGATTCATTAATTAATGAGATGATTAAGGAAAGGCCTTTACCCAGCAATGGAACACGAAAGAGGCAACATGAAAAAAATTCATTCGACATTCGAATGTAATAATAACAATAATTTAAAGGAACTAACATACTGCTTCCTTGGTCTAGTGGTCGCCCACCGACTACTGAGCGTGAGATCTTGGGCTCCATTCCCAAGTCCAGGAAAGTTTTATGGGGCTCGTCTATAAAATATAATAATAATATCGGCAGCAGCTTAAAACTTTAATTTGTGTACGGTTAGTGGTTCAGCCCATGGGTGCATAAAAACGTAAAAGAAAGTCATATTCAGTAGTTTACAAATAAATGAAGGCTATACGTGCTTTAAGTATACAGAACACGATGCGGCCTATTCTTTAACATCCGCAGATGACGTCACTCGCGAGAGGAAAATAGGTGGCCTATATTTAGTAAGAGGCACTCAGAAATGCTAATTCCAAAACCGATTTATTGCACAAAATTAGGAGCACGAAGAATTAATTAAGAAATAAAACTCGAGTTTAATTAAAATACTGTGACGGGGACACGTTTTTTGAATTAAGAACCAAATAAGTTTGCTAATTGCCAGTAGTAGTGTAATATTATTATATTATTTATGAAAGGAGTATGTATTAAAACTTTTTTCTTAATCATCATCAACCTGTGAATTTATTTAATTGCTAGGTCTCTTAGAATGTATACTTATAAACCACGGTAGCCGAATGACATGCTGTCGATATCTCACGGTTGCAGAGTTCCTGATGTTTTCCTTCACCGTTTAAGCGAATGATAATTAATAATTGACACGCACATGAATACGAAAAGTAAGAGGTGCGTGCTTTGAACTTCAACTCGAAACATTTAACTTGGTATTCCATGGTCATATCACTAGGGTATCACTGGTTGTTTCTAAATCGCAAAGTTAAATTACTTTTTGAGACTGTTAATCAAATAGAGTACCTATTTAATCCTTAAATAGAAGCAAGTGTTAAAAGGATAGATATATACCATTATATATATTATCTCATTGTACCCCATATAAAGACTGTAATTTAAGAGATACAATAGAATGTTGAAGATAAAATGTTTGACGTTGTTGATTAATGAAACTTTAGACAAATCATACCATCACGCCTGTATTCCCCGAAGAGTTAGGCAGAGGTTAACTTAATGTACACCCGCAGTTCACCGGTATGTTTACTTGTTTAGGTTAGCGCGCAAGGCTATTGCCATACCATCTCGCCTGTATTCCCCGAAGGGTTAGGCAGAGGTATACTAATGTATACCCATACTTCACCAGTATGTCCCGTGCTATAGCCTAGCTAGGCTAGCTAGCCTAGGGGGATAGCCTATTGTCATTAACCTGCAAATCTAAACTCCTAGTTACTACTTAGAATTTAATAGAAAACCTCAATTTTAGATGCTTAAGTAATCCAGTCATTCATTTTTCGCCTGTTAGTGGCAAGTTAATTGGAAAGACAGAGAAACAGATTGCGCGAGTATACGTAGAATTCGCAAAAAAGTTGTTAGTGTTAAGTTTCAAATTCGAGATTGTTTGACAGCACTTTATGGCCTTAGGCGACATGGCCTTAAGACGATTCACGGGGGGGAGGGGGTTCGACCATATCTTATTATATTTTTTCTTGGAATGGGGTGGGACGGAGTCCTTGACAATACTTAAGTAAGATCACAAAAATGCGCAAAGTTAAGATTATACTTTAAAATATACAAATTTTCTTTAGATTTTTTAAGATACCAAACGAATATTATTTTTTTCTTTAAATTCCTACGTAATAAATATTACATAGAAGAATTGGCTAATTCTTTTTTTTCTTACCTACATAGCTCTTATATATTACTATGTAAGAAAATATAAGAATAAGCCGAGAGGATCAAAAACTGGCAAAAATTGTCTTACGAAATAAATGAATGGCACTTTATCAAACAGCTTTATACAATATTATGAAAAGCACGTACGCACACATACAGGTCTATACAAATCAAGTTTAAGCTGATCTCGCATTGTATTGGCTTTCCATACCATCATAGGCCATTGTAAACTGGTTGTTTAGTGCCTACAACAAAAAAAGTTCGCCATGCCCTGCCTTAGTTAATGCTGAATAAAAATCCGAGTCCTAGACAGCTCTATGGACTTCAACCTAAGAGTAGTTTCACTATAAAAGCCAAGTACAACTGACGGGAGGATAAAGAAGCGATTTATCTAGAAGAAGCTCAGGTGTGCATAGTGTAATTACTTGCGCTGCACTCTCCTGTAGCCGAGCCCAAACGCGACGTTATTGAGTCTGAGAATACCAATAAACGTAAATAACTGTAAGCTGTTTTGTTAATTGTGAGAATATCGTATATTACATACCATCAAGCATGTAGTCCCTGAAAGGTTAGGCACAGGTGTACTTACTTAATGTTCACTCCACAATCGCCGGTATGTTTAGGCGTCATGTAATAGGGAGTGATCCAAAATCTGAGCTGCTAATCAGAAATTCATGTAAAATCCCAATAGCACTTTCGTCGACCTGGTAATAGAACCCAAGACCTAGAGCGTAGCAGTCACCCTTAGGAACACTAGACTAATGAGGCAGTCAAACACAAACAAATACTCATACACTTACATTGACAATGTACGCACGGCTACACATTAAGCTATACTAATCCAGTATCCACTGACCTTGCATTGTAGACGCTTTCCGAGCGATGCGAGGCCAGCCTATACTGGATTTGTATAACTTGATGTGTAGCCGTGTGTACGTGGTATGTAGTATAGACTCGCATTGTATAGGCTTTTGTCAGCTTATACTAAATCATCAATATAGCGTGATCGATGTTTTCAACCACTTCGCAGCACTACACAACACTTTTCGCAGTTGCGTGTCCGATATTTTCAACCACTGGACTAGCAAACATAACATACCATCACGCCTGTATTCCCCGAAGGGTTAGGCAGAGGTATACTAATGTACACCCACATTTCGCCGGTATGTTAAGGTCCCATGTAATAGGGGGCGAGGCTATTGCCATTAAAAGGGCAAAAATCCAGACTCCGAGCTGCTACTGAGAATTTCATAGAAAAACCCAATAAAACTTTGCTCAACCTGGGGATCGAACCCAGGACCTCTAGCGTAGCAGTCGCGCTAAGGACCACTAGACTAATGAGACAGCCACTAGATTAGACAATACTAGATACGTGGTGTAGATATTATACTTAGGTATGTCAATAGGAATTGCCGTGTTCAAAGCCAGTTACATATATAATGCCACCTATAAAATGTCAATCATTTGGATTTGTCCTTAATCACTACCCTATGAAGTATTTACGGGGATCATAATCTACTTCGGATAAATTTCGGGGCACATAAAATGCTCTTTTATTAAAACGGAAATTAATTCAGAAAATTCATTATTTTGATAAGGATTTTTGAGCTTCAATATTTTATAGAATCAATGTATGATACATATTTACGAACTCGACGCGGTATTGAATGTATTTAAATAAAAACAATACGCAATGCGTAGCGATATTATACATATGAATGTATGTATGCATGTTTAATTATACATTATGTATGTATAATATAACTTATATTATTTGAGTTGAATAAAGGGTTAATTCTTCCTTTCTTATTTTTAAAACGTTTACTATCCCATTTTAAGGCATCTTTGTTAGAAACTAACTCTTGCCCGACGTCTTACCTGTCACAAAATGTCATTTGGGATATCCTCCATCCTTGTGCAAGGTCTAAATTATATCCATATACCTACCATAATATCTAAATCGTAACAAACAAGCAAACAGACAGAGGTACTTTCACATTTATAATGGTTAATGAATCCTGACTACCTAGGTACCTATTAGTATTCTCAGACATTAAAAACATAATTATCTAGTGACATTTTAGAGCTAAATATTTCCAGTACCTAAGTACGTTGAATGTTTGAAGTAGGTCTAACTTCCAATTTGTTTGGACTTCGCTCGAAGTCTGCGGCTCTTTAATTGCTTATCCTATATACCAATAACATGTGTGTTAATTCAAAATATAAACACCATCACGCCGGTATCTCCGGAGAGTTAAGCGGTGTTAGGGCGAGTTATCCGGGTCACTTACTTTGGGTGGAGCCTGACAAGTCCATCGACTTCTTTCAGGCGACAGAAGTCCATGACAATTTCCACACACATCCCTCTATTTCTATTGCGTCGCGCAGTAGGAGCCCAAGATCACTCTTGGTAGCTTAGGTGGCTTAAGCGCCCTGTGTATTTTTCACCAGAAGGACGCAGTTTCGACTACTACCAGAGGTAGAATTTTTCTTTCACAAAATTTATATTTTTGATGTTTAGCATGCGTTAAAACAAGGACAATAACATTAACCGTGGAAGATAATTTCTTGGCCGACATTACAATACTAAGTTCAATGCCAAATGTTGCCTTATCATTTTACTAAGGCGAATGTTAGCGTTAGCGTTGGGAGAGTTCGTCCTAGAAAGAAAATACACCAATGCTATTGGCGAAGTCTTCCAAAAAGGTCTGGTGCGTAGTACTCACAACCGGCGCATGAACGAATGTGGAAGAAGCGAAAGATATGCAAGAGGAAGAGCAATCGGCGGTCTGTAGTTTCTGCCTACCCCTGTGGACAAAGGCGTGAGTATGCATTTTAATAGATTTTCTACTTTTACTAAAATGACTGCCTCATTAGTCTAGTGGTCCTGAGCGCGACTGCTACGATAGAGATCCTGGTTTCGATCCCCGGGTCGAGCAAATTTTTATTGGGCTTTTCTATGAATTTCCCAGTAGCAGCTCGGAGTCTGGGTTTGTGCCTGGTTAATGGCAATAGGCTCGCCCCTTATTACATGGGACCTAAACATACCGGCGAAATGTGGGTGTTCATTAGTACATCTCTGCCTAACCCTTCGGGGAATACAGGCGCGATGGTATGTTACTAAAATGTATATAAGTGTCCGTTTATATTTCAACCTCCTTGTTTGTACTGAATATATTTATGATAATCGCCCTAAATTTCTCTTTCAATAAGTGCTCGTTACTTCAGTTCTGTCATTCTTTAAAAAAATAAGAAAAATGCAGGATGACGAAATAGGATTATCCTTGCAACACCGTCGGGGCAGTATTGCCAGTGATCGGCCGCTGACGCCGACCGCCCGTCGCCTCTAATGGACTCAACTGAGAGCCTTTCAGATTAACACTTTAGGTCAATGCTTACTTTTTTACTTAGGATAATTTGTTTTTCGGCTCCCTTCGTTTTTTGATGCTTTATTATGATGGTATACCTACTTAAGATTAGGTACTTTTTGGCACGGATTAATAACAGCATAATATATTTAATATTTTTTTTTATATTTAGTTAACAAGAAAGATCTGTTAAAAAAATATTTCGGCAGCATACAAAGATTTTGCTTGCAATAAATAAAATTAGGCTGCAACCCTTGTGCTGCAAACAATATTGAAAATAGTCAATAAATTAACGAAAAGGTATGCAGTTAACTTGTAATAGGTACCTTTTATGTGTCTGCTTAACATCGTAAGTATTCACAGGTATAGCATATAAGTACGTTTATATTAATATCATATTTTGTTTTTAATTGGTTATAAAAGTTTAAGTTTTTAGAACACTACGGACTACCCCGTCTCATTTCTTCCACATTTTTTTTCCGTTCAGCTTTTAACGATAAGACCACCATTGTACCATTAGCTTAATTTTTTCCGTATTAATGTTGCTTCTAATTAATGGTGTACATTAAAAAGTATTCTATTCTTTCGTAAACATAATTGGTTGCTCAGAGGTTAAATTTAAGTACCTTTATTGTTCTATTTATAAAATCTCAGATATAGGTCTCAAGAATACGCATACAGGATTACATACAAGTAGACGCACATAAAAAGTTTTCCCGTTTTAAACTTGGTAAAGAAAGGAATGAATTGTGACTCGTTTACAAGAAAAATTGTACCGAGTCCTTTTTCTACTTCATCGGAATCGGAAATGCTGAGTTCATCGTTGTTTGTGCCTCACTTAAACATTCGACAACAAAGCTAGCAAGTCAGTTCGCAAAAAATTTGGTGTATTGAACAGAAAGGATATGAATGTGATTCCTGCCCTAAGATATATATTTTATTAATTTTCGGTAAAATTTATTTATACAAAATAAATATCTGCTTTTCACCCAAACTCTAGTGTGAGAATCCAAACCACGACATTCGCTGCAACAGAAGTTGCTATGTTACACTAATTGTGCCGTCTTTAAATAAATTTACTAAATTTTAAGGATTACCTAAGCCAAGTTAGGTGTCTCTTAACAATAATTTCGTTTTCACCAAGCTTTGAGGTACACCTAAACTCTTAAGTGTCCCCCTAACTTTATAGTATAGGCCCGTTCTAGCTAGGAAGGTAATCGTTTTAATTATGGCATGAACTTTCATTATTGTGTAGCACTATTGTATAAAGAGAAATGGCCCCAATTTAACAATTGCCGCATCGGACAATCGTTCCAGTAACTAGCTCGTGTAAACGCAGCACATATTGATCTGGTAAAGCTTTTCGTGACCCTCGGACATTTAAACCCATCAATACAAATAAAAGAACGCGTCCCTAATATTCTCATTAACTTCCCCCACGTTTGAATTATATTTATTTTCTATTAATTACAGTATTTCGACGTAATGGTAGGTAGGCTTGCTTAGTGTGTTTACCTCGGGAAATCCTTATTTGTTAATGATCCACCATTGTGTAGAACTTTATGTTATAGATATATATAACGTAACCTTAACGTTGAATCCTTCCGAACGTTGAATAATGGCTGAGCTACACGATGACTGATCTATGCTTGCCTACAGGAGGAACTGGTCAACTCAAAGCTGCTATAGCTCTTTCTTCAAGAGGCCTTTTCACATATTGCTCTTAATAGTAAAACTCACACATATATTTGATAATACTACTACTGTACCTACTGTCTGGACTTTAAGAGGATAGTATCCGCTTCGCACCCCATACAAACGTAGTTTGGCTCTTGCTTGAATTTTAAACAATGAAAGTCATTGAAATTTTGCAGTAACAATCTTATCATTAAAATGCGTGTTCATGTAATATAAAATTTCATTTCAATATACGGTTAAAAAGTTACACGAGCTCAAAGATTGGCAATTTTCGTTGAAAAACGGCCCAACTTTATGCTAGTATTTCTCGACAATGTATCAATACAGAAACATTCTGATTCGAAGGAAACCCAGATAATATAGTGAATATTTTTTTACAATTTTTTTTTTTTACGTGTTAACAATATTATAGGAGTAATCTCCAAAATTCGGAACATGAGAAATACGCGTGAAAATGTTGCAAATGTATTGTTGTTTCACCATGCGTCGCGGGAGCTGCGGCGGGTCGGGAGGTGAGACAACGTCCTTGAAACAACCGGCTCGCGGTGCATGTGAGCGACGCGATGAATCGAATGTCGTGAAACTTACTTATTCCGCCGGGTGCGACTTATCGAAAGAGATATTTAGATAGTTTGATGGACAACGAGAGCTTGCGCTCGAGAGAGGTTTTATTATTAAAATATATTATACGTACATAGACTGCTTCATTAGTCTAGTGGTCCTAAGTGCGAGTGCTACGCTAGAGGTCCTGGGTTCGATCCCCAGGTCGAGCAAAGTGTTATTGGGTTTTTCTATGAAATTCCCATTAGCAGCTCGGGGTCTGGATTTGTGCCCGGTTAATGGCAATAGGCTCGCCCCCTATTACATGGGACCTAAACATACCGGCGAAATGTGGGTGTACATTAGTACACCTCGGCCCAACCCTTCGGGGAATACAGGCGTGATGGTATGTTATGTTATGTATACCTACATAGGTAAGTAAAGATAATATACCGGCCGTAACTTACTAGACTACCTAAGGAAAAAAAATGTGTAAGATAGGTAATTTTATTGTTTTACCCGTGATAATACTATTTTATACCTAGGTATATCTTATTATTAGGTATATTGTAGGTATATAATATATTTTAAATTAGAATTACTGTTGTTTACACACCACGACGTTGATTTTATGTTACTTAGGTACTTGTCTAGTAATAATAATAATTTATTTATGGTTGCGTCGCGCGTTGGTTTTGATTTAGAAGTTACAAGAAACAGTTTGAGCCCACATCTGTAAAAAAGTTTCTTAGATTGGCAGAGGTGAAAGCAATAATTTATTGTGGGTATATTATAGATAGCATGGGAAGAAAATAAATGTATGCATGAAAATAAATGGTGAAGTGGCTAAGTAATCGGGTGCGCTATGAGTAATGTAGTATCACTAGTGGGTTCGATTCCCACACGGAGCATATATTTTTTATGGCCTTAAGGTAGTTTTCCATGTTATCTTCTTTTGTTAAAAGAGTTTGGGTTTGGTAAACGCACTAAAGATCCAGAAAAATCCTAGTGTAAATAAAAAAAAAGAAGTGAAAAAAAAAAAAAGTGATTTTTAGGTACTTAAGTAAGTACCTACCTACGTAAAGTTTATTTAAGTCATAAGTTCTTATCCTTAAGTGTTGGCGCCGACACTAATGTATGGTAGTGAAAGTTGGGTATGGCAGAAGAAACATGAAAGCAGAATAAATGCTGTAGAGATGAGAGCTTTGAGAAGTATGTGTGGTGTGACGCTAAAAGATAGAGTGAGAAACAGTGTGATAAGGGAGCGATGTGGAGTGAAAGAAGATGTAGTAACAAGGATTGAGAAAGGTATGTTAAGATGGTTTGGTCATGTAGAGAGAATGGATGAACGGAGATTGACGAAACAAGTATATATGGTGAGTATGGATGGACGAGTTGGAAGGGGAAGACCTCGGCGAACGTACCGCAACCAAATTGCGGATGTTCTTCAAAAAGGCCAGGTTCCGAGCACCCTAAACCGACGGTCATGCATGAAGAGATTAATGAATGTAGATGAAGCGAAAGTAGTGTGCCAGGATCGTAGCAAGTGGAAATCTATAGTCTCTGCCTACCCCCATGGGAGAGAGGCGTGACAATATGTATGTATGTATGTATGTAAGTTCTTATCCTAAGGTTTTTAGTAATATAAATGCCTAGCACAATTAGTTGTAATGTAAAGTTCACTCGTAACAAAACATTTTAATAAAAGCAGAGCCAAGTCTCATTACTCGATTACTACATGTTGCTGGTGATTCATAATATTATATGTACATGTACGCACGGCTATACAAAACCAGTATAGGCTGCCCTTGAATTGTGCTTTAAACCTTTACAATGGGAGGTCAGTCTAAACTGGTTTTGTATAGCTTGATGTGTAGCCATGTGTACATAATTTTCAGTAAAGAGGAAAAATTTCAAAGAGAATGTTGTGGCTGACTGCCAAAATATAAAAGAACGGTTTCAAAAAAAGACTTCCCGAAACGAGATCAAGAATTAGGGTAGGTATGATAAAATTGGATATTAGGATTATAACAATCATCGAGTTATAAGTAAAATTATTTGTTAGCTATACATTTTATTATGATACCCCTGAGTCTCTTTCGGTTATAGTCATGTAACTAATTATACAAACATACTTTACACAAAAACTCGTATGCACACACACGCACGCGCACACACACATACACACTATTATTATTATTTTCTTTTCTATGTATATAGATAGTAAATAATTATTTTCTATTTTTTTTATGTAAAATAATATGTGTGTAAAAAGTGTGAATAAAGGAAATAATAATAATAATTATTATTATAATTATGTGTTACGTATCCATTTGGATTTGGACTCTCAGCATAGCTTGTAAATGTGACGAGTCAGCCATGGGCTTACATCAAGTGAGTTGGTTCTTTTCTTCTGAAGAATGTGTTTGTGAAGTGGATATCAGGAATCGCTTTACTATGGAACATGTGTCTATGATAACTGATTTTTGTAGTGGAATGTATGTTTTGTGTAGGCCTAGTTCTTTTTATGATGTGTGTAGTGATTTAGGGATGAGTCCGGTAGATGATAATACTATCAATATTATTTTAACTGTATTTTGTTGCATATTTGTCGTATTTCATCTGCTAATGATATAGAATACGACAGATTATCTCGGTGTATTTCTTTCTGAGTTAGACACAGATATATCTACTAAATTTGTTATTTGTGGTTGTTTTAAAATTAATGCTATGTATGGTCTACTGTTCCGTGTGATTTTATCTGTAGTTATATCACTATCCCAGTATAATTTATCTATGTTGTTATTTACATTTTTTGGCTTATATTTATAACATTGTCTTATTGTATCTATTAAATTATATTTTTTAGCTATCTGTAGGTATATTTCTTTATAATGTCTATCTGTGTACTGTATTTGCTAAGAATGCACATCCTCTTGTCATATGATCTATAGTTTCTTGTTGGGAGTTACATAATCTACATCTATCTGACATTACATTCAAACAGCGTAATATAAAGATTTAATATTACTTAGTAAGAAAAGGTTTGTAATAAAGTTTGTACTTGGCTGTCATTACCCCTTTTTGATTATCAGAACGAGACAAATAAATTTTATCTTACTAACGCAAACGCAATGAATTCAAACACTTTTCTTTCAACTGTAACTTCCATTGTTTTCGTAGAATCAAAAAAATTAGTGCATAGCGAACCTTTTTAGTTGGTATCTTTTGAGCCGAGCATAGCGAAACTAGAGCATAGCGGTACTAAACGGTTAAAAATGCCAAATTTATAATAATAAATAATATTTAATATCTATTATTATAAATAACAAATATTATTAGTATTATTAACGAGTACGTTACGTTAGTATTAGCATACTACTTAATACTAATAATATTTGTTATTTATATAACTATAAGGTAGCCCTTATAGTTTCTGAAACTTTATAATGAATTAGTGAGTTAGTGATATTACGCTGTAATATAATTTTTTATTTTTTATTAAAAGGCTATATTAATCTAAACAAGATTGTCTTGTTGGTGAAATGACTTTTTTGTAAGGTTAATTAATAATGACTCATTCGTCATCTGCTCATCAGCTTTTAATTTTTAAAGGATATTCAACATAAAAGAGAAAAGTATCTGGTGCCGCGAAATTTTACGGCGCATGCGGATTTTTTTGAGAAATAACACATAACTTGATATCTTCTAAATTACAGATATAGATTACACGAGACTTGGCTCTGTTTACAAAAATATTTTTAATATGTTAAAATTACTGTTATGTGTACAATTCAGAGCTTACGAGTAGGTCATGAAGTCTTCAAATATTGTATGTTTCTTATCTGTACTCTCCCCTTTATTATCCTATCTATCTATATAACCTATCTTAGAGATGCCGTTTTTTTATGATTTATGTCGTAAAAGCTTTCTATGACTTTTAGTGCATTACCCTTTCTATTCATAGCTACTTTTATTATGAAATTCAATAAAAAGATACGGATTGTTCTAGAAGTGAATAGGTAGGTACTTATTTTTATTAAATGCAATTTCCAATCGTTACGCGTCATTCTATTTTACAAATCAAAGAAAATAAGTACAATACAATAAAAAACCTTAAACGAGCGCTCAGTGTACATCACCATACGTACTTAAGTAAATACCTAAATTTTATTATGTAAGTACTTAGATATTCTGTATTAAATGCAATTAGGAACTTTACTGCTGCTGATTGTGTCATCAATACGACGGTTTATCATAATTTTACAATGAAAATTGCATTTAGGTAGGTACTTATGTAGGGACTTACATATCCAGATTGTTTTATTCGAATAAGTCAAAATTTACAAGGTAAGTACCTACTTAGGATCAAAACAAAATATTTTGTACGAAGTAGGTATCTATTGAAATGAAAAACAAATTTTCGTACAACTTATTGCTCTAATCTTGAAATCCCTTATTTATGGTAATACTATAGAAATAAATAGGTAGGTACTAAGTTACTTTATCATTAGGTAGGCAATTGAATAAAAAAATAAAAAATAGATGGTATTTGCTGTAATGAATCTTACAACGAAATAATTGACCTAATAATAAATTTGAACGAACGAACAAGGTACGAAAAAAAAAACGCTTTCATAATTTCATTACTTTAGAATTGGACCCAACAACGAGAATAAGCGCGCGGGTGGTTGCGAGGGCGCGCGGGACAAGGGCCGCCCGCTCGCATCGCAGGCGATAGGGACAACAACACAAAAACCAATACCTAAACTGCGTGCGCGCTGTCGAGGTACACTCCTCTTAAGTGATCATGAGTTTGCTTCGGTTTTTCTTCTCAGAAGTCGTCAGATATGCCGACGCCATCTGTAAAACATTGACTTTTGCAAGTGTCTTTAAATGATATTTATTTAAATTAATTAAATAGATCCTAGACACTTTTAGAAGTCAAAGCAGTTTAATTTATTTCGCGCTTTAAAAGATCTGTTTACATAAATATCTACGTACCATTTCATCATTTCATTTAATTAACAGCATTTTGGTGATTAGTTTCACTTTAGTCCCCACCAAAACGTAATTAACTTATCTACCTACATTGTTACATCGAGATGAAATCTTGATAGCTTTGTAAGCGTTAGTTTCCAAATTGCTTTCTATATCAAAGCATTTCATGTATGAAATTCCATACGTCATGTAGGTAGCTAAAATGTAAAGGTATCCTACGTAGGTAGACGTAGTTATCCTTAGTTAGGTACCTGGTCTACGTTTAAAATTATTGAAAATACGTGCAACATATGATAGTCCTTCCTTTCCCAATAGTTAAATACTTTGCGGTTACAACTCGGGCATTAATAAATAAAGTTAAAATAATTTTAATCAGTAAATTCTCCGTAGATTTTCTAGGTCTGCGTGCTGCGTCCTGCGTGATTTGGCCACCGCCAAAGGCACTACACACACACACACACGACACTTCTAAAATGTTGCCTAACAACCAAGTATTGGACAGTTATCGATCGGCTAATTGCCTATAATGTTTAAGAATGGATTGATTAGATGCCAATTCTAATCAATGAATCAACACCACACCACATGTTCCTTTCATGCCAATTAAATAAAGCACAAAAATCAATACCATCCCGGGGAAACAGCTGAAAAAAAGGATAAATTTAAAAATAAAACGGCCAAAGATTGCATATTCCCGAGCGTTTGATGTTCAAAGTCCTTTACTTTTAAGCCCACATAAACCACATCCCGATCCTCATTTTGTTGGTATGTAATTGACTTCCAATAAAGCTGAATTTGCAATGAACAGATTCCATTAAACATGTTGTTTTTATTGTCGAATCGAATTTATCGTCGGTATACCTACGTCTTGTAAGCATGTAAGTATTTATCTGTTCAATCAAGTTGATTGATTGTAAATTGCGTATATTTGTTGAAAATACGTGCCTTTGGAAGATTGTGTTCAATCTTAACATTAGAACTGTGGTTTGACTTTTAAACAAAGGGGGAACATAGGTACATTTATTTTAAAACAAAAAGTACCTATGTACGCCAGCTACATATCAAACTATACAAATCTAGTATCGGCTGAGCTCGCATTGTAAATGCTTTCCGTACAATGCGAAGCCAGCATAAACTGGATTTGTACATAGCTTCATTTGTAGTTATACAAATGAAGTACGTACCTATCCACGTGCACGATGTTTGTGTGTTCGAATATATAGCAAACATCGTGAAGAAACCTGCATGTCAAAGACATTTTGAAAATGGCGGTTAGCAAACCCTAGTGCCATCGTGTTGGACTAGAGCCTAACCCATTCTGAGAGGAGACCTGTGCCTAGCAGTGAAATAGTAAATGGGTTGATGATGATAAAAGTATATGCCTCCTAAAAGAAGAAGAAATCTTATCGTAAGAGATCCGTAATGCAGAAAATTTAAACAGACATCCTAGCAAACAAGTAGCAGGTCCTCTCCAAAAAGCAAAAACAAATTCTACTGCCTCATTAGTCTAGTGGTCCTAAGCACGACTGTTACGCTAGAGGTCCTGGGTTTGATTCCCAGGTCGAGCAGTGTTATTGGGTTTTTCTACGAAATTGTGCCTGGTTAATGGCAATAAGCTCGCCCCTTAATACATCTAACCTAAAAACATACTGGCGATCTGTGAGAGTACTGCCTTATCCTTCTGCCTAACCCTTCGGGGAATACAGGCGTGATGGTATGTCATTATGTAAACATGCTAAGCTTTATCGAGTTATTATTATCAAAAGCATGTCATCACCACGACATCAAATGCTTCATATCAAGGCTAAGAGTTCGTAACGTTATTCAATATGAAAACGAACGACGTGAAGCTTACTGCTATAACCATCTGCCGTTATTAATATGAACTATATGAACTGAATAATATTGAGAATATCTTGATGTTTGCTGACGAATTGTCTGTACGTTTGTCCGTATTTGTATAATATCTTATATTCTACATCAAGATCGGCATCTTATCGGCGAGGTTCTCCAAAAAGGTCAGGTGCGTAGTACTCGCAACCGGCGCGTGTGTATGAAAAGATGTATGAATGTGGAAGAAGCGAAAGAGATATGCAAGAGTCGTAGCAAGTGGCAGTCCATAGTTTCTGCCTACCCCTGTGGGAAAAAGGCGTGAGTGTATGTATGTATGTATGTAGAATCTACACTGGCCTGTAAAACTCACTATCACACTTTTAAAATTGCAATTACTTTTTAAGTACCCAAGATAAACTTTCGGAATAATGAACTTGAATTACCTACTATTTTATAGTTTACTATAGTTTCAAAGAAGATAAAATTTGCTATACCTACGACGTTTTTTATTTTAAATCTCTAACTAATAACTGATAGTTTAGAAAAAAGACTGCCTCGTTGGTCTAGTGGTCTCAATCGCGACTGCTACGCTAGAGGTCTTGGGTTCGATCCCCAGGTCGAGCAGTGTTATTGAGTTTTTCTATGAAATTCTCAGTAGCAGCTCGGAGTCTGGATTTGTGCCCGGTGAATGGCAATAGGCTCGCCCCCTATTACATGAGATCCAAACATACCGGCGGACTGTGGGTGTACATTAAGTACACCTCTGCCTAACCCTTCGGGGAATACAGGCGTGATGGTATGTATGTAGTTTAGGAAAAAAAAACATAACTAGCTATTTTGGAATTGAGCAACCTTCAACAGGCTTCCAGCTTACATTACCTATTATTACACACGTCTTTGTGGAATTTTCTCTGCATTAAAAAGACGAAGCCTTTACCACAACGAATGAGTAATTTCTTCTTCCATAACCACGCCTTTGGTACGTCTAGGTACCTGTAGGGCACGTCTCAGGATAACTGTTGGTCTGATTGTAATGCAGACGGCAGCACAGACAACAACTCGCAACTTGCTACATAAATATCTATATACAACATGAAAGGAACAAATTCTATACAAAAAACAGGCAAAACCGCAAGAAATTCATTGTAAAACATATTGCAAAACAAACGATTCTCAGCGTCGAGTTTATAACCGACGTGACTGGTTTAACGTCCGCATAAAAGATAAGCAGTGCGTCTGATATGAATTCAGCACGAGTGCGATACAGAACGCAATTTGTAGGGAGAACTTGATTAGATGGCGGGATCGGAATTCCCGCGTTTTTTACGGGTAAGACTGCGGTTCTATGATCACGGTTACAGCTTGTTTGAAGCGGGTAACGACTGTTTAGAAGGTATTTTGTAAGTAAACCTGTTTTGTATGTATCCTTTCATATTTGACATGGAGAGTTTTATATATAAAAATCTGTTTGTAATTCCAGAGGTTTTTTATGAATCGACCTCGAGTATTTTCAGTCAGTTAGGTACCAACCAATTTTAAACAACCAAGTTATGCGCATATAAGACATTCAATCGCTTATATCGAAGTTTATGCCTACCCTAAGGGCTAACTCCGATTGAGGGGCAATTTATCGGTCAAGTGATTTTCCATTGTAAAAAAAACACTTCCAAAAAAACACACACATCGGCGTTCACGCATTCAAACATTCACATTGGCGCGATAACGATGATATTTCATTACCAAATTCCAATTGCCAATTGGACAAATTCTGACGAAAATTTTACGGACTTCGGTACGAAGTTTTAAAGGATTTTTGGGTAATTCTGTACTATTAGAACCGTGTCTATCGCTAACAACGGTTAGTTGCTCACTGAAATTGCCTTATCGTAACCGCAGCCTTACACTTCAAGACTACGTGTAAAATGGTATACAAAATATACAAGTAAAACCAAGAGGATGTCCCATATTTCCTTTCCTAAAATAAAGTTGCGTAATGGAAATCAGTTTATTCAATATTAATACTTATTCCAGTCGCAGCGGTTGCCGGTTACTGAAATAAAATGATGTTTCTATTTATCTTCAATAACAGTACCTACAGTAACAGATGATTTCAATTTAATAATGGTATAGAAGGTAATTTCTAATGCACTAGCAATGTTTTTTTTTTTATTTCTTTCATAATTCGTCTTTATGAATTTAAACATTAAGTGCATTTTTGGCTACTAGTGTATCAGGGGCAAAACCAGCCCTGTTTGATCTCAAATATTATTTCAAAATAAATTTTGTTGCCATTCAAGTGTAGTAAGTAGATTGGTACAATTTTATTGGAAATGACATGTCTAGGAATGAATAGCGGGTAACAATAATAAATAAAAGTATAAGTACTTATATTTCAATAATCATTTTATTTGTTTATAAATTGCTTATCGTCTGTATCTACTGTCATCTAACTCATATTAATAAACCATTGATAATCGTAAAACCGAAATAACCTCCTACGCCAGTCAAATTATCTTTACAATTTACATACAAATGTATAGGAAGATAGGTATCATAGACAAGAAAAGATAGATTTCAAATACCGAAGAGTCTATTCTCAGCGACTGGTCAAAGCAGATATTATTCATTCTACTTTCAATTAAAAAAAAGTGAGTGAATGATTAAAACCAATTTATAAGTCGTTTTCATATTATATTTATTATAGACCTACCTTTTTGATTTTATAGACCTATAAATATTTATATTAGTACACAATAGGTACTGAATATTGCAGAAATAATTTGAGGATAGACCCAAGCGTATTAAAAACAAAACGATCATTTTAAAAAGAATAAAACACATATAAGATTGAGCAGTGTACAATAAATAATGTTTATATAAAACTACTTAACACTAGAGAAATTAAAATAAAAAATAAATTTTTCGCTATTTTTACCACCCGACAACTTCGTACTGTAAATATTGTATGTAGGTAATTAAAGGAAGCCAATTATTTAAGCTCAAGTTAGTTTAAACTACTAATACAGTAGAAAGGAATTAATTGTCCACGGTAAGATGTCTAATATTTTTTTTTTAATTTTCATCTACTTGCTGTAGTCAATTGATTTGACGATTGAAAACTCCGCCCTAAGAGTATAAAATATCACGGCCTGTTTGATCAGTATGCTGCATTATATTTTTGAATATAAAAAATTATACAGAATGATTTTTTTACTGACTTAATAATAACATTATGCCATCGGCTTCTATTCCATGTAGCTATCACGATAATTTGTTTCAAGATGTTGTTGAAAGTCATTTTCTAAAATTGAATCCTGCAGACCGAAACGAATTAGCTAGTTATAAATAAACGTATTTTAATATCGTTATAACTTTTACCAGGTACAACAATGTGTTACTATTATTGGTATACAATCAGAGTAACAGTGCCAGTATATATCAAGCCACTATTTGATAGCAAATCAAAAGATTTTGTAGGCGGAATCATGGAATTTCTAGTTAATCCCATCAAAAGTACAGTAAGTTCAAGGTGATTTCTCATTTCAAATATTTGACTGAGTTGCCACTTGAGCACTCGGAAAGTAGGAAATGGAAATTATTATAATATAATACTAATCTCTACAACAAAAAAAAAGTAATGCTGTAATTATTTTGCTACCAAATAGGCATAGTATCTGAGTCCGAATATCAAAAATGGCTCCTCAATCCATACGGACTCTAGTTACAATCAAGTCTCAAATATTCGACACGTAAAAATTTATATCGCTTCCCAAATAACATAATATTATTTTGGTGAAAATTTGATTGAAATTGGTCAATTCGCCATAATTTAAGCTTATTTTTATCTCGCTAACTGGCAATATAAAATAACTAGCAACATAGAAAGGCGAATAGTATATTTAGATACGATTTAATATTTCCGTATTTCTTACTCAGGGGGAAATTCCGAAGCAGACTTTTATCCGCTCTTATTTGGAACTATTGGAATTTATAATCTCAATTGTCAAAAAAGGCCAAATACCCATTCTTAAAAAAATAAAGCCAGATAAAGGAGTCTTACCAAGTAAAAAACACTAGTATTTATTTCAAGCTGGCAAGCAAAAAATAAACTTTGACGAGTGAAAGAAAATAATATGCGAAGCGTAATATTCAAGTTAATCTAAATTATACTAGAAGGATTAAACTTTTAGAGACAATGTGATGGCTAGCTCAGACTAACTTGTTATATACGGTTCAAAAATCCATGTTTTATTCTGTTTTAGTACAGAAACAAAGTCGGTCTCAATGAAAATATTTTTATAGGCCCGACAGCTGAACCCAGTCTATGTCAGACTATCGAAGTTTTTGTTGAAGTCCCAACAGCGACTTCGACGACATATCAGTTAAAATCACTACAGTAATGAGACTATGAATTTAGTCTCAGATTTAATCGATTTCTAAACTATGTGAATACTTGTGGAATTGTGCAAGTAACGTTTACGCTAATATACCAAGGATATAATAAAGGAATGATTACAACAGAATTGTATTTATTATAACTTTATAATATACATTTGCAATTAATTCTGCCTTAAAAAAAAGGCCCACATAAAATTACAATATAACAAATAAAATAAATCTAAGAAAATGTGTGATTTGATACATTGGTGTGCAAGTTACTTGCACAATGAAAAAGCGCCTTAAAGGAAAGAAATGCTGTAAGTTTGGGAGCGGACGTAAGGCTTGGCACTTCAAACGTTTGTGTTAATACAAAAAGAGGCCGCGACAGAATTAAAAAGATATTCACATTCATCTTTATCTAGTAACAATTATTAAAATATAGTTTTCTGATTAAAACATACTAGACTGATGATCTGATGTATCTGTTACTATTTATTTACTCTATATACTTTCCCCAGCACACCCGTGAAATTAGCTTAATAATGTTACCGTTAGTTTCTAACACTTATTACTTTCAAAAATCTCACAGTTTTCAAGTTAAAGTAACCGATTCTATTTTGACGTAGTCTAAAATCAAATCAATTGGGGTTCTTTTTTACTAATTCTTTTTTATAACCCCCCCCCCCCCCTCACCCTCCTCTATTTGTTTGGATCAAATGTTTATACGTAGTATATGGAATAGATACGTAATATTTCAACATAACCCGCTCCCTTTAAATTGTACTTAACGAGTAACATGTTGCGATGTGTCCAGTCGATATTAACCCCGATTCTCTCACTTTCGTGTCTTTTAAATCTTTAAATTCTTTTTACATTAAAATATATTCATGCCGATTGACTTATAATAAATGCGAACGATTGATATTAAATCGACTAAAGCTTAATCGAATAAAAGCGCGCAACCGACTAATAAGCTCAACTTTTACGACTACAAATCGATTTATTTGCGTGCGTGCATTTTGATTATTCGATTAAACTTTTAGTCGATAAGTATTTGATCGTATCACATTTTTTACATTTAGTGTTTCTCTTTAGCCATTTTTGGTAAACGTTCCACTTGTTTAAGTGTAGTCGAAAATAATCGAATGGATATCGATACTTAATATTAAAAAAACGATCGTGACAAAGGCGGTGAACAGACGACTTACAATGCGCTGTTTACTCAGCTTGGCTCCAATACAATAGCGTGGTTCACATGAGATCTATTATTTTCTATACAAGGAATGCCGATATTATGTGGTTTAAAAGTTAGTGACTAAAACATTTTTATTTACAAATTATGGGTGATATCGACTAATAAAAATATATCTTTGTACCGTGATAATATGGTACATAGATCAGCATTTCGCTAGGCAAATATCGAGATGATCTAAAATGGGATATTAAAAGAATGTCATCATTAGAATGCTTGCTTCATGTGACAGTAAAAATAACAATTTACTGTGACCTCTAAAATAAAAAAAGATCACTTAGCGAGGGAAGTTGCCAATGAAAAGTCCCTATTTAAAAACAAGTTTCGCTTACAAGGGTATAATTACAGAGATCGTGGTTGTCTATCACGTGCCTCGTCACGAGTGACGTCACGGCGGTGACGTCACGTTCAGTTTGCGGGGAGGGAGCTCTGCTGTTGTTTGTGTCGCCGGTGATCGTAGTTGACAAGCCGCTGGCCGACTAGGTACTTGTCGTTCTTTATGTGCTCGTATAGCTTGCGGAATTGACGGATCTGTGGTCATACATATCATTAAGAATCCGTGCCAAATAACAAAGAACTTTGACAGCTATTAGCTAGGTCATAAGTTACTCGACGCGTACTAGATTTGACCTGTCAAACTTATGAAAATCAATATTTGCATCGATTTAATTATACATTCTTCAAACAAAAGATGCTGCTTCAAATGTTTACTTGTGAGTAAACCCGGCTTCTTTTATCTATTAAAACGGCAAAAAAACACGTTTGTTTTATGGGAGCCTCCTTAATTTTTATTTATTTTGTTTTTTAGTTATTATGGCGGCAACAGCAATACATCATCTGTGAATTTCAACTGTCTAACTATCACGGTTCATGAGATACAGCCTGGTCACAGACGGACAGACAGACTGATAGACAGACGGACAGCGGAGTCTTAGTAATAGGGTCCCGTTTTTAGCCTTTGGATATGGGGAACCCTAAAAAGTATATAGTAAAATAACGTTGTAATTAATTAAATAAATAAATAAATAAACGCGTTAAACGAGTGCCGGTGACTACATCTCCATCATTTTATTTTTATTTATCATAAACATAAATTCACAAAATAGAAATGATACATAGTGCCACTTAAACCTCTTGGGTTTGAGTGTGGCACTTACAAATTCCTCGTACAAATATATGGTATATAATTACCTGGAACACCGTGAGAGCTACTACGACAGCTGTAAGCAGTAGTGCAGGGTAGACTCGTCTCGCGTATATGTTCCTTTGTGCGGCCGAGTCCTCCACCAGCGGCACTATGCTGTGCGCGATCACGTACGGCACCGCCAGCGCCAGGCCTAGCCAGCACACGCACGGTGCTGCTATCTCACGAAGAATGAATCTGGGGAAATAAATGATTAGATAACTAATTGCTTCAATAACGTCACAAGTCAGAATACTCAGTTTTTTAAGATGTAATTTTAATGCAATTTAATTAGAATCAAAACTTATAATTTCAAATTGGAGAGCCTATTGCTATTAAACTAACACCCTATCTATAGGACAAAATCTTTGTGTGAGCGTTTAGGGGCTGTCCATTAATCACGTGAGGATCGAAAGGGGGGGAGGGATCCACGAAATATCACAAGGGGGAGGGGGGTTGTAGTAATATATCACCTGTATTTATTTTTTCGGAAAACGCGCCGCAAATAAAAAAAAATAAGATTCTTTGTAGGTAAAAAATACACGTGATATAGGGGGTGGGGGGTGGGGTCAGTCTTAAACTTCACCATGTATCACCTAGGGGGAGGGGAAAAAAAACATCACGTGATTAATGGACGGCCACTTAAAGAAAAACATGACGTGTATCACATACTTAAGGTCCATTTCCCGTATGCCGTCGCGGTAGGCCTTCTCGATGGCCCGTCGCATGGCCCAGTCGGGCCCCATCATGGTGAGCGCGCACACTATCTTGGTGTAGAGCACGCCCAGCGCCCAGTCCTGCCACACGAACAGCACCGGGGACTGCTCGATAGGCACGCGGAGGGGTATCACTAACACCTGGTTGTAACGAAAATGGCATAATTGAAACATACCATCAAGCCTGTATCAGGTCATTGTAGGTATAACCAAGATTATTTATGCAGTATGTGGGATCGTCATGCCTTTAGCGGCCAATTTCTTTTTGTACAGTTTTTTGTTAGGCTACATGTCAACCTACACATTTCAATTTAAGGCTTAACATTCAGCCTTGAATTTGATAATAAATTTAGTTTTTGGTTTATCGCTAATAATTGTTCGTCTATATCACATTTCAGGTAATATGGCAGTAAAAATTACCAATTATGTGGTATAACTAAAAAAAATTTGAAATTCGCGCCTAAGGCTGAACGATAAGTCTTAAGTTGACGATAACGATTTAGAAGCAAATGTTTTAGTAGGTACTCAGTTATGAATAAGTTATAATTGATGTTGCAATTCTTACTACTTTAACCCCTATAATGTGTTAGAGGCGTACAATTTGAAAAACAAAATTAATTTGGCGCGCAAGTAGAAACGATCCGCCTTAAATAAAAGCTGTTAAAAACCGTCTATTTCGTTATTAGATAAAGAAATAATGTCCGGCACGTGTATTAATACAACAGCAGCAGTCGCAGCATTATGCTGAGATAGGAGCCTGTTTTGATGGGGTTCTGTAATTTTTCGTTTTGAATTAATGTGTATTTCTTAACATATACGTGTACGAAGTCAGAATAGTTGTTTTTTTTCT